>JAGFNQ010001349.1:171322-261538 GCA_024364735.1 Boesenbergia rotunda | reverse complement strand
CTCGGCTGCCATAGACGAGGTGGAAAGGCGTCTGCCCGGTCGCCTCTCTGGGTGTGGTTCTGCTCGCCCAAAGGACCCCGGGCAGCTGCTCTACCCAGTTGGTTCCTGCATGATCCAGCTTTGTTTTGAGCCCTCTCAAGATTTCCCGGTTGGTGACTTCTGCCTGGCCGTTGCTCTGTGGATACGCCACAGATGTAAAAGCCTGATGGATGCCGTATGTCGAGCACCATTCTTTGATTTTCTTCCCTTGAAACTGCCGACCGTTGTCAGAAACCAACTTGTGGGGGATCCCGTATCTGCATAGAATGTTTTGCCACAAGAACTTAATCACCGCCTGCTCGGTGATCCTAGCCAGCGCCTCTGCTTCCACCCATTTAGAGAAGTAATCCACCGCGACCAACAAGAACTTCTTCTGGGCGGGGGCGATCGGAAACGGACCTACGATATCCATGCCCCATTGGTCAAACGGGCAAGAGACAGCAGAGATGTCTTCATTACTTCGGTTGGCCGGTGTGGCAGGCACTGGTGTTTCTGACATGAGATGCATGTTGCGGCCAACCGGTCGGCATCCTTCTGTAAAGTTGGCCAATAATACCCGGCCAACAGAGCCTTCCGGGCGGTGGCTCTACCCCCTGAATGATTACTGCAGACCCCCATATGGACCTCTCGGAGCACATAATCTGCGTCTTCACCGCAAGGCATTTGAGCAATGGCCGGGCGTGAGCCCGTTTATAGAGGACATCTCCGACCATAGTGTATTGCGCGGCTCTCTTTCTGAACAGCCGAGCCTCCTCCCGGTCGGATGGTACTTCTCCCCTGGTCAAGAATGCAATCAATGGAGTTCTCCAATCGGTCTCCAATTCGATTCTGCTTGCTGCTCGATTTGCATGACGAATAAAGCATGGCAGGCCGGCCGAGGGATCACCCAAGCTCCGACTGCGCTAGCTAATTTGGCTAGCTCATCCGCTTTCAAGTTGCTTTCCCGAGGGATCTTCTGTAAGAGTACCTCCCTGAAACCCGCCTTCAGCTGTTCATAGGCATCGATGTACTCTTGCAGCCGGTCGCTGTTGACTTCGAAATTACCGGCCAGTTGCTGTATAGCAAGTTGCGAATCTGAGTATAGCCACACCCGGGTGGCGCCGACATGCCGGGCGGCTTGCAGACCGGCTATAAGTGCTTCATATTCAGCTTCATTATTCGTCGCCTTGTGTTCTAATCGCACGGACAGGTGTAGCCGTTCTTCTTCGGGTGAAACCATGAGAACGCCGATTCCGCTTCCTTGCCGAGAGGATGCCCCATCAACGTACACCTTCCATACGCCCTCGGCCTCATCGGGATGCAATTCCGTGAGAAAATCGGCTAAGGCTTGCGCCTTGATAGCCGGCCGGGGTTGATATTGTATGTCATACTCGCTCAGCTCAGTTGTCCACTTGACTAGCCGCCCTGAGGCGTCTGGGTTTGTGAGCACCCGACCCAAGTTACTGTTAGTCAATACAGTAATTGGGTGAGATAAGAAATATGGTCTGAGTCGCCGGGCGGCTAAGAACAGTATGTAACCCAATTTATCGAGTGTCGTGTACCGACACTCGACTCCTTTAAATAAGTGGCCAAAGAAGTACACCGGCCTTTGCTCAGTTTTTTCTTGCCGGGCCAACACCATGCTGCCCGAGTCGGAGGAAGCTGCCAAGTATACATATAAATTCTCATTCGGCTCCGGCCGGGCGAGTGTCGGTAGCTCAGACAGATAAGCTTTCAGCTCCTAGAAGGCCTTGTCACATTCTTCGTCCCACTGAAATTTGGTGGCCCGGCGTAACGTCTTAAAGAATGGCAGACCCCGTTCGGCTGACCGGGAAATGAATCTTGACAATGCCGTTATCCGTCCGATCAGCCGTTGAGCCTCTCTAAGATTCCTTGGAGCCGGCATCTCCATGATGGCATTTACTTTGCCCGGATTTGCTTCGATTCCCCGCTCGGTGACTATATAACCGAGGAACTTCCCGCTTCGAGCCCCGAATAGACATTTGGCCGGATTAAGCTTCAGGCCAAACCGCCGTAGAGTTCGGCAAGTTTCTTCAATGTCGGGGATTAATTCTTCCGCCCGTGCGGTCTTGATCAGAATATCGTCGACGTATACTTCGACGTTACGCCCCATTTGCGACCGGAACACCTTGTTCATCATTCTTTGGTAGGTGGCGCCCGCATTCTTGAGGCCAAACGGCATGACGGTGTAGCAGTAGGTGCCGTCAGCCGTGACGAAGCTAACCTTCTCTTGGTCGGCAGCTGCCAGCGGGACTTGGTGGTACCCCTGGTACGCATCCAGCATTGATATGAACTCGCTGCCGGCCGTCGAGTCTACCATTTGATCGATCGTGGGAGTTGGGTAGCAATCCTTCGGGCATGCACGATTGAGGTCTCGGAAATCAATGCATACCCGCCACTTGTCGTTGGGTTTGGCCACCAGCACCACATTCGCCAGCCAGGCCGGGAACTGAACTTCCCGGATGTGTCCTGCTTCCAACAGTCTTTCTACTTCCGCCCGGATGACTTGATTCTGGGCGGCGCTGTGGTCCCTTTTTCGCTGCTTCACTGGCCGCGCGCCCGAGTAAACATGGAGCTGGTGTTCCGCGACTTCCGGTCGGACCCCCTTCAAATCTTTCGCCGACCAGGCGAATACGTCTTGATTTCGAGCGAGGGAGTCGATTAGGGATTGCTTCAGCTCCTCAGGAAGTCCTGCCGCAATTTGTATCTTGGTATATTCCCTATCGGGCAAAAGTTGTACCTCCTCTTTGTCCTCCCGTAATTCTGCCCAAGGGGAGGCTTGCACCATGTTGCAGCTGCTACCCGCCCGCCTTGCCTTTTGACCTCCCGAGCGGACATCATCAGCATAGCAGCGCCGGGCCACGGTCTGATTGCCCTTCACCTCGCCGACTCTGTCGCCGACCGGAAACTTCACCTTGAGGTAGTAGGTGGAGACTACCGCTTTAAATTCGTTGAGAGCCGGTCGACCGAGAATGGCGTTGTAGGCAGCTGGGGCATCCACAATCAGAAATGTGGTCCATCGGGTTCTCTTGAGTGGCTCCTCTCCAAGTGAGACGGCCAGCCGTATCTGTCCGATCGGCTGTACTTCGTTCCCCGTAAATCCGAACAGGGGAGTAGCCACCAACTCTAGCTGCGATAATTCAATTTGCAGTTGATCGAAAGCTCGTTTATATAAAATGTTTACCGAGCTGCCGGTGTCCACAATGGTGCGGTGGACTTCGTAGTTGGCGATGACAGCCGTGATGACCAGCGGGTCATCGTGCGGCACCTCCAATCCTTGTAAATCCTGCGGCCCCCAGCTGATTTGGGGCCCTTGAGCTTGAGAGGTGCTGACTCCGACTTGGTGAATTTCCAGTCGGCGCACCTGCGTCTTTCTGGCTCGGTTGGAGTCGCCTCCGGTCGGACCGCCGGAAATCACATTGACGCCTCCTCGGACGGCGTTCTGGTGATTAGCTTGATCTTCGTCAAGTTCCTCCACCTCTTCCTGCTCGGGCCGAGGAAACAATTGCCGGGCGGCGGGAGTATCCCGCCTTTGTCCTTGTTGGGCTGTGGCTCCATGACCACGCCCGCGTCCCTGCGGGGTTTGTCATCCTTGACCCCTGCCGAGTGGGGTCCGAGCTCTGCCGCCTGCTCGGCAGTCCTCAGTGTTGTGCGTATTACACTGGTGAAACGCACAATACGGTGCCCATCTGTTGGGCCAATTCCCCTGTGCCACCTGCACTTGCTGGGGTCTCATTCCGGGCCGATCGGCCGGTCGGGGACTGCGAATCGGTCCTCCTGGCGATCTGTTGTGTTGAGGTGTGGGCTGTGGGCTAATTATCACTTCCTTCCTCCGGGCGGCTTGTGCTTCCTCTACATTGATATACTTAACAGCCTTCCCAAGCAGGCTGTCGAAATCCTTCGGTGGTTTCCTGATCAGGGCTCGGAAGAAATCACCCTCTTGGAGCCCTTGTGAGAAGGCGGTGACCAGTACTTCGGGCGTGGTATTGGGCACCTCTATAGCTACTCCATTGAACCTCTGGATGTAGGCCCGGAGTGACTCTTTCAGACCTTGATTCAAAGCGAACAAATTGAGGCTGGTCTTATGGTGCCTCCGACTGCTTGCAAAATGTTGCAGAAACAGCCGCTTTACCTCTGCGAAACTCCCAACTGATCCACCCGGGAGTCCGTCGAACCATCGTTGAGCCTGTCCGGAGAGGGTTGTCAGGAAAGCGCGGCATTTGACGCCCTCCGGGTATTGGTGTAACTGGGCGGCGCTTTCAAACTTCATGACGTGCTCCTCGGGGTCACTGGCCCCCGAGTACTCAGGCATGGTGAAGAATCGTAGATGCTTGGGAACGGGATCCCCAAGAATTTGCAAGGAGAAAGGGCTGTGAGTCGGATAGGCCGCGGCGGGGTCAGCTAAACCTTTCCCTTTATCTGGGCGCGCCTGATGCGCCAGGCTGGACACTGAAGCTTCGGTCGGGTCCGAGTGGGCCTCGTTCCGAAAAAGTGCTCGGGGAAAATTAGGAATGAAGGGGTCGGGCTGAGCAGCCATACCTTCTGAGTTTCCCGGCAAAGAGGGCCCAGGGGGCCGGGCCCCTTGACTATCGGTAGGCGGATGCGATTGTTGTGCCTTCTGTGTCCGGACAGCCATCAGCATTTCGTATTCTTCTGGCGAAAGAGTGACCGTCAGTGGATTGGGGTTTTCCATTCTTCGCTCTCGATCAGGCAGAAAGCCCTCCTTCTAGCGCCAAATTTGATCCTGTCGCCGAGCGTAGTGGAGCCGCAACCGGATGACGGTGTAGCGATGAGTGATGTGGATGCCGACGGGACGTCCTCGCGCAGAATGACAGCGCCGTAGGGGGTGTCCTCCGACCGAACGGAAGTGGATGTCACCTGGTGCACGGCCGACCGGCTGGAGGTGAACCTGCTGAGGAAGACGACCGTTAGCAACCTAGCCGGGAGACGTCCCGGCAAGGCCCTCCGACGGTCAAGTCAGTACTCCGATGAACAGGAAAAATGATGCAGTATGTAGACGAGGGGCTTCGCGCGTGTACCTGATAATGAGGAGGGGAGGGGCTTATATAGCCGGGGAAAAGGACCAAGTCTGACCTGTGTCAGGATTCTCTGACCTGGTCGAGGGATATTCCCAGATTGTCTGCCGGGTGTCAGGATTCTCTGACGGAGTCAGGAGATATTGTATGATTCTGTCGATTTGTAGCCAACATTCCTTGTCGTATACTCCTTGTCTTATGTGACGACACAGACAGGTGACCGGCGCCGCCTGACACCAACGGCGTGACAGGGCGGCATGCCAGGGAGTGTCAGTTCACACAAATGGTGACAGCCAGTTATCTGCAGCTGGTGCAGGTGTGTTTTGTCTTTACCCCAGGGTGGTTCCGAGAGAGTGCCCGAGTGGGCACAGGGCGTGCAAGCCTGGGGGGACTATGTATGTGAAGGGTTGCCGGGCGGATGCACCCGAACGATTAGGCGTGCAGCCCTTATGTGGCCGGGCGGCAGTACCCGACTAAACGATTAGGCGTGTAGCCCTTATGTGGTCGGGCGGTAGTACCCGACTGGCTGGCATAGACCCTGGGTCCGGCTAGGGTGTCCAGCTGGCTACCTGCATAATGACGTGGACCCTGAAGTCGGCTAGGCCGTTTGCCACGTTGGCTATCCATACGGTGCCAAAGGTAGGGCGGGATCAGCGCGGAAGTGCTGCCTCCCCCGACTGAGAGTCCCCCTCTGGCTCTCGCGCACGTCGCATCCAGCGTCCCCGACTAGTCGGCGACCTCGACTCACGTCGGCGCTCAAGCCCTCTCGCGCGGCTTTGTCCCCGACGCAAGCGTCGCCTCCAGCGTCCCCGATTGGTTTGCTCAAGCCCTCTGGCCGGATCCAATCAACAGCTTTGAGATTTGGAAGTTTGACAAAGAACTGGGTTACTGGCTTTGCAATTGCATGCGTTGCCAATCTAGCTCTTAGTGGATACAATGCAGAGGTTGGTACACAGTATCTACTTTGTTCTATTTCTTACAATTATTTATCTATGATTTTTTCATATACTCTAATGAATGTGTGCTTATGTTTCCTACGGCAGCATGTCAATGCTATACATTTCTTATAGCTGCTGCCGAGCACCTAGGATGTCCAAATCTATTGCTGTTGCTTCGTCTAATCGTGCAATTAACATGGTTATCAAATCTTCTGTAGTTGCAGTTGCTTTCTTCTCAGAGCATCTGAATCTGAACTTTTGTAAACAATCGCACTGATTATTGGAAAAAGATACAAAAGCAGGCAAGATTAATTTCACAGTCGTTTGATAAATTAAGAATTGCTAAAACAATTGTATGCTGAAGGATAAGATTTGATTGTTATTGTTGTTGGAAAACAATGTATGTTCTTATTAGTTACAATTGGATGTCTTGCATTGATTAATTTATCATAATCAGTTACAAAACTTTGTTATGGTTTTTTTTTAAGTAGAAGATGAAGAAACTCATTTTATGGGTTTGGAATATGAAGAATATTAAGGTTGGAAATGAGGTTCATATCTATATTTTTTCCCCCTCCAAGAAAAGCATGTTATTGTTTTCTAAATATGACGTTGTAGTTTTTTATAATCTCATCTTGTCCGATTTAATTTTAATACCCTTTGTGTTAAATTATATTTTCAACCTTTCAGGGATGTTTAAGGAAAATGAGCAGAGAAGAAATGGAAAGACTCCTATAAATTGTACTGATAAAAGTCTATGCTTTTTAAATGTATTATTTTTGAACTAGCACTTAAAAGATTCTTTTGTTTAACTTCACACAAAATTATATTATGGCCAATATTTATATTTTTCTCTTTTATGTTTCACATTTTCTATCCTAATCTAAATCCATTAGTCATAAGTAAGACAATAAGCATACTCATACAATCTTCTCGCCTTTTTAGAACCCAAATTTTGGGTTGAATTTGCATCTATTTTAAATGATCACGTACTAATTTTACAAACATGAACTGACGTCTAACTGAAATAAATTTATATGAAATTTTATTGACACCAGATTTTTTAAATCTCTCCATGCTAAGAAATAAAAAAGTTATACAAAATAGTTAGCAAAATCACCCATTGCCAAGCCATAAACGATCAGTTGAAAGAACTGCTTCGATCTCTAATGAATTATCTTTGTTCATAGACCTCCCTATCTGTTCCTTACTTCATTTATTGTACATGGAACTGCTGCAGTGTTTTTCATCGATACTGAATTGAATTTTCCAGTTGCAATAAAGAGCAACCAAAAGCACATAACTAACATGAATTATTGAAACAAGTGAATGGAACAATAGCAACCCACTTAAATTTGAATGTCCAGAAACATTGGTATACCTCTTTTAACTCTTAATCATTATATGCTTATAGTAGAAACATCATAACAAAGAGATTTTTGTAACTTTCTTACAGGGACAGATTGGTAACAAGTACATAATACTTCCCTGTGCCTCATTATGACTCACCATCAAAACAACAATACGACAAAAAACAGGACCGCTGACTTTAGCAGAATTATACTCATCATATTCAGCTTCAGGAAAGTGGCGATGGGCTGCTGTTGTTGCAAGGAACCAAGGGTCGTGTAAATCCAAATGGGATCCTAAGATGGACAATCCACCACTGCAATTAATAGAAATAATTTCATGGTTTTATTTTGTATAACATAAAAGAAAAATGATGCGCATGAGGTATGAGAAGTTTACATGACCTCAAATTAATTTTGGTATAGATAAGAGACTTGCCTGACATCGACTGTACATTGAGCACGTGGCACAGTAGTGTATCCAGGTGTGTATTGCTATATGCCATGAGGATAAATTTCAGATGCATGAACTGATAGCTACAGACAAGTCTTTATGCTTGAAGAATATTAGTATATAGTTTTAATAAAGGCTAAGAACAGTGACTAGAAGTCCAAGATAGATTTGGATTCAGGAGAATAACAAAACTAATCACTGAACATAGACCAAACTAGAAGAGCAGTGTGGTCTAGGAAAAACTGTCTTTTCATCCTCTAATAAATTGAGGACGGATGCACATTAACTTCCACAAGAAAGAAATGATCAAAGTTTCTTTCAAAACTGCTATGCATATAAATATATATGGAGAATTTTGAGTGCATGCTCAAAATCATAACTCACCTCATTGCAGATTTCACAGGTTATATCGCCTTTTTCATTGCGCCAGTGCTGCACGCATGTTCTATGAGCATACTGAACATACAAGAAAAGGGATTATCATAATGATTCATGTGAAAGGATAATAAAATTAACCGCCAATTTACTAGATGACAACACTTCATTGACTAGAGAAAAATTGTATAGCTTTGTTATAGAAGTTAGAGAGATAGATCTCTCTGATAAGTAACTCTTTTCTCGATGACAGCAGTTATTCATAGATTAATACCCTAGTATTACAAAATGATATCACTTCCTAAGACCGAACATCATATAGACATTTTTGGGAATCTTTTTTTTCAAAAAGAAATATTATGCAACAACTGAATTTATAGCTGAAGTGTCCATCTCTTGCAAATTATTACAAATTCAATCAAATAACATTCTTCATAAATGTAGAAGGAAGATAATAGCCAAGTATGTGGCTTAAAGAAGAATCTAAATAAATGCCAGGAAGAGGAATTGCAAACATAAACACATCTCAAACATATCACTGTCCTTGTTACGATGTTATCTAATCAATAGTAAGGATTCTATTGTTATGAAATTGTAGCATGAATATTTACCTCTGTGGTTGATGACTGAAGTAACTCGGTTAAAGTGTCCTTAGCATCCCCTGCATTGAGAAGAGCAAACATGGATTCAAGCTCAACAAAGCTGAAATAATTTTTTCAGAACCCCAAACCTACACAGACAAGAGCAATCATAGACAAAACATAACATAAATAAAGACAAAACATAACAACATTTGCACACCAAAACCTCCACCAAAGCTTGTCACCATACATCAGCATTATTCCAAGTTGGCCGTTGGAAAAGAACCACGATGAGATGGTTGATTCACCTATAACATAACAGTAAACAATTATTAAGTACATACTCAACCGTAAACTAAAATAAGAGTTCTAGCTACACTCAACCGTATGAAATATATATACCTGAGAAACTTGTGATGCCAATAATGGTGGAAATTGAGTCTCAGCCACACTCAAACTATCAATAGAGCTAGCAATTGTTGGCACATAATTTATAGACTAAAATAAGAAAATAAAATGCATTCTTAGTTCGTTATAACATGAATTATTGCAGATTAACATAAGTAAAATAAATACTAACTTGATGATTGATCTGGTCATATTGTACGTTGGCCATGCTGGAAATAGTTTCATCTACACCCTGGGTTATACAAAAAATTAGAATGATTTAAGTTGTTCAAAATTAACAACAACTATTACCAAATAAAGAAATGTTTGAAAGCTAAGGAGTAGAAACCATTACCGTCATTGAAGCTTGGTTTGTTTTCCTCGCTGCTTTTCTTTTCCTTGAAAGCCTCTCTAAGACACCTTTCAACCTCTTACCTGAGGTCGTCTTCTTCTTTGTTTTAATTCCTTTCACTCCACTAGAGTTCCCTTCACCATAATCAAATTCCCAGGATTGTTGGCTCACATTTGATTGTTGAACATTTGATTCATTAACTTGTAACTTATCATCCACCATCTTACACAAGCTTAACATAGCATCTTTAACAAGCATGTAAGTGCTATCCCTTTCAGCTGCCTTGGTAACCATTTGAACATTCAACCCACATAACTCTTTGTAACGCATGTTTTGAAGTAGTTTTGGATCCAAACTAGCATTGTTGTTCATTGAATCATTAACTCCAAAATATCCAACTTTTGCTTTTCTTGTCCACCTTTTCAATACATAATCACTTGGAATCTTCATGATATTTTTCCATGTAAAAATTTTCAAAATATGAGAACACAAAATTCCAGCAAATTCATATTTTCTACAGCTACACACAATTTTGTCAGAGTTCTTATCAAGTGTAACTATATGATGATTTCTCTTTTTGAGGGGAGTAACTTTATATTTTGTAAATGTATCAACATCCTCACAAATTTCAAGACTAGAATCATGTGATGAGCACCACTCTTGTTGAAAACACTTGTATACCTCAGGAGTATAAATTTCACTAGCATGCTTTAAAATCTCAATTGGAAACATTAAATATGGAACAGTTGTATTTGATTTGAAATCTGCTTTTAATTCCTCATATCGACGATCATCAAGGAGTCTTTGGAAGTGATTGAAGAAGTCTAAAAACTTGTGTTTATAAGTGACATACTTTTTCACAATACTATTCATACTCTCACTTCTTTGAGTTGTAGTCATATCTGCACAAAACATTTGTCGTCTATATACTAAAGCCAATTTTTCTTTTATATTGTACATATGTCGCAACCAATCATTGTCTTCAAGTGCATACTTAGTCAACATCATATTCCATGCTGAAATAAAATCTTCCTCTTCATCAAAATCATATACACAAGAGGCAAAATCTTTAGCAAACTCCCTAAACTGAGAAAAAACTCCACTCAAATGTATAGCAGCATTTTGATAAATGTGCCAAATGCACAAACGATGATATGTTTCAGGCCATCTGGAAGCTAACGCCTTTGCCATTGCTGCATCTTAATCAGTAAGAATAGTAGTTGGTTTTTTATCACCCAAAGCTCTAGTTAATGTATCAAATAACCATTCAAAAGTCAAACTGGTTTCATCATATAATAGAGCTGCACCAAAAAGTATGGATTGTTTATGATGATTAACACCTACAAACAATGCAATTGGTCGGCTTTCATTGTTCTTCCTGTAAGTTGTGTCAAAGCAAACAACATCTCCAAAAATAGCATAATCAGCTCTCATTTTAGCATCAGACCAAAAAATATTAGTAATCAAATCATCTTCATCAACTTGGATAGCATAAAAAAAATTAGGATCATTGAACTGCATTTTTTGCAGATACTCCAATACACCGCCAGTATCCCCAACTCTCATAGTCATTGTTCTTTTGGATCGCAAATAGTTTTTGTAATCCTCAGGAATAAATCCTAAATTTTCACTCCCACCTACTTGCCTCGCCATAAGATCATGAGATGCTTTTGGGGGGATTCCCACATCACTTGCCATCTCAATCTGTCTCGCTGCAGAAGAAGATATATTCCTATGACTTCTAAAGAGGTGTGTTTTGTTTGGACTTGAGAGAACATGATTATGCTCTTTAACAAATTGCACCACAGTAAATTTATTTTTTTCCGATTAGAAATCTTCATTTTAGCCTCACAACCAAACCTTGTTTCATCACGACTTGCTTTGACATTAAGATCTCGTTTGTCTTTTCCTCTTTTACCTTCGGCACAACAATAAAAGACCCTATCAAGTAATTGACCTGATTGATCCTTGTGAATTTTACCTCTCCTTATGCCAAATCCAACCTTTTTAGCATATGTTAAATAAAATTGGTATGCATCTTCTTCAGTTTCAAATTCCAACCCCAATTGGGGTATATCCAAATCTATTTCAATGTTCAAACCTATAAAATTAAACAAACAAAACAAGATGGCTAAATAGGAAAATTCAATACACTGAAACTTAATACATTCAAAATATGATTCTTATTACCTTCATTCATAACATCAAAACCCCTTTCCCAATTATCTTCATTTCCTTCGAAATTGAAAGTAGATTCACCCTCCATCTCGATGATAATTACTTTGATCATGTAAAAAAATAACCAAAATCTAAAATAGTGATCAAAGAAGAAAATTCAACAAAAACTATAGAATTGAAACAGGTCGTGTAAAAAATTAATCAATACTACCTACAAACAGTGAACAAGGCTAAGGATCAAACAATAAGCCGAAAAAAAGAGAAGATCTTTGCTCATCCCGGGAGTAGAGTGACTGAGTTACAAGACTCGTAGGTTCAATGAGCCATTATATTAGTATAAAGAGCTACACAAATAAGTACTAAGTATAAGATAAATAGTATCACATACAAGAGTCATTCATAAGATATACAAGTCATTCACATATACTAGCCATTCAAACAGTGGACGATGAATGTAAAAATGAGGAAGGAATCAACACAAGGTTCTTCTTTGATCAATGCTACAAACAGTGGAAGTGCATGGCAGAAGGTAAACTTCATGAGTGCAGATAAAGTGCATGGCAGAAGGTAAACTTCATGAGAACAAACTCATGCTAGCATATACACAATCTCACATCATCTCCATCACTTCGTCATGGTGTGAGTATACCTATTTCCTTTCTGATGTTGCAGATAGTTTCTTACCTTTGTAATTGCTTTTGAATATGCATTATTAGCATCTAAATATTTATAGCTATGAAATTCATTGAAATTCACAACCAATAAAACTCAATTTATCATAAAACAAGGACTATCATTCACTCCAGTGCATCAATGCTTGTGAAGACATTAGCAATAGTGCGAGAAGACAAACCTAGCTTTGAAGACAAGCAATAGTGCGAGAAGACATTAGCACAAAAATCAACTGTGCATAACATCAATGAAGACAAACCTGGCTTTGAACATTGAAGACAAACCTGGCTTTGAACAAAAGAAAATCAGCGAAAAAGACGAACTTACATCTTTTCTTCTAGAGGAGCACGGCAGAACCCCAAATCGTTGAAAATCGTTGCTGGTGAAGTGGACTGGCCGCGTCGTAGTGGCGGGGGGTCCGGTGCCGATGGCGGCTCAAGCGGTGCAGGGGTCGCTGGACTTCGTCGCCAAGAGATCGAGGGGGAGGCGGAGCGGCGATGGAGGATGGCGGCGAAGGAGACGTCGGGCGTCCGGTGCAGGGCGCCTACGGTGCGGACTAGAGGAGCGTAGGGTTTTCCTTTCGCCGCGCGCGAGATGTGGTCGGGGGAGGCAGCACGTCCGCGCGGTGGGAGGCGTCGGGGGTGGTGGGGGCGTCGGGGACTCTCTCGCGTCGGGGGGTTAGGGTTTTACTTCTTTCGGCGCTTGTTTGCTCGGCGGCGGAGGGAGTCGCGAGAGAGAAGAAAATTTTCGCTAGATTAATTTCGCGTGAGAGGGCGCCGAGGAATGGGTTCGCTGAGCTCACGTGCTGCGCACGTGTGCGGGCTTTTATAACTCAGAAGTGGTCCAGGGATGGACCAGGGGTTGCGGACCAGAAGATCCGCGCTGGTCTTGCCTATAAGACATGAATACATGAGCTATCAATTTTTTATTGAAAAAATATATTTTAGATATTAAACTTAGTTTACTTTTAACATTTTAGATATCAAATTTCAAAAATAACTTTTTTAATTTCAAAATTAATACTTAATTTTTATTTTAATCTAGGGTTTACTTTCTCAATTAGATTATAATATTCAAACTAAAAAAATTAAAATCCGAAAACTCTTAAGGTTCATCTTTCCAATTAGGTCATAGTATTTAAGCTAAAAAAATTAAAAATCGAAAATCCCTAGGTCACCTTCCCAATTGGACTATAATTTTCAAACTAAAAAAATTAAAAATAGAAAATCCATAGGGTTCATCTTCCCAATTGGGTTATAGTGTTCAATTATAATTTTTTTTAAAAGGACTTGAAGCATCTCCTATTACATGGTATTAAAATTTGGAATTAAAAAGATAAACACTCAACTTTAGGACTATAAAAGACTTTTCAAAAAGTTTAATAACAGAA
Source organism: Boesenbergia rotunda (assembly GCA_024364735.1). NCBI lineage: Eukaryota > Viridiplantae > Streptophyta > Magnoliopsida > Zingiberales > Zingiberaceae > Boesenbergia > Boesenbergia rotunda. The sequence goes on along the minus strand of JAGFNQ010001349.1, from coordinate 247,787 downwards.
TCGTCAATTTAATATCAAATTTGAGACCTAAAGAGTACTTGCCCCATTATTTATTTATTTATTTATTTATTTTGATAATTTAAATATCCATCTCTTATTCACCTCATATTACATATTTTATAGAAATTTTTTTCTTAAATAGGGTACGAATCTTATGATGCTAGACTTCTCGACCGCTCATCTCGAGACTTTCCACATAAAAATTTAAGGTATGTCGACTACTAGGGTCGTTTATACTTGTGAATTTATTTGATGAATAAATTAGAAAGAAGATTATCCATCCCCAAGACTAATTTTGACTACAAGGCATGAATGCATGTGTTATCAATTTTTTATTGAGGAAAATATATTTTGGATATTAAACTTAGTTTGTTTTTGATATTTTAGATACCAAACTTTAAAAAAAAAATTAGTTTCAAAATTAACACTTTATTTTTATTTTAGTCTAGGGTTTACTTTCTCAATTAGATTATAGTATTCAAGCTAAAAAAAATTAAAAATTGAAAACTCCTAAGAATCACCTTTTCAATTATATTATAGTATTTAAGCTAAAAAAAGTTAAAAACCGAAAACCTTTAGGGTGCGTTTGGTTGGGGGTTATCCTTGATAACCTTGGATGGCTCAACAAAAATTTTATTTGGTTTAGATAATCAGCGATTCCCAAGTAATGATCGATGTCCGACATGTCAGCAAAAGGGGCATGCAACCAGGAATCGGAAAACCTTAGAAAAGTAAAGTTTTTCTTGATTCCGGGGTTATGAAACTTATCTTTCCAAAATTATCCTCCAATATTTACCTTAGCAAAAGAGACATTATTTGCGAGCGACCACCGGCAACGACGGCAGGCGACCGGCGTCTGCGGCCGACGGCGATCGACGACCGACGACCGAGGATACGAATATATATATATAATATCATCTTACTTTTTTATTTTAAATTTATAAGCATATAATATTATTATACTTAAAATTAACTAAAGGGTAATACGGTAAAATATTATATTATGTCATAGACTATTACCTCTAAACAAACAAGATTTTATTTGATTACCTAAATTGAACCAAAAACTTCAGGTTATGTTTCATTTCCCATTACCTTGGTTATGTTATTACTTGGTAATCACATAACTAAGGTTATATCTGATAACTTGAACCAAACACACCCTTAGGGTTATCTTTCCAATTGGACTATAATGTTCAAGTTAAAAAAAATTAAAAATCGAATATTTTTAGGGTTCACCTTTTCAATTGGGTTATAGTGTTCAATCATAATTTTTTTTAAAAAGGACTTAAGACACCTCCTATTACATGGTATTAATATTTATTTATTTTTTTGATAATTTATATATCCATCTCTTATTCATCTCATATTATGTATTTTACAACAAAAAAATCTAAATGGGGTAGAAATCTTAGGATGTTAAACTTCTGGACCGACCACCTCGAATGCTTCTTGATTTATCCTAAGGTTGATAAAAAATTTCTATAAAATCGAATCGATCATCTCAAATTCGTCGGTGAGTTCATCCATTTTTTTTATCTCCGAGGTAATTTTTTTTTAATTGGCATATCCAGCTTATCGGAAGCGCTTACGTGAACCATTGGTATAAATTCATCCATCGATGGCAAGAGTACCCGCTTACAAGGGCGAGAGAGAGGTACTTGATGTAAGTACCCCTGGTTGATTTTGATGTGATCAACCGATTTAAATTAGGTCCTGGTATGTTTAATCCCTCTACTAAGTGTGCAGGAGCTTAAGTACGGAGGAAGTCGAGCGTAAGACATAGCGGACGAGAAAGATTGTGCGGGAAAGTGAGCCGACGAGCTCAGTACAATCCGAGGGACGCGGAAGCTGCGAAAGAGTACGCCGGTGGAGCGAGAAGGACATGCGCGGTGTCCGAGGGACGAGAAGCAGGAGGAAGGACGCTCGAGGGGTGAAAGGCCGGAGTCGGATTTGGGTAAGCCTAACTCTGGTTGACTGGAAATCACCCAGAAGACGAAGAACCAAAAGACTGGTCAATTTGACCATGTCAAACAAGGCTCTCGAGAAAAGAAGAATTTAATTGCTACTAAGAAGACTCAATCCCAAAACCTCATTTAACATAGGTTGCCATGGTTACCAGTTGGGATAGCAATTAATGATATTGAGAGGCTGCCGATGATTCTATTTGAAGATGATAACATCGAAGTCTAAAGCAGATGATAAAGTCTTAAAGGATAAAACCTTATCCTTGAATCAGATCCAATAGATGCAGTTTAATCCCATCCAAGATCAACCATCCAGATTACATCCATGGATCAACGGCCAAGAGAAAATTCCTCAACAATCAACAATCAACAATCCAGATTTATTCTCTTAGGCTATAAATAGGCTTAGAGTTTCAACCTTTTCAATGATTCAATTAATTCATTCTTGTAACCTCTCTAAAAGTCTAGCGTGCTATTTTTGTAAGGCTTCTCCACCACAAGGAGATTTTTATTGAGCGTCCACTGCCTTGGAAGCAACGTTCTCAGTTGCGACCAAGTTTCTTTTTTAAAGACGAGTGCCTCCACTTTCATATTTTTTTACCGTCTATTCACCCCCCTCTAGCCGGTCCAACCCGATCCAACACTTGAGACCAACTCGGGACAAGCGTACCCGATGCTAATCCGGGATAAGAGTGCCCGAGACCAACTCGAGAGAGCAGAGCCCGAGACCAACTCAGGAGAGAGAGGATAGATGAGGGGAAGTTTACCATTAACGATGATAATGATACACTTAATACATGTGACAATAGTTTCAAACGCCCCCCCAGAATAGGAAAACTGGCAGGTAGTTATGACTCACAACGAATGATTTATGCGTGGCGACCATTACCAGTATCCCCCGCTGGGTGACAACTGGCTAGGCGACCATGATCCATGAGGCGTGGAAATGGGGGAGAGGGTTACAGTAATGTGGGAGTGCTCGAAGAAAGGAGATAGCGATTATATAAGGTGCTTATGCACCTAGGTAAGTGGGGATCTTTTGAATTTTAGATAGCCTATACTCCTTGCTTCTCTCCTATCTTATAGTAATTTCTGACTTGAGCGTTGCAGAGGGCTTCGTCAAAACTCTTTCCGGTATATCCCTTTAACGCTCGTGTTAATCTCGCAAGCGCGGGCATCCCCTTGTCATCGCTCAAGGCTGCATCATGGTGACCTGTCATTCACGTCGTTCACTTCCGGAATAAATTTAGCATCGTTTGTGGGAAACAAGACTAAAGACCAGAAGGAACACTGTGATGGCAGAATCGGAGGGACAACAAATCACTTTGACATGGGAAGAGTTAGACCGCCTGATCGCCAATGTCGTTCGAAGGGCGCTAAAACAGCATCAAATCGAATAAGCTATTTCTCAACGAGCAATCCCGCTACAAGCAGACACCCAGAGAACATCAGTCTTCTATGTTCAATATCGGAGATCCATGTCGCCTCTAGGTGTGCCAGTGAACGCAACCCCAAGACACCGACGGGACTCTATTGGAGAACTAGAGAAAGTGCATACAGTTGCTTACATCGTTTTGCGCCGAGAAGAGGGACAAGGAAAGAGTGAACTTGTAAAGGTTTTCCCGAAGTACACATCTTCGCCATTCGTCCGAGACATTGTGGGCGATCCCCTGGCTAAGAAGTTTCGAGGTCCCAGAATTGTTAATTACGATGGTAAAACAGATCCCGAGGATCATATTTGTAAGTTCGAGAATGCGGCTCTGTTGCACCAACATACAAATGGTGTGAAGTGTCAAATATTCTTGAACACGTTGTCGGGAGCAGTGCAGCAGTGGTTTCAGAGGTTGTCGTAATATTCTATAAACTCCTTCTTGGAGTTTAAGATTGTCTTCTTGCACCACTACGCTAACAGTCGGCGATATCAGAAGACGACACTTAATCTCTTCGTCGTGAAGCAAAAGAGCAAGGAGCCGTTGAAGGACTACATCCAGTCGTTCGATCGGGTGGCACAGGATGTGCCAAGTGTCATTTCGGAGATTCTCGTTAGCACCTTTATGGTGGGACTTGCTGAAGGAAATTTATTCCGATCCCTCGTGGAGAAGCCACCGTCCAACTTTGATGACCTATTGAGGCGGTTGGTCAAATACGTCAATGTAGAGGAAGTGCAGCACGTCCGCCGAAAGGATTCGACAGGGGCACCTCTCTAAATCTCGATATGATACGAGAGAAAGGATTCGGCGAAGGAGTGTCGCTCAGGCAAAAGTCATTGGGACCACAGGGAGAACCTAGTGGAGACGGTGGACATTGAAGGACCAACACAGTCTGAGAAGTACCGTGACTTTCATGGCAGTACTATGCACTCCACAGAGGAGTGCTACACTTTGAAGAGAAGGAGATCCAAAGACGTTGGTGCTAAGCCACACAAGAAGTGGAGCAACTCGGGGTATCAGCGAAGATCCCCGCACCGAAGTCGATCTCCTAGGTGACGCAATCGGGAGAAGAAGAACATAGGAGGCGAACTCGGTCGCCTTCTGAGAGGAGATCCAAGGAGGTCTCACCTTGCCAATCTGCTTCTCCAAAGTGAGACCGCGAGAAGGGCAAGGCTCCTGCTCGGGGACTTCCGTTGGGCCACGTCGGGATGATCTCGAGAGGCCCGACTGACGGAGATTCCCATCAGGCAAGGAAGTCTCACATGCGGTAGGTTGGAAAACTACTCAATCGGGACAAGTAGGGAGAAGCGTAAAGGGTTTGTCATCTCATTCGACCCCGAGGATCTGGAGGATGTTGAGACTCCCCATAAAGATGCACTGGTAATTCTTGCTCGCATAGCTAATTATGAAGTTAAATGCATTTTCATTGATACAGGAAGCTCCATCAATATCCTGTATAAAGTGGCACTGGACCAGATGCAGGTAGATGAGGGTGACTTGTGCCCCATCTCAACACCGCTGTTCGGCTTCACTGGACATCGGATGCAGCCGCTAGGACAAATCTCTTTGTCCTTGTCCCTAGGGGATGATACTTTATAGAGGATGAGGAGAACTCCCTTCATGGTGGTGGATGCCCCATTGTCGTATAATGTCATTTTAGGGAGACCAATTCTCAGCTTATTCCAAGCTATGGTCTCAATCTATCACCAGAAGATCAAGTTTCCGGTGGGGGATCAAGTGGTTGAGATTAAGGGGAATCAGTTAATTTCTCGACAATGCTATAGTAGGGAAGTCAGAATAGAATCCCGCAAAAGCCTGAAGACCCATGAGACCTTACAGATCGACTTAGCTGATCCCCGGGCGAAAGAAGAGGCCAAGGAGGAACGCATGACAGTTGAGCGCGAGGAAGTCCAGATCCATCCTCATCAGTCGGGAGGAGTTACAAGAATCATTGTGAACCTGATGTCACGCCCTGAGACCGACGGAGTCGTTGATCCAATATAGAATCGAACATCATCTCCCCTGTCTGGCAAACAATTTACTCATACATACAAACACCCGCAGATAAATATTGGCCTCAGGCCACAAAATAGATATATATAACATAAGGAAAATGAAACATCACAATACTGGAAATATAAAGCTCACCTGAGCTGCCCTCGGGGCAGACACGCAGCAAAACGATAAACACATAGTCCAATAGAGGACTCAAAAATACAATACCCCATGAACAAATCCAATACAAACTACAATATCGATACAGATACAAAATATAGACTACGCTATCAATAGAAATCAAAACCAGCGGAATCTCTCATCCAAAAGGAGTCGTGGGGACCAAGGACCGGTAACTGGGCTCCTTCGACGAGCTATCAACCTGAAAACAGAAGCATTGTGACGGGTGGTGAATCCAAGTGGACTCCGTGGGTATATAGAAAGATATGCATGGCAGGAAAATAGCTAAACAAGCTATACAGAAACAACAGGATACAATCTCAACAATAATATCAGAAATATGCATAACTGAAGTAACAAAGGATTGTACATACTAGAAATCAATCTATCATGATCATAAAAAGGACTCGTACCATATAAGCAAGTGTGGGGTCATCAAACCACACAAATGGTATATCCTGTATGTGCATTCAAACAAGTGCAGCAAATAAATGCAGCAAATACAATCAAATGCACAAATGCATCATATGCACATGATGCAATATCATGGTCACCCCCTAATACCAGTCAAGCCACCGAGACATGCGATAATGTGTCGGCCGAGTGGGTAGAGCTGTGATACTGTCCGCACTCTGTCATCACTACTCCTGAGTGACTGAGTGGATAGGATGCTCGTGGAGTAAACACTCTGCCCCATGTGTATATGGGGGAGATATCTCTCTCATCTTCTCTGGTCTATGGGAAGAGAAGGGATCCCTGCCTGCTACCACGCTCCGAAATCACTACCCATAAGCGATCGAACGGAGCAGTACAGAGCTAATGCCCCCAACGGTATCCACTAACCCATGAGTGGTTGTGTGTGCATATCATGTGCCGGAAGATGATAGGCTCAACCACAGGGGAGTCGTTGATCGCCGACATGCAACAGTGCAGGCATGGTGCATGTATCTGACACATATAACCCATACCGGGTTATCGACATATAACTCAACCTAACATGCACAGGTCGAAAACATGTATCATAACCCAATCATCCTATATCCAGACATATATGCAAATATGACCAGAATAAATCAATGCAATCATACAATGTTATGCTATTCTATATCTCCATATTAATGCCCATACCAATGCTATACATAATTAGATAACAAAAACACAAGACTGTATAGAAAGAAAATCTAGATCAAATCCAAGGTCAAACATAAGTATCAAATAGGATAACAAAACGGTACCAGATAAAGGTAAATATCAGCTTACTGCATAAAAATCAAATAAAGTCATGCATATTAGATAAAGTGTAACTACAGAATACAAGCAAGAAGTACCCACCTCTAAAGTGTAAATGTCCGTATCAAAGTAGAAAGAACCACCCGCCAATAATCCAAATCAAGCCCCTGTATCAAGGACATATTTAATTAGCTATTACACAGATATGTTAGCTAGCTAATAAATCCCTAAACCAGACTAGAGTTAACCTAATCATTCCTTTTTCATTTAATTACATCTAACTAAATGAAAATTTCCTAACTACCGTAATCAATTTAGGACCTATCCCGATTATAGGGTTACATTTAGCTTGCCTTGTTTAAAAGTTTAATCCCTAATCCACCCAAGGTGACACTCAATTACCCTAAGTAGTTAAGGTTGGTTCTAATCTTAAGTCTAATCTCAATATCAGAACCATTTCTTTGGATTTAGACTAGCTTAGTCTTTCCACAAAGACTAAACCATTCCCATTTGTTCTAGATTAGACTATATAACCGCATAGGGTCTAGAAAGAAAACAAGATTGACCAAGATCACTGCCTAATCAACTTCCCTATCAAGTATCATATAGATGGAAACCAATCCAAATGCTTGTATCAATCCCACAATTAACCTATTGCTCTAATTGAACTAAATAGCCACAAAAAACTATCCAACTCTAATGTAGCAAATCCTATTCAAATTCATGCATAGAGGTTTGATCAGAACACTACAATATCGCAGATCTCGCTACAACCCATTCAATCACAGAACAACAACAGTGATAGCATATAGGGAAAAAACTTCTCCTTACCTAAACCCAAATCTTCCTCAGTTGCTTAGAACAAAGTCGGGACTACACAAAACAGGAGATCCAATGCGCAATTCCCCTTTCCCCCATCTTGAATTCACATAACCCAACTTAATCCAGTTTCACACCGCGGAAGAGTAAAATTCTTATTTAATTAATTATTATTTAAGTAATTAATTACTTAAATATAGCGGAAGAGTAATTAATTATTATTTAAGTAATTAATTATTATCTAAGATATCTATAATTCGATTTCTAATTATGATATATTTTATAAAAAAAATTCTTTCAAATGGGTCACACTTTGAGACACCGGACTTATGGATCGCGCGCCGCAAGCGCTTCCCGATTTGTCCTCACGGTTGGTGGGAAATTTTCACATGACTAGGCCGGTCGCCCGAGGTTCGACATTATTCAACCTCGTTAATTATTTTTTTTAAAATTTTTAATTTAGTTCTTAAGGTATGAATTATTACATGAGTATTATCATTTTGAAGTCTAGTATTAAAATTTAATAAAGTTAGTGTGCTCATACATTATCTATGGTATCTAGACTAGTAACCCTTATGATTTATTATTTTTATGTTGTCCGTGAGAAGAATTAACGAAGATATAAGATGAATGAAATATCTTTTACCATTCAATTTTTGAATCCATTGGAATTTATCTCAGGACTTAATTGAATCGGTTATTACATGATGAGTTATAAAACGGAGTAACGATTGATTTTCGATAAAATTGAAAAAAATATCTTTTTCATGCGACGACGTACAATTTCTTGAGCGATCGCGTGGAGCGTCAAAGATGTGGGGAGCACTTTTACCGAATATTTTACACGAGAATTTACGAAATTATAGGTTTATTACTTTTCGGATTCCACGGGTTTACATATTCCATGAAGAGTTACACAACATTGGTAACAGTCTGTTATTTTCGGTGTTACTTTCCACATGACGTTTAGAGCAGTTGAAACGCAAAGCCGCTGAAACCCCGTCAGATCTGCGAGCGAAAGAAAGAAGGCGGACATCTCTATGCTCGTCGAACACTCCGCCATCGCTCGATTTCAGCAGCAAAGCATCAAATGAGAAGGGACTCTCTTCATCCTTCGCCGTTAGCAGCTTCTTCTGCCTCCATTTGTCGCCGGCCATGGAAATTAACCTCCCTGGCATCTGCAACCTGACCTCGGACCACCCCAGAATCCAAAACCACGCCGCGCCGAGGTTATCCTGCTCGTCGGTCGACGCCAACACCGCCAAACGCGCAAAGCTCGAGCCTTTTGGCGGTCTGGGTCTTTGTTCCGCAGGGAAGATCCGATCTCGTGCCGTCGTCAGGTGTTCGACCTCTCAGGAGAATTGCCTGAGGCCGAAACCACGACCGAGGGCGAAGAAGCCGGTTGTTGAGGATGTCGCCCCGGGGTCGAATTCTGTTGAGGCTGGCTCCTCGAATCCCAACGCTTCTGGATTGTGCAGTCAAATCGAGAAGCTGGCGTTCCTCAAGATGTATGGCGAAGCTCTGGAATTGTTTGAGATCTACAGATCGAAGCGCAGGCTCGTCGCAGCTGACGCCAGCACCTACGATGCTCTCATCAGTGCCTGTATCGGTCTGAAATCGACCAGAGCATTGAATTTGGTGTTTCGGCATATGATCGATGCTGGTTTTGAGATGGATCAGTATATGTGGAACCGTCTGCTTGTCATGCATGTGAAATGCGGCATGATGGCGGATGCACGAAGACTGTTTGATGAAATGTCTGAGAGGAACATTGTGTCGTGGAGCATCATGATATCCGGTCTTGTGGATGAGGGGTCCTATGGGGAGGCGTTCGACCTGTTCTTATTATTGTGGGAAGAGGAATCGGATGCCAGTCCGCGAATCTTTTCAACCATCATAAGAGCAGCCGCTGGACTGGGCTTTACTCTTACAGGTATGCAATTGCATTCATGTGTTGTCAAATTGGGAGTCACAGACAATATCTTCGTCGCCTGTTCTCTCATTGACATGTATAGCAAATGCGGATGCATCGAAGAAGCTCTGTGCGTATTCAATGAGTTGCCTGAGAAGACAATTGTGGCATGGAATGCAATTATAGCGGGTTATGCTCTTCATGGATACAGTGAGGAGGCTTTGGATATGTACTATGAGATGCAAGGTGCCAATGTTAAGATGGACCAATTTACCTACTCAATCCTCTTTAGAGTATGTGCTCGGTTAGGCTCAGTAGAACTTGCAAAGCAGGCTCATGCAGGTCTCATCCGCAATGGTTTCCGGTCAGATATAGTGGCAAGTACTTCTTTGGTCGATATGTACTGTAAATGGGGCAGGATGGAAGATGCTAGGAATGTTTTCGATAAAATGCCGCAGAAGAACCTTATATCTTGGAATGCACTCATAGGTGGATATGGGAACCATGGCATGGGAGATGAGGCTGTTAAGATGTACGAGAGAATGGCGAAGGATGGAATGGTCCCAGACCATGTTACCTATCTTGCTGTCTTAGGTGCATGTAGCCATTCTGGTTTGTTTGAGAAGGGGAGAGAGATTTTTGAAGCAATGTGTCATGACCCAAAGAGAAGCCCGCGAGCAATGCATTACGCTTGCATGATTGAGTTATTTGGCCGAGAAGGATTACTGGATGAAGCTTTTGCTTTGATAAAAAATGCTCCATTTCGCCCCACAAGGAACATGTGGGCGGCATTGTTGACGGCTTGTCGGGTGCACAAGAACTTGGAACTGGGCAAATTTGCAGTAGAAAAACTTTTTGGCTTGGAACCTGAAAAATTGAGTAATTACACTGTTCTTCTCAATATATACAATAGTTCTGGGAGGACGGAGGAGGTTGCTAATGTCCTCAGTGCATTGAAAAGCAAGGGCATTAGACTTCGTGAAGCTTGCAGTTGGATCGAGATAAAGAAACAGCAGCACAGATTCCTTTTCGGTGATAAACTGCATCCGCAGAAGGTCCAAATCTATGAGAAACTAGATGCCCTGATGGATGAGATAGTGAAATTAGGTTACATTCCTGATGAAAAAACTTTGCTTCCTGATGTTACAGAGGACGAACAAAGAATGCTTACTTACCACAGCGAGAAGCTAGCAATTGCTTTTGGGCTAATGAGCACAACAAATTTTACTCCACTGCAAATTGTTCAAGGTCATCGAATCTGTAACGATTGTCATACCGTGATCAAGCTCTTTACCTTGCTCACAAAAAGGGAGATTGTCGTACGAGATTCAAGCCGATTTCACCATTTCAGATGCGGTAATTGTTCCTGTGGTGATTACTGGTAACTATACTTTGTTTTACGAAATAAGTAGTATATATGGAACCTAGGCAGCTATAAAAATGTTTGGAGAGTTGAACTGAAGAGGAAAGTTAAAACTTGTGCTTAATAAACTTTACCATTCGATTCTTTTCCAACTATAGCCTCAAATAATGTTAGTATATGAAGGATAGCAATTCTCCTCGCTAATGAATTCCAATTTTCGTTAATTTCGGGTGTTTAGATTTCACTTAGGGAGTGGTTGGGAGAGCTTTTATTTTTTAAAAAGTGATTCTTGTAGTGATTATCTTGAAGTTAGTAAGAAGCTAAAGTAAGCAGTGTTTGAAAATAGAAGTCAAAAGCTGATACAAGATAAAGTTTGAGTGTTTGGGAGAATAATTGCTTTCAAGCTTAATTTTTAATTGAATGACAATAATATCCTTAAACTATATAAATTAATTATTTTTTAATTATTTAAATATAATTTCGATACTATCAATAATTTATTCACGTAATTATTATTATATTTTAAATAGTGATATAATTATTATTATATTTTAAATATAGTATTAAAATTAATTTTTTTATAATTTGAATATTTGAAAAAATATATAAAATTAATAAAAAATAAAAAAATAAAAAATAATATAATTTATATAAATATAATATATATATATAATTCTGAAATGTTATATTAGGTCAAGTGGTAATCAGGTAAAATATTATATTATTTAAGAATATAAATATTATTTTTTAATGTTATATTATAAATAAAAAAGCAGAAGCAGGTAGAAGTATCAAATTCTTGCTTCTAACTTCTGAGCAAAAGTAACAGAAGCTAAAGCAGAATCTAACCTTCCCAAACATTCAAAAGTGATTCTGTGTAGCCAGAATCTAAAAAGCAGGTAGCAGAAGCTCTCCCAAACATTCTCTTACTGTATTTAAGAGTCTTTTCTGTATTCTAAGTTGTAGTCTATGGCTGCTTGCTTGTGGTTCTTTAGTTGCCTTTTACCCCTATAACTAGAATTTCTTTGAATTTTCAACGATCTAAAAATCGTTCTTCACTCCTTTTTCGAGTTATTTCTCCTCTTCGTGAGTTTTGAGACATGAATCTGTTCGATAGTTTATAGAATTTAGAGTGCTACTGTTATACAAAGGAGGTTATTATTGTGGTGGGGCAAAATCTCATATTAAAGAGAGAAACTAACTCATGCACATTCCTCTCCAATCTCTTAAGATCATTCCTCAGCTTCACGACTAGATTTGACCTTTTAAAGATAGGGATGATAATTTTTTTTTTTTTGAATTCAATGGAAGATATAATTTTCGATAAAGGAGGGTATAAAGAGATTTTTTAGACTTATTAAAAATTAGATAATCAAATATAAAGATTGTTCGGTTTGGATACGGAGCAAGATCGGATAGAATTTTATTAATATCCAATCTGAATTGGGATTTTCGAATCTTATAAAACACCTTAAAATTTCAAATATTTTATTTTTTGAAGAATTTGATAAATATCCATAATTTCATTGAAATAATTTAAATTTTAAAAAAATATAATTATATATGGTAATAAAATATTTTAGTAGAGTATAAGGATGAAAGTTAAATACGGATGGACGAGGACGGATCCAAATCCAATCCATTACAATACCTATTTATGGATCATGGCATTCGGATTAGTCCCTTGTCTTCGTAACAAATAAGATCCTTAAGGTCTCATGGCTCAGATTGTCAAAGGACTTGTAAATTTGTTGACATTGCAAAGGGGGTTGTTTTAGAAATATTGAAAACTATGAGACTTTCGGCAGAAATAATCAATTTCCAGGTTTCCGCAATAAATAATCAAAAACCGTTCCCCTAACGAAATCCGTTAAGAACGAACCGTTACAAAATACCCAAAAACGCCGATACGCTACATATTCACCAAAGCGATCCGATACGTGTCGTTAAGTTAATGATTAGTTAACGGCATGATTCGACGATCCGACCGTTGAAACTATCACGATCCGACGGCGAGTATCGCAATCCGTGTGCTTGTATTTCGTTGGTCGACTCCGTCCTTTTGCTAGCCTATAAATAAGAAGCGAAGGGAGTTAGCCCAGGGAGCTAGGCAACCCCGTCCTCGACGTCACTTGTCCCTCGGCGAATTCGAAGCCCTAATATCCACCGTCGTCGTCGCTATGGCCGGAAGAGGGAAGGCAATCGGCTCCGCCGCGGCGAAGAAGGCAACTTCCAGGAGCAGCAAGGCCGGCCTCCAGTTCCCCGTCGGGAGAATCGCTCGATTCCTCAAGGCTGGTAAATACGCCGAGCGCGTCGGTGCAGGCGCCCCGGTTTACCTAGCCGCCGTCCTCGAGTACCTCGCCGCCGAGGTGTGTATACTCCCTTTTCCCTTTCCAATTTCAAAATTTTCTTCTTGCCGCGTATGTTTTCTCATCTGGATCGCGAGTATTTTTGATCCGTGCTTGGTCGAAATTGTACTTATCTATGCACAAATTGATCCTGCGTCCTAAGTGTTTGGCAAATCCCTTCTCCGCGATTAGGTCTTGGAGCTCGCTGGGAATGCCGCGAGAGATAACAAGAAAACCAGGATCGTGCCCAGGCACATCCAGCTCGCGGTGAGGAACGACGAGGAGCTCTCTAAGCTGTTGGGAGAAGTCACCATCGCGAGCGGCGGTGTGATGCCTAACATCCACAATCTCCTCCTCCCAAAAAAGACTGGATCTTCCAAGGCGGCCGCCGGCGATGAAGACTGAAAGACTAAAATTTTCAGCTCTCGTGGCGATTAGAGCTAGCACGGTCCTGTAATTTCCATGCCTTCGTATCTCTAGGATTGTACCGTCTGGAATTGTCTAAGATCAAGAATGATAGTGGTGGGATTTTATCGATAAATCGTTACTGTCTAATGTCTGTTTCTTGGTCAACGTACAACCTCAAAGGGTTCCTAAAAATGCATTACAAACAGGATATGTACAATTGTAATATATTTTCTTATACCTTTTTCAGTCATCGTCCGAACTGGAGGAGCTTTCGACCCTCCGGTCTCTGATCACAGGAAATAATAATTGTCGTGGATCAGGAGTCGGTGGTGTTGTTGCAGGTGGGCGTTCCTTAATCGCGGGTGGCTTCGTTACTTTCTTTGCTGACTCCTTCACTTCCTTACAGATCTTGTCTACCATGCCGAGAAAATCCCGAACTGTAACGAATAACCGCAAACCTTCATCTTTGGTAGCACTACCATGAAAATAATCTGTCGTGCTCTGAACCAAAGTCCTTATCCTTCTTTCTTCTCCTAATAAGAAAGTAATAGCAGCCTCCGCATGCTCTACGAAGCATTTGAGGGAGGTGTGGAATCCACTCTCCTCGTTCAGACTCTGCATCTCTTTGTTGAGAAAATCTTTTGTCTCTATCAGCTTGCGACCGTAGTTAGCGACTGTAGTGGTTGTGGCATCGATGTCAATTCCTGCTGCTTTTTTGACATTCTCGAGCTCGCCTGGTAGACCTGAAACGATCTTAAGGCCTTCAGCCTGGAGACTATCTTCAGTGTCTGCTAGAATGTCTTCTGACAGATCGTCGGATCCGAAGCTGAGACTTTCCATGAAGGTTATGCTTCCGCTTTCTCTCGCCAGACGGGCAGCGCGTCTTCCTTCGGAACGAATTGTCTCTTTGACGACGAAGTGCAACAGAGTGGTTTTACCATCGGCGCCCTTCACGTCTGCCAGCTTCAACAAGGTGTCGAGCTTGAATGCCTGAGCACCGCCACGGTAGGTGCCATTGTTCATACGGTTGCCGGTTTTGAGAACAGCTTCCAAGAGTTTCATAAAGAGACGATTGCCTCTGAGTTCAGTGCAAGCTACCTAGAATGAAAGAATGTTTACTGTCATAATTCAGTCTTAAATAAAAAGACAGAATAAAAACTTGTATGATAAGTCAACCGATGAACAAACAAGAAATTAACAGAGGACAAGCAAGGCTGAGTTATTGCATCTTTAGAGTTCTTTTGCTAATGGTGCTAAAGTCGAAATGGCCAGTAAACTAGTGTTACCAAACAGACTGAGGCAAAGGAACGAGGAGAAAGATTATAGTTAATGTGATATCAAGCATATGCTTACAGAAACGATTACATGCATCAAGACTTGCCTCCACTGTCGAAAAAACTCCTTTTACGATTGTGACATCCTCATGTAGAGAAGACATGAATAGCAAGGCATCCATCCTTTTATAAGTACAAGGAATATCAATCAAGTCTTTGAGAAATTGTTCTGCGGGTGCTAGTATGGATAAATCACCAGTATACAGTCGAAGCTTCAGCTCTTCATCAGTAGTAGGTTGCATTCTCAGCAATGCTTGAAGAAGAGATGTAGGAAGTTCATTTCCTGTTGCAAGAAGATCAGCAAAGTGCCAAAATGTAAAAAGAAAGAAAAAAAGAATAGAGTTCCAATATTAGTTGTTGGAGCCTTTTATAGTTTGAATGTTTTGTGCATGTATGTAATAGTAAGAAATTTGAATGGAAAAACAGCTACTATCTTATATGGTTGCGAATGAAACCAAAACTAGTACAATGTTAGGTCTGTGACTAAAGATCCAAACTTACCTTCCATGAGAGCTTCACGAACATCCTGGCTTTTCACGCTCAAAGCCTTTAATGATATTGCTAAATTCTGTGATTTTTTTGGCTCAAGAAGCTGAATAAGCCGAGGTGCAGCATCACGAGACTCTTTCTTTTTTTCACCAAGGTTTTTACCAGCAGCATTGTTGTAGCCAAATAATGATTCGATCATATCTTCATCGAACCTGTAATGAAATTAAATTGTCATAGAAGGCCAACTATTATTCAGATGATCAACGCGCACAATCAGAATAATAAACTCACTGGAACGATCCTCCTCTAATCTGAGACCAGACATTGGACTTAGAATTTGCTTGAACTTTATCCCAAAAGAATGGCTTCAACTTTGTTTTGGGACCATCGTCGTCACCATCAGCTTCAGGATGTTGGGGAGGACATGGTACATTTGTTGGCTTCTTAGTTCTTGAATTTCCATGAAGTTGACGAGGAGGAAGAGCAGCCTTTGGTGGAGGTGGCGGCATCTGGGCACCAGGTTTTTGGTTTGGTGGTGGCCGTGGGGCAGGTGGAGGTGGAGGTGCAGCTTTATTAGTAGGGGGGTTGATAGGAGGAGGAGGAGGAGGAGGAGCCACTGGAGGTGGCGAAGGAACGACAGCAGGTGGTGAAGGAATAACAGCAGATGGAGTTGAAGGAACAGCAGCAGGCATAGGGGGTGGGACAACGGCAGATGGAGTATAAGGAACTGCAGCAGGCATAGGATGTGGGACAACAGCAGATGGTGTATAAGGAACCGCAGCAGGCATAGGATGTGGGACAACATCAGATGGATAGAAGGAACAGCAGCAGGCATAGGAAGGAAAGGTGGAACAGCAGCAGGCATAGGAAGGGGGACTACAGGAGGTGGATTAGTAGGAGCAATAGAAGGAATTGGTGACCTTCCAGGAGGAAGAGGAAGTAATATTCTTGTTTCGGAGCCGTCATTGAGCCCCAAAAGATTGATTATTTGACATTATATTCAGGTGATGAAGTAACCCTCTGGTCAACATCTCCAGAGAAAACATGAAGAATTTTGGTTAAATCCACTGTTTTGCCAGGCCTACAAGCTTTTCTGTATGATTACTCGAACCAACATGACCAAATGACGCATCTGATGATCCTGGAAATGCATGATTTAAAATTTCAAATTTGCAGTGCATCTCATAGTCTGGTTAATTATGTTCATAAGAAAGTGGAACAATTTCATACCGGAGGCATTACTTAAGCTTAGAAGCAATAGGGGCCTTTCATCTCTCGGGCTCACTGAGTAGCGACGTCGTCTGCAAAATTTCCAGTAACAACAAAATACACATAGGAGAAGAAGAGATGTCCCGATTGATGATAGAATTACAGCATCAATAATTAATCTTGTTTCCTCTTCCTCGTGTGAGGGAGGAGTCTGGGCACCACTTTTATGTGGTGTAGGCTTTGTTGGTGTTGATGAAGAAATTGTTGAATATATTGCTTGGTATTTACGAGAGCTCAGAGGGATCTGAACAGGTGGTGCTTGTTGTTCGCCTTTAAAATTAGGTGATGCAGCTGGAGTAGATCGACCACCATCTGGGGAGAAGGCTGGTGCAGCACTTGGAGACTTATTTGCTAAATGTCTTCTTTGAACATAATGCTGATTAAGTACCAATTCTAGGCACTCCAAGCACATGGTATTACGTCTATAATCATCTTTAGAAAGATGCATATGAAATCCTTTCCTAACGAGACATTCAGTAATGGCGCNTGGACAGACATTTATTGGATTAATGTTCAGAAAATCAAATTCAGACGACTGTATATTAATTCATTAACTCTGATTTTGAGTTAATTATACATATTTATGTTTTAAAAGTTTTTTTATTGGTTTTCGCATTAATAGACGAACCAATCCCTTGACTAGTTCCTTCACCTGTGTTTTTCCTTCCCTTCCTTACTTGCTGGCAAAAGAAGCAAAATCTCTTGTTGCAAGCTACATTCTCGTCGTCCATGGTGGGCATCAACCTAAATCTCAACGTAGACGTCAACAAATGCCTGAGTGGCTGTGGGCATCGCTGCCACTGGTCAGGCCAAGCTCTGGCATCAAGAAATTGGAAAAGGAAATGGGAAGATTGAGAGACAAAGGAACCACATCGAGGAGCCAGATCGATCAGGCGGAGCGTGAAGGGAAAGATCGGACCATCGAAGCCTGCCAGTGGCTACGGAAGGTGGAGGAATTGGAAAGCCAAGTAGCTGCTATCAAGCAGGATTTCCAAAGCATGAGGAGTGAGTATATATTCTCCCCTACCTGTTTCCTTTTCATGCCAATTCCCATTCTTTGTGTTTTAATTCATACAAACTACTACTGCTTTTATATATAATTAAGAAAGTGAAAACCAAAAAAAAGAAAGAAAGAGGAATTGTATCAGTCTACTACTGCTTAATTTGTTTCGTTAGGTTGCTTCGGTTGCAATTGCTTCAATCAAAATGGCGGCACGTCGAGTCAATTACAGGAGGAGAATGCAGGAGATCAGGTCAGAGAGTCATCAAATTGTTGCTCTGTCATTCGAAGAGTGGCAAAGAAGCTCGGCGAGGCTAATGAATTGATGAGCAGAGTTCCTGCACCGGATCAGATTGCCATAGTTGGGCCTCCGGAACCCACCATGATGCTTCCCATCTCGCACCGACCGCCTGTTGGAATCGAAGACTCATATGTGAAGGAAATTGTGGGTTACGTCGATGGTGGAGTAAACATCATAGGCATCTACGGAATGGGCGGTGTCGGTAAGACCACCATTTTGAACAGAATCCGGCAACTCTATCTTCTTAAGCATTCCAGAGATGATCTTGTCATTTGGGTTGTGGCCTCCAAAGATTGCCCATTGAAAAGGCTCCAGATGAAGATTGCCGAGAGTCAAGGACTACAGACACTGCAGGAGGAGAATGACGATGAACAAACTTGTTGTGATAAGCTGTTTAGATTCCTGAAGAACAGGAAATGTTTGCTGCTTCTCGATGACATCTGGGAACATGTAGATCTTCAACTGTTGGGGATGGCACACTCGGCTATTGAACGAGACCAGCAGCAGCTGCCGCGCAAAGTCGTGGTGTTCACGACCCGCAGCGAGGCAGTGTGTGCACAAATGAAAGCAGAAAAGAAGATCAAAATCAAATGTTTGGATCCAGATCAAGCATGGCATCTCTTTAAGCAGAACAGTGACGAGGATGTTCTCAGCTCAGATCCTAGAATTAAGTTCGTTGCTGAAGAACTTGCTAAAGAATGTGCAGGTCTTCCGCTTGCTCTTGTCACCGTCGCCCGAGCTATGTCAGGGAAAAAGTCTCGCGAAGATTGGGATGACACTCTTCGTCAAATAAGGGGTGAACATCAGTGGAAGACCGTATGTCTTCACGAAGATTCACTAGTCATGTATAAAGCCTTCAAGCTGAGCTACGACAGTTTAGAGAATGACTCCGTAAGAGAATGTCTCTTGTGTTGTGCTTTGTGGCCTGAAGATTATGACATCCACAAATTGGATGAGTTGATACCGTGCTGGATAGGTTGCGGCATAATCCGTGAATTTAGTGTGATCAATGAAGCTTTCGCCAAAGGACGTTTGCATTTGGAAGCTCTCACGACGGCATCCTTGCTAGAGGAATGTAGTGACGTGGACTTTCCTTATAGCAACATAGCTGTAAAGATGCACGATGTCATCCGAGACATGGCACTATTGATGGTCTCTGGGTCGTTGGGGAACAAAAGAAAATGGATTGTAAAAGCGAGAATCGGATTGAGTGATTTGCCTAGACAAGAAGACTGGCAAGAAGCAGAGCGAGCATCATTCATGAGAAATACGATTACTTCTTTACAAGAGTATGGAGCTTCCATTTTTCCAAAACTTTCTATGTTGATTCTCCAAGACAACACAGGCCTGAAAACAATTCCTCCGAGTTTGTTTGCAAGCATGCCTCGTTTAACATTCTTGGATCTCATGGATTGTGGTATAAGGGAGCTTCCAATGGAGATCGGTACTTTAACCGAGCTTCAATATTTAAACTTGTCCTTCAATCCTATTACAAGACTGCCACTTGAGTTTGGTTGCCTGGGCAAATTAGAGTACTTGCTTCTAAGTGATAACAATCTTGAGATTGTTCCCAATGGAACGATATCAAATTTAACAATGCTCAAGTGGTTGGATATATGTGACATTCCTCTTGTACGCGAGTGGTGGTGGGATGAGCTGAAATGTTTCAAAGGACATAACCAATTAAGCGTGGAACTTAGCATTAATGCTACAACAGATAACATTGAGCGACTCAACATGTTGCCACCAAATGTCTCTGTATGGAAACTCACTTTGGATGGAGAGAATAATTTTTCAAAACTTCCAAACTACGATTTGGGCACTCCACAATGGGGTTGCAGGGTAAGTGACAACCTCGAGTCTCTATTCATTATGAATCTCAGATTAGACAGGTTAGTGTTGGCTGCAGGCGTGGGTCGCGAATCAAGTTTCGGATGTTTAAAGATTCTCAAATTTTTATATCTAGAACTATTGGAAGAGATTTTATTGAATGGAGTTTGGCTCTACAACCTTCGTGAATTATATATTTCTAAATGCCACATGTTAAAGGATATTTCTTGGGTTCTACAACTTCCATGCCTTAATCTCCTACAGATAGAAGCTTGTCCAAAAATGAAAGAACTAATAAGTGAAGTAGGGAACTCCAACTCCATCACTAACTCTAGCATTCGGGACTTGATGTTGTTTGGAATGCCGAACCTCAATCGCATTGCAAACAGACCACTCCATTTTCCCTATTTGGAATATCTTACTGTGGCCTATTGTCCAAAGCTCAAAAAGTTATCATTTGTGGCTGAAATGTTGAAGAATAGATTAAAAATGATTCATGGTGAAGATGAATGGTGGAACAACTTGGATTGGGATGACCAGAGCATCAAGGATTCCCTTACCCCTTATTTTAGGTAACACATATTTTCATATAAATATACTATCTATTTTGTCTTATATGAAATGAATGAATATTTAGAAATTAATGATTTTGTATTTTATTAAGTAGGCAACATTAAATAGTAATGCATGTTTTTTTTTGATATTCTTAATTTTCAAGGGCAATTTAGGGAATCTGTTTTAGAAAATAAATATCTTTTTGACAAATATGAAAACTAATCAAGTGTTGTCTTGGGTATTTTGGTAAATTAAAATTACAAGTACCACGACAAGTTCTTGTTTTTGAGAAGCAATTAATTTCAATTTCATCATATATATTTGCCAAATAATCATGCATGTTCTTGTTTATAATATAAAAAATAATGAACTCTTCCATTGAGACAATACTTTTTTGTGCCAAGTTAAATATCCCGATCGATACAGCTGCAAAGGGGATTAAAATATTTCATTGTCAATATTATTCTATATATATAGATGAACAATATTATGAGTTTTATTTTGGCTAGGATTTAACAGTGTTATACCGTACTGCTAACTATTTGAAATGCACTCTAATATCTATTACTTTTAAAAAAATTTTGTAATCTTTGTAGGTCTTGGCATAAGTCACGGAAGCTATATGAGAGGGAGGGAGGGAGGGTTTGATCGTCGTAGAGCGCTCAAATTGTTGGATTCGGTTCCATATGTATCTAAATTTGATTGATGATTCCTATATATATATATATATATATATATATATATATATATATATATATATAGGAATAATTGGACATCTCTTGAGTGTATTAAAATTTGATCATGGATATTGTCTTCTGGATTTTACATTATCATAAAGTATTTTATTTCATATAATGTTACAATTTTAATTTTGTTTTGATATCATCATTTGATCATATTAATTATTACGATGCATGATGGCACTTAATTATTTGATATTAATGTTTGTAAATTTTATTATATGGTTTGAATAAGTTTAGTTAAATGTTATTTTCGTTAATTTATTGTCAACGTTTAAAAAAAAATTGCCTAGTAATTTGGGCCGCTTTCATCTAATCAAAGAAAGAAAAAAAATTCCGTAATAATTTGAAATAGATTTGACCTTGCAGTTGCAATTTAATCGAAAAATATTAATTAAAATTTATGTCGAATTTTTAAAATATTAATTTGAACCTCGAAACAACAGCTCAGACTCTTAACGTTCTCGTCAATCTGTGTCAAGATCGACACGAAGATCACAAAGGCTACTAATCATCTATACGTCATCGAGGTGACAATAGATGATTCGCTTGTTAAAAAATCTCGACGTCATCGAGCCACATGTAGCGGTGGAGGACGGCACTGGTTTGGGTGCTGACGGCTTCCGAAGTGAGTGTGGCGATGTTCTTGGGCGGAAAATAAGTTAAGAAAAAAATAATGAAAATAAAAATGACAAAAAAAAATAAAAATTAATATAATTAAATATTTATTTTAAATATTTGATGCAAAGCGATTAGAGATATAAGAATTTGACGCATACTCTTACTCAGTTAATATTATGCTTTAACTAAGGTCAAAGCCATCAAGTCTGCAAGGTGTAACACTAT
Organism: Boesenbergia rotunda; assembly: GCA_024364735.1. Taxonomy (NCBI): domain Eukaryota; kingdom Viridiplantae; phylum Streptophyta; class Magnoliopsida; order Zingiberales; family Zingiberaceae; genus Boesenbergia; species Boesenbergia rotunda. Next base: position 225,771 of record JAGFNQ010001349.1, on the reverse strand, counting down.
GGACAAATGATATTTTTGATATAATGTTAAGGGTCGATTTTTAAAAACTGATAACTTACATGATTTACTTCCGCCTAACGCTTGTGAATATCAACATGTGAGTATCTGCATGCATGAATGTCATCAATAGTCTAAATTTGACTAAACAACTGAGAAGTAAATCACTAAAGTAATATCCTCGGAGTATAATATTGTCATACGCCATCTGACATATGACCTAAAAGCTATTGCAAATAGAGTATATAATAAATATTAATCATGAACAATCATAGTACCATAATAATACATGGATGGTCCAATATTTTGGTATACGACTAGGCTCAACATTTTCATTTTTAGGATTTCCGTGATGAATTTCTAATTAATGTTGGTTAAAGATTAATACTATTGATGGGTCGAGCATTCCATGGGTCAGGGGCGTAGCCAGACTTTCAAATTACATTGGGCTATTATGTAAATATTAACTTATAGAGGACATCAAAATTTAATTAATTCAAAAATGTAGATAACATAAAAAAGCATGTGAATATTAACTTGTAAAGACATAAAATAAAAATATTCAATATTCAATACATCCAAAATCATAGAAAAATATTATTGAAGTTGCGCTCTTCGGTTCTTCTTAGAATCAAACTCATTAATGATTATATCGTTATCGATATTTTCAACCAACTCCCTTCAATGTATATGACCATAGAATCTGTTAAAAACTCTTCTTCCATCTTATTACGAAGAGCTGTTTTAACAAGTTTCATAGCTGAAAATGCTCGTTCCGTTGTTGCTGTAGAGACGGGAAGAGTTAAAACAAGACGAATCAACCTGTCAATTAAACAAATATATTAATCAAATGGTATAGTTATAATATATAAAGTATAACAAATAAGAAAAAAAATACTTGTCAATCAAATGGTAGATTCTTGATTTATTTGTTTCAACTAATCTTCGACATAATTCAGAAATAGTTGATAAATTCTCAATTCTTTCATGACCAACAACATCAACCTTATAGTGATCTAATTGCATTCTCAAGTGATGCAAATCTTGTGCGTCGAAGTCAAGAGGATAGAATTTATCAGCAAGTCGATAGATGTGATCAACATTAAGAAGTTTAAAATTTTCTTTAGGTTCCAAAGCACAACTAAGCTTAAGAAGTTCAACTGCCTCATCTTTGAATCTACTATTAAGCTCTTCAATTTGAAAATCTATTGCAGCAACAAATACATCAAATTGATAATGGTGCTCAACTGTGATTGAATCATTTTGTTGACAAGAACGGCCTGTAGCAGATTTATAACGAGCTTCCATATCAGGTATCTCAATATCATACTTAGCACAAACTTCTTTCACATAATCAAGTAGAATAACAAAACCTTCTTCTCTTAAAGTATGAAGCAAACTTTTAGTAGTTGAAACAGAGTCCATTGCATTTAAAATGTCTAAAGATTTCTCTTGCAATGCCCGACAAAGCAGATTTGTTAACCTCATTATCTTTTGCATCAAGTGTAATATGAATATGAAATCAAAAGACTTCATCGCAATCAACAAACCACTAGCTTCACCGCGGATGGAGTTAGAAGAGGACCCATCATGCACTATGTTTTCTAACACAGTAATCACAGAGCTATACATATCAATCATGTTACAAATTGAGTCAAAATTAGAACTCCACCGAGTTTTCCAGGCCGTAATAAATTTCCAATTTGATTGCATCCTCTACCAGTATCACGTTCACCAATAGTTATCATATATGCAACATTAACTCTTTGAGCAGAAAGTAACTCAGCTTGGTGTTTAGGAGATGCATTAAAGAGATTACAAATGGAATTCAATTTTGAGAAAAATAACCAAATGGATACCTCTTTTTCAGCAGCTGCAGTTAATGCTAGTTGAAGTCGATGAGCGAAACAATGTACATAATACACACATGAACAATCTTTCAAGAAAAGAGCTTGTAATCCATTCCAACAACCACGCATATTGCTAGCACCATCATATCCTTGTCCCCGTATATTGTGGATATGCAAGTCATAACGACCAAGAGCATCAGATATTTCTTTCTTAAGTGTTACAGCAGTTGTATCAGTCACATATACAATGGCAAAGAATCGCTCTCGTAAAAAACCATCAATATCCACAAATCTTAATACGATAGTCATCTGCTCCTTGTTAGATGTATCTCTTGCTTCATCAACTAAAATACAAAATTTTGCATCCCCAATTTCTTTACGAATCTTGGTTCTCACTTGATTGGCAAGAATATTCAAGATATCTTTCTGAATATCTGGTGAAGTATACTTTGCATTTTTTGGAGCTTTCTCTAAGACGATATCCCCAATATTCTCATTTATTTTCCCCATAAATTTTATCATCTCGATAAAATTGCCGCGATTATTAGACGATGGAGATTCATCATGCCCTCTAAATGCGCATGCTTGCAAAGTGAGCCATTTAATACTTTCAATTGTTGCTGTAAGCCTCAATCTGTTCTTCTGTTTTTCATCTGAAGATTGTGCATTCATCACTTTATCAATATGACGAGGTATATTCATCAAATTATCAAGATATTCCACAGCATTATTATGTGGTGAAGTATTGCATCCTATATGCATCAAAAATGCACATCTATCACCATCATTAACTCACTTCCAATATTTGAATCCATCCGTCGTAAATGCAGGATTGCGAGGAGGATGCTTATGATCAAACAAGAAGCATGGAAAACAAAAAGTCGCATCCTTTGAAAGAGAGTATTCTAATCAAGAAAATTTCTTAAACCAATGACTTTGAAATCGTCGATTTTGACTTCCGAATTTGGTCGGTGGATACTCATTCTGAATAGGTTGATATGGCCCCATCTTAATATAAGCTCGTCTAATTTCATCCCTTTGATTAACAGGATATTTCCATATTGGAGTGCGTAATGCCGGATCAGGTTCAAGAGAACTAGCATCAATCTCCATTATAGGAGATTTGTTAGGTTGTTGATCACTAGAATTTGATATATCAATATTGGAAGGAGAATGTCCTTGACTTGTCGATGTTTGATCTTTTGCTTTAAAAAAAGAATTGATAGTTTTTCTTTTCTTCATTTCTTGAGTCTTCTGTATTAAAATGAATAGATACAAAAATTATCATATCTAATAATGAAAAAATATTTTTTATTGACTAATCTAATATAATATGATGCATATGAAGCCATACTTGTTAATATCAAACAAACAATAAAAAAATAACAAATTATATAAATAAAAATAACAAAATTAATTAATAATCTTGTTAATAAATTTAATCAATTTATCAAAAGAAAATAATTGTAGTTGACTCGTACAAAATTAAAAAAAATAAATTTGCGGTGATGGGCACATAGATATCGGTTGTTCTTCGAGAGAAAAGATGTCGCGGTTATACTCGTCGAGTCATCGTCGATCGCCTGTATATGACATAAATATGAAATATATAAATAAATAAATATTATAAAAGCTTTTAAGAAATAGATAAATTGGAGATAAAAAAATTCATCTCAAATACGAATCGAATAAAAAATTAATTCTAAATATAAATAGATTTCTTCAATTTCATGGAAGAGAGAAATAAAATAATCAAAATTTTATAATAAATATTGCTTACCGATTTGCTGTTGGCTGTAGAAAACTTTAGCAAAATATGAATAGATTTCTTCAATTTCATGGAAGAGAGAAATAAAATAATCAAAATTTTATAATAAATATTGCTTACCGATTTGCTGTGGCTGTAGAAAACTTTAGAAAGCGGATGAAGCTTTGAAAGGGTGTAGGTGGAAGCTTTTGGCTGGCTTTGAAAATTTTGGGAGGCTTCGAAATTCGAAAATTTTGCTTTTGGCAGAAGCTTTTGGCAGGCGGCAGAAGGTTTCCTATTGGCTGCAGAAAATTTTGGCAGGTGGTAAAGGATTGAGAATATTTGTGGCAGGCGGTGTCTTCGAAAAAAACAAAAATTGCCCAACTGGTAGGTCAACACTGCAAGATACCACTTACTAGAAAAGTTGGGCTAGGAGTTATATATATACCTTTTTTTTTGGATTGATGTGGGTGGGGCTGGAGCCCACCCTTGCCCAAGGGTGGCTCCGCCCTTGCCATGGGTGATCGTGGACTGAAGAAGCTATGTTACAAGATTCACTGAGTCTGAATGACTCTCTCTCTCTCTCTCTCTCTGAGATCTCCTCGAAAAGGTAGGCTTCCCGAGACCACCTCGGACAAGCCTACTCTCGAGACCTCTTCGGGAAGGAAGACTCTCGAGACCACCTCGAGCAGACCTACTCTTGAGATCCCCTCGGGAAGGAGGACTCCTGAGACCACCTTGGGAGGTCAGGTCCCCGAGATCACATCAGAAAGATATAGACGACTGGGATCCTCCCAGGCCAAAGGACCCCGAAATCATCTCGGATAGCGGAGAATCCTATCCAATGGTCCCACCTCAAGAAACCGTCCCCTTTCTTGTGGATCTACGGATAATTAATACCATCAATAATTATGGGATAATCATGACCCATAATATACGATCATTAAAGTCTTAATTATCAGAACGATTTGGATTTAATTGGTGCGAGTACCATTGCAAGAATTATCTAGTAACCGACAATTGAGGGGCCAACCCCCCAGGTAAAGGAGTTACGCTCATCTTACTCATACTTCTCCTTAATTTTTCCTCCCAGAAACTCTCGTATTGACTTGAGCGTCGGAGTAGGCTCCGTCGGACAATCTCCGGTGTGTTCCCATTAAAACTCGTGTTAATCTCGCAGGACAGGAGCTCTTCCCCTTTCGATCGTCATCATCCTCGTGGGCTGAACTTTGATGACTGGCCGTCCGTGTCGATTCCTTCCGGAACAACTATTATAGGATTTGAGGGTTAAATCTGTACAGTGTTGTTTAGTAAATGATAACATGCTATGTTTTTACATTTGCTGAATCCTTACATATTATTTTCCTCGAGTAAGTGAGTAACAATTGTTTATTTAGAGATCCAAGTGCATCCTTTGTGTCAGAATTTGGTATGTAACTGTTAAACAAAAGATACATTTATTTAGCTTGTAAGGTTAGATATTAAGTGGTGCGTATATTTTGGATACGCATGCATGCTTATTAGTCGTACATGTATTTGTAGATTGTTCACAGTCCGTAGAAGGATTTGGAGATGGAGGGTTACAACAATGGGTGACATTGAAGAACTGCGTTGTTGATGCCTGCCTTATCCATGATTCGGATCCAGAGATCCAGGGGTGGCTCGATGCTTCTTTCTGTCCATCGTCGTTGCCGATGAAGGATTTGAAGATCAAGCAAGTTGAACCTATTTGATGTTGCTTTATTAAACTTGATTTGGGCTTGTAATGCTTCCACGGTAAGGTTAATAGGTTAGCTAGGTTAGTCTTGTTCTTGATTTTGGTTGAGGTTGTTGGGGGTCTTGAGAAGTTTTTCCTGGGATCCTTAGAATGGGACTTTCTGTTTGATGTTTTTCTTTTGGATTGGTGGTCATAATTCCTTGTGTTAATTGGGGAATTAATCCAAAATTTAATTGGGATTATTAGGTTAAAAGGGAACCCAAAACAAAGTACATGTCCTCTTACATCTTTATGTCTCACTTCTCCTCTATGGCCAAAAATATGATTACCGTCGTTGAGGCCCAAAATATTTCTCAACAAGTTGAAAATTTTCAATCCTCCATCCATATGCTTCACTAAGTTGATCATTAATAAGATCCGTCCATTTGTATTGGATGCCATTCTCTAAACGTTAAAAAGGTGGACAAAATTAATTACAAATAATTTTGGACCTGCAAATTTATCATGAATAAAAAAATATGTTGAAATGGCCTCACTTGTGTCAAAATAAATATATTAGTAGATTATATATATATTTAGAAAATAATATAGGCTGGATGAGACCTCTGGCATAAGATAGTAAAAGCATTATTACAACATCATAATTCTCAATTATTGAAACATCATAATTCACAATTAGATAATAATTAAATGTTGAAATAGGAAGTACAAAATATAGAAAATGATGTGGATTCATTTAGCTAGTATAAAGTTTGCAAAGATGCATTGACTCATATATTTGGCATATGAATCACATCCCAAAAAATTAATATATTCATTTATCTATAAGTCCACCTATATCTAAAGGACTAAAAACTTTTAACATGATACTATAAACCCGCGAACTGATTGAATCACCTAGGGTGACTATAGTTTTTGGAGCTTTGTTATTTGTGTTCATGTTCATGTAATCAGATTCTAAGGATCCTTGACGTAGAAATAAGAGGAAATAGAAGAGAATGAAGCAAAATATCCCACCTAAAATAGGAGCTTGGAGATTCTCATCAGACTATCTATCTCTTGATCTTCTCGACGATGGCAGATCTCCAAGGAAGGTCAGGAGTTGTCGTTGCATGCGAAAAGCCATAGAGGCGGATGGGGACACAGGATGGGATAAGGTTTCCCTGCCGCCCATCGGACATGTCAATCCAGGGTCGTCTTTAGTCATAGGTCATTAAGGCCTATGCCTAGGGCCTCAATTTTTATTGGGGCCTATTATTTTTGATATATTAAATATTTTTTATTATATATTTTAAGGGAATGGAAAAAAATAGGGTTTTGATAAAAAATTTACGTATCTCATTTTGTAGTCAAAACTATAAATTTTATAAAAATATTATTATTATCCCAATGGATAGAGTCATAGAGGTCTCTCTTTTTAATATTTTAATTTTAATTTTTATTATGTTTATTATTTTATAAAATCTAATATATTCATCTTCAATATCTTTCAACCCTAGCCTTCTCTTGTTATATTTATTTTTTTTGGTAGTGATGCTTTCTCTTCTGATTGGTAAGAACATGAATTAAATTTTTTTTATCCAAGCAAGGCAAAATAAAAATATTAGTCTTTTTTCGAATTCCCCCTCTTCCCTTGATTAGCTCTCCCTCTTTGTACACTACAAAAATATTAGCATATAGCGACGAACTTTTTAAATAACCCGTCGCAATTGGCGACGGACATATAGTATCCGTCGCTAGGATTGCGCGCCAAGTCAAATCCCTGAATTTAGCGACGGACACGGTCAAAGTCCGTCGCTAGTGTTAGGCGGCGGGTCAACCCCCTAAATATTGCGACGGGCTTGGTCAAAGTCGTCGATAAGTTGCGACGGACAAGTTAATCCATCGCAATAATACTTAAAAAAGGTGACGGCCGCCTTCCCCCGCGGCCACGCGAACACTAGCTCAATCTTCCCTCTCGGCGATTCTCCTCCGGCGAACCCTCCTCCGATCCCAGGTACGCAAGCTAAGCCTCATTTCCCTGATTTTTGTAGTTTGTTTGTGCTTGTGCGGCGGCGGCGTCTTCTCCGAGCAGCCACGGCTTGGCACGGCCGCGCGCGGCCAGGCGCGGCCTCGCGCGGCCAGGCGCAGCCTCGCGCGGCCAGCAGGCGCGGCCTCGCGCGGTCAGGCAGTGCCTCTCGCGGCCCCTCGCGGGCAAGCACGGCCGGTCGCGGCCCAGCGGGGCGGCTCGCAGCCTGCTGCGGGCATGCGGCGCATGCTGCAGCCGCGCGCCGGCTGCTGCGACCGGCGGACGTGTAATTCTGCTGCCGACGACGCCTGCCGCGGCCGGCGACCCTTGCCGCGGCTGGCGACCCCTGCTGCGGCCGGTGACCCTGCTGTGGCGGTGGATTTAGCCAATTAATTAACTGATTAATTAATTGAATAATTAATCAGTTAATTATTAATCTAATTTATCATTTAATTAATTTAGTTAATAATTTCCTTTGTTAAATCATTAATTGTGAAATTAACTGATCAAATGTTTGATTAATTTTAGATTAATTGTTTGAGTAATTAGATTATTAAGATGATTAATTATTTGATTAATTAGATAGTTGATTCATTAATTAGATCTTGTTGATTAATTAGATTATTAAGATGATTAATTGTTTGAATAATTAGATTAATTTGTTGATTAATTGTGTGGTTTGATTAAATTGTCTTATCTGAATTCGGATACAATGTATCCGAACAAGGCATGGATGTGTAATAGGTTAGACAATGGATTTATCCGTAACGAATTTTTTGCTGGACTGGAAGAATTTGTTAACTTTGCAAAGTGTCATCCTGAGTGTTTGAATGTCACAGAGTTGAAGTGTCCATGTAATCAACGCAAATGTAGAAATACAACTTTCCGTGATGAAGATACAGTGAAAACTCATATCGCCAGGTATGAGTTTGTTCCAGATTATTACAACTGGTAGTGTCATGGAGAGCCGTATGTATATGAATTTGGTGGACCTTCTGTGGCATCATCATCGAACTCAATTGGACCAGAGACATCATATAACCCTGCTAATGCAATGCAATCAATGGTTTACGATGCAATGAATGCTTTTGATCAATCAAATTTAGAACAAGTACCTACTTCTGATGTTCAGAAAATGTATGAAATGTTAAAGGCTAGTGAAAGAGAATTATGGGAAGGTATTCCTTCTGGTCATTCTCAATTATCTGCTACTGCAAGATTATTGAATATGAAGGCAGAACATCATTTCTCAGAACGATGTTATGATGATATATGTCAACTTATGTCAAAGTTGCTTTCAACTGATAACTGCATGACTGATAGTTTCTACAACACTAAAAAACTAATCAGAGACTTTGGTTTGTCAGTTGAGAAGATACATTGTTGTGTCAATAATTGCATGATCTTTTGGAACCAAGATAGTGAGTTGATGGAATGCAAAATCTGTAATAATTCTCGTTACAAGCATGGTGCTCGAATGATAAATCAGAAGAAGAAGGAAAATATTCCTTACAAAGTCATGTATTACTTTCCTTTAACTACTAGACTCCAACGTTTGTATGCATCAGCAGCAACAGCAAGTCATATGATCTGGCATCAAAATCATGGACATGATGGAGACATTATGTGTCATCCTTGTGATTCCCCTACATAGAAACATTTAGATTCAACATTTTCTTCCTTTGCTATGGAACCACGTAATGTCAGACTTGGACTTTCTGCAGATGGATTTCAACCATTTGGAAGTTATGGACAACAATATTCATCGTGGCTTGTTATCTTAACACCATACAACTTACCACCATGGATGTGCATGAAAGATGAATTCATGTTTCTTACTGTTTTAATTCCAGGTCCTCAAAATCCAAAAGGGCACATAGATGTTTTTTTGCAACCTTTGATAGCTGAGCTGAATTATTTATGGAATTAGGTTCAGAGATGTATAACATTGTTACAAAATCAAACTTTTTAATGCATGCAACATTGTTATGGACTATTAGTGATTTTCCTACTTACTCAATGTTATCAAGATGGAGCACAACTGGAAAGTTAGCATGTCCACATTGTATGAGTCAATCAGATGCATTTTCTTTGCCCTGCAGTGGCAAGATTTCTTGGTTTGATAATCATCGGAAATTTTTACCTCTTGATCATCCATTCAGAAGAAATAAGAAACATTTCAAAAGAAATGAAGTAGTTAGGAAGCTACCTCCAATTGAAATGTCAGGCGAAGAAGTGTTAAATGAAATTGATAGTTATGGATTTCTACCAGTATATCAGGATGGATCAGATGATATCAACAAGTATATTGTTAGAGTAAACAAATGTGGTTGGAGGAAAAAAAGTATTTTTTGGGTGCTTCCATATTGCAAATATTTACTCATTCGTCATACTTTGGATGTGATGCATATTGAGAAAAATTTCTTTGAAAACATCATTAATATTGTCTTAAATATGCATGGGAAAACAAAAGGTATAACAAAATCTCGTGAAGAATTAAAACAATTAGTGAGCAGACCTGAGTTGCATCAGAATGAAACAACTGGTAAATATCCGAAGGCTTGTTATACATTGGACAAAGAAAGTAAGCAAGCATTGTGTTCTTGGTTGAGAAATATAAAATTCTCAGATGGATATGCCTCTAATATGTCTCGTTGTCTGGATACGAATAGATTTAAAATGGTTGGAATGAAGAGTCATGATTGTCATGTATTTATGCAAAGATTAATTCCAATAGCTTTCCAAGAATTACTTCCTAATAATGTTTGGCAAGCACTTACAGAATTAAACCTTTTTTTCAAAAATTTGACTTCCAGAGTTGTTACGGTAGCAGATATGTTACGCCTTCAGACAGAGATTCCTTTAATATTATGTAAGCTTGAGCGAATATTTCCACCAAGGTTTTTTGATTCAATGGAGCATTTGCCTATTCATTTACCTAGCGAGGCACAGATTGGTGGTCCTGTACAATACAGATGGATGTATCCATTTGAAAGGTTTCTTAGAAAATTAAAGAATAATGTGCGTAACAAAGCAAGAGTTAAGGGATCAATATGTAATGCATATCTGGTTGAAGAAGCAAGTTCATTTTGCTCCTATTAGTTTGTTGAAAATGTGAAAACCAGACATCGAAAGTGTCCACGTAATTAAGATGACATTCCATCAGTTGACCCAGACATTCTTTCTATTTTCAAGTATCCTGGAAGAGCAATGGGTTCAACTCTATCTAGACGGTTAAATAACCAAGAATATCATGCCGTCAGGACATATATCCTCTTAAACTGGAAGATGTCAAACCATATCTAAGGTATTATCTCTTGTTGTAATGAAATTAATATCAAATGATATAATCAAATTTTTGGTATGATATCAAATGAACTTATATGGCAGGTTATACCAAGAACAGTTGTACATTCAAAATCCATCAATAAGTGCAAATGAGGTAGATCAAAAGATAGAAGAAGAATTTGCATTTTGGTTTCAAATATATGTAAGTGAGTTAATATGTATTTTTTTGTTAACAATTCTTGATTACTTATTAATCTAATTTGATCAACCATCACTATTATAGGTCAATGATGACAGAATCAAATGTAGAAGACGAAAGAATTAAAAATCTTGCATTTGGACCTCTTCGTACTGTGACAGTCTACTCGGGTTATTACGTGAATGGATACAGATTTCATATGGACCAACGTGATTCAGGGATGCTAACGTATAATTCTGGCATCAGTGTCAAAGGATCAACAAACAATAATGATACTGAATTTGACTATTATGGCATGATAGAGGAAATTATCAAAGTTAAATACCCATCGTTACCTTTCAAAAGATGTGTATTATTCAGGTGTTCTTGGTATGATCCAACTCCAAGGATGGGCACCAGGAAACATCGGTTATACAATTTAGTTGAGGTTAATTTAAACAAAAGATTCAACAAGTTCGAACCTTTCATTTTTGCGGTGCAAGCTGGTCAAGTATTTTATCTGGAGTACTCAACTAAGAGAAGACGACCTAGTGAATGGCTTGTTGTATGTCATATGAAGCCTAGGTCAACCATTGAAATGCCAAATACGATCACTGTCCAAAACTCCGATACTTATCAAAATGAAGAAGTTATAATCAACTCCGTTGATTCAGAAATATAATCAGCATCTCAATTACTTATAGATGAGAATGTCTCTTACGAGGAAATTGATGATGGTGAAATATCTAGCAGTGAGGAGGTCGATGTATCAACAGATTCAAGCGATAAAAACTTGCAGGTTAATTTAGTTCCATCAGATTAGGATGAGTTAGATGTATTGAACATTAATTAATCAGAGTTTGTATTAAGATGAGTTGTTAATTTAGATCGTTCTGCTTGTATTGAACATTGACTACGATGCTTGATTATCCCTTTGCTAACTTTATTTACATTGTCTTCATTTGCATGTTTCCATTTGCACTCAAGATTACTGAATTTTATTTTACCTATTCTTCTTATCTGCTTAAACTTTGTGTATAATCAGGTACCATGTCTGCACCCCGTGATCAGCAGATTAGACTTACAGTCGTCGGTGACAGGTATACCTATTCTTCTTATATATTTTAGATCAAAATTTGCTAATATATCTTATTTTTTCCTACAGTTTTATACCAGATGGCCATCAGGTGTCTTCCTATATCACTAAAAAATTTATAGAAAAACTGTCCACTTCGACGACATGGGGGCATATAGAAAATGATTTGAAAATATTTTATTATGGGGAATTTTTGGTAAGTAGTTTAGATGTATATTTAATTTGTTGTTAAAACTTTTTTGATACTAACCATATTATTTTTTTCAGAAAAGGTACACTTGGGAGGAGGGTGCAGAGGAGCAATTCAAGAGGACGTGGAATGCCTACTGCTCCAAATTGTACAAGGACATGGTCTACAAATGGTGCAAGAAGGCTAATAGGCCTATAGAGGTCCCTGAGACGATTTGGGCAGCATGGCGAGCTGTCTGGGATAGCCAGCACTGGCAAGAGTATGCTGCGATTGCTCGAGCCAATCGCAATTCAGAGCTTGCTGACCCCAGCACGGGATCCACGAAGCACACTGCTGGATCCTGTTCCATTGTCCAGCATGCCAGTGATTTGGTAAGTAGTTTTTATTTAGGTTATTAAAGACATTTAGTATGTTTTTTGGATATGTTTAAACATTATATTTTATGTTTATAGGCTGCTGAGCTAGAGAGACCTCCCACTAGTTGGGAGTTATTCACCAAGACCCACAAGAAAAAAGATGGGTCTTTTGTCGATCGTCGCTTTCTAGCAATCAATGTAAGTATATTAATTATATTTTATTTGTTTTAACATTTTATATAGACTAATTAAATTTTTATTTCACAGGAAACAATGACCACTAGAGTTGCTAAGGCACAGGCGTCTCAGCCTGGTGCAGAGGGGGAGGATGCACAGCCTCTTTCCACCGACGATGTGAATCAGATTTATTTTGATGTCGTCGGTGGGAAGAGAAAGACCGCCCTATACGGCCTGGGCTCTCAGCAAAGATTACATATGATCAGATGAGAGTTCCAGGGGTTAGGGGCGTCCAGCATCCTCCTCCTCTACCTCTAGTGAGGTTCGTCAATTGCGGGAGGAAAATGATGCACTGCGGACTTGGATCACGTCGATGGAGTCGATGTGGGCCGGGAGGGACGCAGAGTGGGCTCAGAGAGACGCAGCGAGGGATGCTGAGTTGAGAGAGTTGCGGGCTCGCCAGGCACACACTGAGGAGGTAATAAGACACATGCAAGCTTATGCATCGACCTTATCGCCGATAACACATATGCCAGCCCCTCCCGTTCCTCCCGTCCCTCGTTTTGAGTCTCAAGAGACAGAGGATCCTGATGATAGCAGACAGGAGTAGAGATATTTTAGTGGTATGTACTATTTTTCTTTATATTTTTGCAGTAACAATGGATTGAGTTATAATATTCATAATGATTGCTTTCTTATTACTTCATTTCTGTTTACAGATTGCATATCATCAGAGTTGAATTCAGATTTCTTCCCCTGCTTGAAAGGTATGCATATTCGATATTATTCTTAATTGTTTCTTATTTGTTAATTTTCATTTACAAATTTAATATTATTAGAGTTATATTTAGATATTAATTCTATTTAACTTTTTTTTATCTTCTATTTTGCAGGAATTTTTTTCGTTTCTATCCTTTATTCAATCTGATATTCATGTACGTAATGTTTCTCTACTGACTCCAACTTTTGGTGTATATACTTCTTTTCGTATAGTTTGAATTTTGTCTAGCTTCTTTTGATGTATACATTTGGATATTTCTCTTGTTTGGATTGGATTAACCATTGGAAAATTTTGATGTTTACTCTTGTTTCAAGTGTTTGGATTGTATAAGCTTGGGTTTGCCAGTTTGAATTGGATAGTGGATGTTTGGATGTTGATGTTTGGATTTCTTTTGATTGTTGAGAATGTTTGGATGGAAACATTTGGAAATGAATGTTTGGATTGGATTGGACTGGCTTGTAAATGAATGTTTGGATTGGATTGGACTGGCTTGTAAATGAATGTTTGGATTGTTGTAAATGTTTGGATGTTGATATATCTATTATTGTTTCATATTTGTTTGGATCAGTTATATATTATTGATGTATATATGGGAAGTGGAAGAAACAGATATTGGCTGCCAAAATTTTTCAGGTTTAGCGACGGATATTTTTAAAAATCCGTCGCCAATTGCGATGGATATTTGACTTTTCCGTCGCTATAACGATCGATTAGCGACGACGTTTGACCGAATCCGTCGCTATTACGATATATTAGCGACGAAGTTTGACCATATTCGTCGCTACCCCGATTGATAACTGAATTCGAATACAAATGTTGAAATGATTATGATACTTGAATCCTTCTTGCCATTGTCCATATTGAGATTCGTATATAGATTATCTGTTCTTTTATTCTATTTCTTCACTGATATATTTGTTTTTCAATTGTATTTTCAATTTATATATATTATCTGAGAGATCATCTGTTTTTTCTGCGTTCTTTTTTAAAAGCATTTTTTTTAAATAAATTGTACAAAAAGATTATGCGAATGCGAGCTTTAATTGTGCAAAGGTATAGTACACCTTATTATCATTATCATTTTTTTAATGCCAAGATGATGTCTCTTAATTAGTAAATTTTTTTAACGAATTTATTTTTAATCAATCACAAGTTTAGTTAAAAAATAAAAGAAAATAATTATCATGTTCTATTACTTATTTACTATTATTTTTAATGCCAATTTTCGAGCTTTCAGACAGTATCAACAGGAAAATTATTTTTCTTTTCTGGCAATGCCTTTGAATCCTACCAAATTCCTTTGCCTTCCAAATTCCACCCTCAGGCGACACTACTCGAATCCCAGAAACTGGAGCAACCACCTGCATGGCAAAGATTGTGATAACTGATTCTGATAACTATTAACGTTTGGTAACTGAATTCGAATACAAATGTTGAAATGATTATGATACTTGAATCCTTCTTGCCATTGTCCATGTTTAGATTCATATATAGATTATCTATTCTTTTATTCTATTTCTTCACTGATATATTTGTTTTTCAATTGTATTTTCAATTTATATATATTATCTGAGAGATCATCTCTGTTTTTTCTACGTTGTTTTTTAAAAACATTTATAAAAAATGTACAAAAAAATTATACGAATGCGAGCTTTACTTGTGCAAAGGTATAGTACATCTTATTATCATTATCATTAATTTTTTTAATGCCAAGATGATGTCTCTTAATTAGTAAATTTTTTTAACGAACCTATTTTTAATCAATCACAAGTTTAGTTAAAAAATTAAAGAAAATAATTATCGTGTTCTATTACTTATTTACTATTATGATCTGTCAAATTTAGACAACAGTTCGTTGAATTTTTATACTCTTTAGTCTTTAGGGGATATAAGAGGATTTCTAATGATATCACTATACATACAATAACAAAATTATATTTCAATAAATTAAGAAATATAAGATCAAATGAAATTTAAAATGTTCAAATCAACTCCTATCCAATTCAAAATTTTGGATCTAAGAAATTTTTAATAAAATATTCTACGGAAGAATTTTAAGCAGGGCTATGAAATTGAAAATGCGACATTTTCAAAATACAATAAATATGTGTTCTTATTCGCTATGGTAAAAAAAATGTTAGGATAAGTAGCAGATGAATTTAGGATGATTAGCTCGACTTAACGAAAATTTTCTATCGGTCAGTAGGATAAATCGAAAAGCGATTGTAATGAACAGTCAAGAAGCGCGACCTATTTAAAAAGAAAATTCAAATAAAATACGTCATAATTGAATATTAAACCATAAATATTTAAGATCATAAATTATTTTATCATTACATCACAATCTTCCTAAGTTTTTTATTCGCTATGGTAGCTATTATGTTAACTGATTTAATATTTTTTTTTATTTTATGATAGTTTTTATGTTTATAATCGATTTATTGATTTGATCGAGTAATTAACTCGAGGACAGGTAACGTCATTGAATTAGTCGGCATATTTAAAGCCAACAGCCATCCATGCGTTGTCCTTTTGCTAGCTGTCCTGACGGATTCATCGATTTTCGAGGATATCATCTTATTCGGAATGACGATAAAAAATTATTGGTGGTATCTGATCGTTGATCGGACGACTCGTCGGCGCTCGCCAGCGAGTTGGCACACGGGCACAGGGCTGTACTTGGCACAGAGGATCCGGACTCGTCCTGACGATGGTACGATCGGAGAATGTGTTGCCCTTTCCAGCTGTTAATTGACGCAGTCACATGGCTCGTACGAGTGGGGAATGTCTTGTCGCAGCTGTCAACTGATGCAATCACATGGGTTGATGGTACTAGTGGGGATGCCATACACATATGAATTATTTATATTGGCTTAACGTTCAAGGGCAGGTCTTACGATACGAGGATGGATTTTCTATCCCAAAAATAATCTCTATCCTATCTAGGTCGTTCGTTGACGACGATCGATAAATAATTAGATCATTGATCGAATATCATCGGTAGCCGAAAGCCACCGTCCTAAATAAAATTATACCCTAGAGTACGGTAAACCCGTCAGAATCGTTACAATTTCGATCTCATTAGATTCACCGTCGCATCCGACGAAATTTCATTTTACAGCGATTCTGACATATTTATCGTTCTTCTAGGATATCAATTAATTCGGTACGACGATCAAAATTCATCGGTGGTGTCCGAATGGCGATCGGACGACTCGTTGGCTGTCGCTGGGAGCGGGACAGATGGGACAGAGGGCTTTTTGGGACAGAGGATCTCATTCGCTGTCCCACCTGTCTCACTCTTCAACGACGGTCAGCGAGTCGTTCGATCGTTGATTGAACACTATCAGAGATCGAAGGCCGCTATCCCGAACAAAACTATACCCTAGAGGTACGTTGAACCCGTCGTGATCGCCGCAATTGCAATCTCGCCGGATTCACCGTCGAATCAGACGAGAATGGAATTGCAGCGATTCCGACCGATTCACCATTCTTCTATAATATCATTTGATTCGGTACGTCGATTAAAATCCATCGGCGGTGTTCGATCGACGATCGGACGACTCGTCAGTTATCGCCGAGGAGCAGGACAGACAGTACAAAGAGTTTTTTGGGTCAAAGGATCCCATTCGTATCGAGGGCAGATCCTCTGTCCCAAAAACAATTCCTGTCCCGCGCTCCGACGATGGTTGGCAATTCGTCCGATCTTCGATCGGACACCATCGGCGGCCTTCGGCCGTCGTCCTGAACAAAATTATACCCTGGGAGGTACGGTGAACCAGTCGGGATCACCGCAATTGCGATCTTGGTGGATTTATCGTTGAATTTGACGAGATTGCAATTGCAGCGATTCCGATCGATTCACCGTTCATCCAGGATACCATTTGATTCGGTACGACGATCACAATCCATCGGTAGTGTCTGATCGATGATCGAACGACTCGTCGACTATCGCTGGGGAGCGGGACAGACGGGACAGAGAGTCTTTTGGGACAGATGATCCCATTCGCTATCGAGAGCAAATCCTCTGTCTCAAAAACAGTCCCTGTCCCGCTCTCCAACGACGGTCAGCGAGTCGTCTGATCGCTGATCGACCATAATCGGCGGTCTTCGATCGCAGTCCTGAACAAAACTATACCCTGATAGGGATGACAATGGGGGGGGGGGTCGGGGACGGATTTGCCGTCCTCATACCCGTCCCCGAAGTAAATCTCCATTCCCGAACCCGTCCTCATCCCCGCCTCTACTTAATCGGGGAATCCCCGTCCCCGAATCCACAGGGAGTAAATCTTCATCCCCGTCCCCATCCCCACTTGAAATATCCATCCCCATTTGAAATATCTATATCCTCAAAAAAAAAAAAAAAAATTCGAATCGAAGCCGGTTTCATTCATATCCTCAAAAAAATTTCGAAGTCGATCTGGCTAAGAACGAAGAGTGCGGAACAAAAGGAGATCTTGTTCGGCGAGTGACGAGTGGCGGCTGGGAGACGGGACAGAGAATCAAAAACTTGTGGGAGGCAGCATCCCGCTCTCCGACGACGGTCGACGAATTGTCCGATCGCTGATAGAACACTATCGGGGACCTCCGGCCGCCGTCTTGAACAAAATTATGCCTTGGGGGTACGGTGACTATCGACCGTCACCGTCGCCGATGAGCGGGACAAACGAGACAGAGTTTTTTTGGGATAGATGATCCCATTCGCTATCAAGGGCAGATCCTCTGTCCCAAAAACAGTCCTTGTCCCGTCTGTCCCGCTGTCCGACGACTGTCGGCGTGTCGTTCGATCGCTGATCGGACACCGTCGGCGGCTTCCAGCTGCCGTCCTGAACAAAACTATACCCTGAGGTACGGTGAATCCGTCTGGATCGCCACAATTGTGATCTCGCCGGATTCACCGTCGAATCTGACGAAATTGTGATTATAACGATTCCGATCGATTTATATTTTTTTTAGGATATCATTTGATTCGGTATGATAATTAAAATTTATCGATGATTTTTGAATGACGATCGAACGATTCATCGATCGTCGTAAAAAATGAAACAGACGGTATAGAAAATTTTGTAAGACAGCATCCTATTCGCTAACATACTAGTAGTTGTCATATTGAAAGTGAACCACCAATATTGTCCTTTTGCTATAGTGGTCGACAGATGAATTTATTGGCTTAATGTTGAAGGGCAGATCCTATCATATTAGTAGTTGTTATATTGAAAGTGAACCATCAATATTGTCATTTTGCTAGCTATCAACTGACGATGGTGCGAGTGTTGAATGTGATTGTCCTTTTGCCAGCTGTCAATTGATGCAATCACATGGCTCGTACGAGTGGGGAGTGTGTGGTCTCAGCTGTCAACTGATGCATAACATGGGTTGATGGTACGAGTGGGGATGCCATAATGATCAAGGGCAGGTCCTATTGTATTAATAATCTTACTATTGAAAGATATTTTATAAGAATTTTTTTTATAAATAAAATATAAATCTTGGGACATTAAACTTTTAGATTATTCATCACGATCACTTTCTAATTTATTTTGATGACCGATAGAAAATTTCCATGAAACCGAACCGATCAGCCCAAATTTAATTTGTCTACTATTTGATTCATTATTTTTTTTCTATTGAAGCGAACCATCAATATTATCCAGGTTTGTTTGAATTTGTAGGGAGCATTTGATCCCGTTGGTAGCTTGTGGGGGCAGATCATCTCATTTGCTAGGTTCAACTCTTTTATCCTACTTCAATTCATCCCGCTTGATTTGATTGGTTCTATATAAAATGACAATATTTGATTTGATTCACTATTAAAAAATTGGTCGTTATGATATTTTTCATATGACAATTTTTTATAAAAAAGTTGAAAACATTTTGTAATGATATATATTAAAAATTATTAATTTATAGAAGTGTTAAATATATAGTAATTGAAATCATCGTGATAAAAAAAATAATAGTTTTGCAGTGATATTAAATTAAGACGTGCAATGATATAATTTTGTTGAAAAAAAAAATGATTCGTTCGATTTCAACGTCTCCGTTAATTCATTTCAGAATTAACATGGATGAAGTGAGATAAATCATAAAAGTTATTAGTCTGGATATTATGGCTATTCCGTGGAGAGTATGAGCATACTGATTTTGTCAGATTTTAATTTTCAGATCTCATATTGATAATACCGACGTATTAATTATTATTCTATCCCATGGGAATAATACAATTTGTATCATATGCACATGCTCTATAATAATTGTCATCAAATTAAAATGGTTTTATATTAATTCATTAATTTTGATCTGTGAGCTCGGAGGAAATATAATGAAATTCTATTTGATAATGCTATTAGAAAAACTTGTATTTCCTCTCAGAATAGTTAGAATACCATGAATATTTTTATATTCATTTTACTTCACTTAAACATCTAAGAAATGGACGAGAATTGAAAATATTAAAAAGCATATTTTTTTAAAAAATAATATAAAATTTGAGGGTAAAATAAGAATTTCACTAAGTTCCAAAAGTGTCTTATCCCTTTACATACAATAATATTAGAAACATAAGATTCGAAAGCAATTTGAAAACGTTCAAAACTCCTAAACAATACAAAGAACTAAAAACTCATCCAATCCAATTTAAAATTTTTAGCTCAAGCAAATTTTAATAAATCCTCTCAATGTATTTTTTGCACGATATATACTTTTAATTTATTAATTAATTTAAGTGATTGATTAATTAAATTACGCGAGAAGTCGTTGTCATAATTAAAGAAAACGGGCAATAATTGTTCTGTCATTTTCTAATGTGGATAGAATAGGCAGACATCTATAACAAGTAATCAAATTAAAATAATTTTATATTAATTCAATAATTCTGATTTATTTTCCTTTCTACTCTGCGCTCTTCCTTTCCTTGCACCGCACGCAATCACGCGGCATAATAGTACGAAAACTAAGAATATTATTTTTAAATTCGTTATGACTTATAATTTTGATATTTTAGTCAATTTTATCTATATATGTTTAAAGAGTTTTTCTTCATCGCTGTTTCCCTTCCCTTCCCTTCCCTTCATCCATGGCGTTCGCCACACTAAATATCAACTTAGACCTCAACGGTTACCTCGGTAGGGTTTGGGAATGGCTACGACTGCGCAAGCCAAAAGCTGGCATAGAGAAATTGGAAAAGGAGATGGAAAGATTGAGAGACAAAAGGGACGACTTCAAGAAGCAGATCAGCGAGGCGGAGCTCGAGGGGAAGATTCCGACCGCCACAATGAAACGGTGGCTACAGGAGGTGGAGAAATTGGAAGGCCAAGTGGCTGATATCAACCAGGATTTCCACCGCATCGGTGAGTATTCTCCCACACCTTTTTGCCCTTTTCACGCCAATTCAATTGCAAGTCTTTGTGCATGCATGTTTTAATCCATACAAACTACTATTGCTTTTATCTATAAGAGAGAAAGAAGAAAAAAAGGAAGGTGGAGGAATTGGAAGGCCAAGTGGCTGATATCAACCAGGATTCCCAAAGCACCGGTGAGTATTAATTCTCCCATACCTTTTTGCCCTTTTCACGCCAATTCAATCGCAAGTCTTTGTGCGTGTTTTAATCCATACAAACTACTATTGCTTTGATCTATAAGAGAGAGAGAGAAAAAAAGGAAGGTGGTGGAATTGGACGCTCAAGTCGCGGAATATCAACCAGGATTCCCAAAGCATAAGCATGAGTGAGTATTCTCCCGTATGTACCTTTTTTCTTTTTTCACGCCAATTCAATTGCAAGTCTTTGTGTTTTGATCCATTCAAGCTACTACTGCTAGCTTAATTTTATCTATAAGAGAGGACCAAAAAAAAATGTTATTTTCCTTCTACTGCTTTAATTGCTTCGTTAAGTTGCTTCAGTTTTTTATATATTCGTTAGATCAAACTGGTGGAGCGTCGTCGTCGACTAACCGACCGGAAGCTTTTGCTGCAAATATAGAGGACGAAGAAAACACTTCCAGTCAAACACAGCAAGCAGGAGATCATGTCCCCATCAGAGAGTCATCAAACTGCTCCTCCATCGTCTGGAGAGTGGCGAAGAAGCTCGACGAGGTTAATGAGTTGATGAGCCGAGCTGGTGAACTGGATCCGATTGCCACAGTTGGGCCTTCGGACTCCACCGTGATGATTCCCATCTCACACCAATCACCTGTTGGGATCGAGTCCTATCTGGAGGAAATTGTGGGTTACGTCGATGGTGGAGAAGGCAACATCATAGGGCATCTACGGCATGGGCGGTGTCGGTAAGACCACCACGTTGAAGAGCATCCGGCAACACTATCTTCTTGAGCATACCCTATTTGATTGTGTCATTTGTGTTGTGGCCTCCAAAGATTGCCCATTGAAAAGGCTCCAAATGAATATTGCCAAGAGTCTAGAACTAAAGACACTGAAGGAGAATGACGATGAACAAACTTGTGGTGATAAGCTGTTTAGCTACTTGAAGAAGAGGAACTGCTTGCTACTTCTAGATGACATTTGGGAAGATCTGGATCTTCAATTGTTGGGGATGGCTAATGAGCAAGGCCAGCAACAGCAGCCGCGCAAAGTCGTGGTGTTCACGACCCGCAGCCAGATAGTGTGTGCACGAATGAAAGCAAAAAAGAAGATCAAAGTCAAATGTCTGGATTCAAATCAAGCATGGAAACTCTTTGAGCAGAACAGTGATGGGGATGTTCTCAGCTCAGATGCCGGAATTAAGTTTGTTGCTGAAGAACTTGCTAAAGAATGTGCAGGTCTTCCGCTTGCTCTTGTCACCGTCGCCCGGGCCATGTCAGGGAAAAGGTCTTGGGAAGTTTGGAAGGAAGCTCTCGACCAAATTAGGGATAAACATGAATGGCCAACCATTGGTGTTCCAGAAGATTCGCTCGTTATGTACAAAGCCTTCAAGCTGAGCTACGACAGTTTAGAGAATGACTCCTTAAGAGGATGTCTCTTGTGTTGTGCTTTGTGGCCCGAAGATTATGAGATCCCCGCATTGGAGCAGTTGATACCGTGTTGGATAGGTTGCGGCGTAATCCGTGAGTTTAATTTGATCAATGAAGCTTTCACCAAAGGACATTTGCATTTGGAAGCTCTCAAGGCGGCATCCTTGCTAGAGGAATGTAGTGACGTGGACTTTCCTCATAACAACATAGTCGTAAAGATGCACGATGTCATCCGAGACATGGCACTATTGATGGTCTCAGCTGGGTTGGAGGGGAACAAAAGAAAATGGATTGTAGAAGCAGGAATTGGGCTGACTCATTTGCCTAGACAAGAAGAATGGCAAGAAGCAGAGCGAGCATCATTCATGATAAATAATATTACTTCTTTACAAGAGTATGGTGCTTCCACTTTTCCAAAACTTTCTATGTTGATTCTCAATCACAATAATACAGGCCTGGAAACAATTCCTCCGAGTTTCTTCTCAAGCATGCCTCATTTAACATTCTTGGATCTCAATTCTTGTGGTATAAGGGAGCTTCCAATGGAGATCGGTACTTTAACCGAGCTTCAATATTTAAACTTGTCAGACAATTATATTACAAGACTGCCACTTGAGTTTGGTTGCCTGGGCAAATTAGAGTACTTGCTTCTAAGGTACAATGATCTTGCGATTGTTCCCAATGGAACGATATCAAATTTAACAATGCTCAAGTGGTTGGATATAAGTGACACTCCTGGTATGTTCGAGTGGCAGTGGGCTGAGTTGAAATGTTTCAAAGGACGTCACCAATTAAGCGTGGAACTTACCATTGTTGCTACAACATATAGCATTGAGCAACTCAACATGTTACCACCAAATGTCTCCATATGGAAACTCACTTTGGAAGAATTGAATACTTTAAAACTTTCAAACAAGGAGTTGGGCATTCCACAATGGGGTTGCAGGGTAAGTGACAACCTCGAATCTCTATCTATTAAAAATCTTGGATTAGACATATTAGTGTTGGCTGCAGGCGTGGGTCGCGAATCAAGTTTCGGATGTTTAAAGATTCTCCAATTTTCCAATCTAGAACTATTGGAAGAGATTTCATTGAGTGGAGTTCGGCTCTCCAACCTTCGTGAAGTATCTTTTTATGAATGTCCCATGTTGAAGGATGTTTCTTGGGTTCTACAACTGCCATGCCTTTGTTTACTAAGTTTACAGTTCTGTGGAAAAATGAAGGAACTAATAAGTGAAGTAGGGAACTCCAACTCCATCACTAGCTCTAGCGTTCAGAACTTGTTTTTGGATGACATGCCGAACCTCAATCGCATTGCAAATAGACCGCTCCATTTTCCCTACTTGGAATATATAATTGTGATGTCTTGCCCAAAGCTCAAAAAGTTACCATTTGGGGTTGAAATGTTGAAGAACAGATTAAAAATGATTCGTGGTGAAGACGAATGGTGGAACAACTTAGATTGGGATGACCAGAACATCAAGGATTCTCTCACCCCTTATTTTAGGTAACACATATTTTAATATAAATATATACTCTATTCTGTCTTATATGAAATGAATGAATATTAAAAAATAATTAATGATTTAGTATTTCATTAAGTAGGCAACATTAAATAGTAATGCATGTTTTTTTTTTGATATTCTTAATTTTCAAGGGAAATTTAGGGAATCTATTTTAGAAAATAAATATCTTTTTGATAAATATGAGAACTAATTAAGTGTTGTCTTGGATATTTTGGTAAATTAAAATTAAAACAACCACGACAAGTTCTTGTTTTTGAGAAGCAATTAATTTTAATTTCATCATATATATTTGCCAAATAACCATGCATGTTCTTGATTGCAATATAAAAAATAATTAGCTCTTCCATTGAGTCGATGCTCTTTTATGTCAAGTTAAATATCCTGATCGATATAGCTGCAAAGGGAATTAAAATGTTTCATTGTCAATATTATTTTATATTTAATGATGAATAATATTATGAGTTTTATTTTAGCTAGGACTTGACAGTGTTATATCTTACTCCTAACTATTTAAAATGCACTCTAATATCTATTACTTTCAATAAAATTGTATAAGCTTTGTAGGTCTGTGCCTCGGTCATGGTTTACAACCTCGGTCATGGATGATATATATATGGAGTGAGGGAGGGATGGTTTGATCGTCGTAGAGGTCAAATTGTTCGATTATTTGATCGGTTCCATATGTATCTAAATTTGATTGATGATTCCTATATATATATATATATATATATATATATATATATATATATATATATATATATATATATATATATATATATATATATATGGGGCATCTATTGAGTGTATTAAAATTTGATCATGGATATTGTGTTAAGAAATTTATATTTCATATTATCATGAAGTATTTTGTTTCATATAATGTTACAGTTTTAATTTTGTTTTGATATTACTATTTGATCATATTAATTATTAAGATGCATGATCACACTTTTAAAATTTTAATTTGAACCTCAGAACAACAGCTCATTCATTTAATGCTCTCGTCAATCCGTGTTAAGATGAACACGGAGATGACAAAGGATACTAATGATCTCGGCATCATCGAACCATATGAAGTGGTGGAGGAGGACACCGATTTGGGTGCTGACGGCTTCAGAAGTAGTGTGGCGATGTTCTTTGGCGGAAAAGAAATTAAATAAGTATAAATAAAATTAAGAAAAAAATTAATGAAAATTAATATAATTAAATAAATATTTATTGTTAGCTTGATGCTTTTAATTAAGCAAGTTTTTGAAATTTTTCTAGGAGGTTCATGTATTCTTCTTTGTAATGTTTGAGAAAGGATTCACTCTTTAAGGATTTGTTCGCCATTCGACTTATGATATGGTCAAATGATATCACAACCTTTGAAGTTCAATGTTGTCAATGATATTAGGGAGTTCCTGGTTTAGAAAATTTTTAATGATCGAATTAAATGTTGATTTTTACCCTAAGTATGAATTTGATTAGTTGACCTGTCACTGATGTAAAGATTATCTGTTTATGATCTTTAATAAGTGAGATTTTTATGTGATAAATATATTGTTAAAATGAGGGTATTCGTTTTTTCATTATTTCCTAGGAAGGGAATAAAGAACGGAAGGATTGTACAAGGGAAAATCTGCTTCACTACCTCCTCTGTCTGATGTAAATGTTAATGTGCATGTTTTGGACTAGAAATTAAGATCATACAAAAAATAAATTAATTTTTTAGGTTTCTAAACAACTAATTCAGACATTTAGATTTTTTTCTTTCTTTTCCTTTTTTTATGATTTTTTTTCCAGAGATCAAACAAAATCTATGTCTTTGTTTGCTAGTCCGTAGAAAAATGATTATGTTCATATTTCTCACATTCATTTTTAAATTGTGAAAGGCCATTATAATAAATCTATCGTTGTATCATGAAATCAGACACCAAGCAAAAAAAAAAAAAAATGGCAAATATTAAAGAAAATATGCACACCATAACAACAAATTTGAAAAATGATCATTGAACCTCCATTTGGTAGAGAATACGTAATGAAATCCAACTATTACACATTTATTCAACTTGTATGAAATGGTTCAGTTTCTATGGCTACAACCTCGCATATTTTTTCAAATTTTCTTCAGCTTCTTTTGCATGGTCTGGTACGGGCAAGTTTACTAAGAGCGTGACCCTTGCCGATGATATCAGGACCCCCTTTTCTGAGCCAGACTTCACGTCCAGATTTGATCAGAATTTAATTCTATATCCTCACGATGATAGCATTTCATATATTAATTATCAATGTATCATGTGAGATAATAATAAATACATAATTTTGATGACAAAAAATGATTCGCTTATTTTAATGCGTTCGTCAATCCGTCTCAAGGCTAATATCTGGTTATTAGACAGACGACAGTGACTAACGTATAAAGAAGGACAAACACTTAATTTTGTCAAGATTTAATCTTCAGATTTTATGATGATAAATATGCTAGTCATTAGTCCATGGAGACTTAAAAATGATTAACTAAGTTGATAACGTTGAACTGGATACGATTAATTCAACTGCATAAAAATTTACTATTGATTATCATGATAAATCGAAAAGCTAGCGTTTATAGTGAATAATCTAACATCAATATCTCGTAGTTGCAAGCTCATTAAAATATAAAATTTTTCCTACTGAGAATCAAACCTTGTGCTGCATGCGCTTTAGCCCAGGATAACAAATACGTAATCTTATTCATTGCTCTAATAGCTTGATGCTTTTAATTAATTAATTTGGGGTTGATTGATTAATTACTAATTAAGCGACGTCGTCGTGTAAGCGGCGTAGATAATTAGGTGACGTCATGGAATGAGTTACGTCGTCGTCATATTTAAAGCGAACTAGAAAGAATTGCGCTGTCCTTTTGCCGTTTTGCGGGCTGTAACTGGTGCAGACAGATAGTTATTAATGGCTTAATGTTCAGAAAATCAAATTAAAATGACTGTATATATATTAATTTCGAAATTCAGATTTTTGAGTTAATTTTACGTATCTATGTTTAAAAAGTTTGCCTTTTATTTAATTTTGTTTTTGTTTTTTTTTAATAAACGAACCAATCTCTTAACTTGTTTCTTCATCATGTGAAGAGGACTAGAAGAATAAAAGATAACGTTATGAAAGTAATAAAATAGCATGCAACTTGGATACCAGGAGTGGAGTGGAGGATAGCAGAGGAAGGACGGATCGGCTTCCTTGAGGGGTTACTAAAACTCATAGTAAAAAAGACTTTAAAAAAAATGATGAATTAGGCGGTAGATAAATTGAATCTGGGATGATCGATCCGGTTTTATAAAAATTTTTTACCGGTCACTAAGATAAATCAGGAAGCGATCGCGGTGGACAGTCTAAAAGTTAGCATCCCAGGATTCGCGCTTCATTTGGAAGAAATTTTTTTACAATATACGTCGTAGTTAGGGATCGAACCGTAAATACCTGAGTTAACGACTAGTTACCCTTCCGCTGCACCATAGTCTCAGGGGCAAAGAAAGACTTAAGAAGGAGAGTTAAGAAGAGGGTCACAAAAATACACAATATATATATATATATATATATATATATATATATATTAAGAGGAAATTTATTAAGAAAGAGAGTTAAGAAGGGGGTCACGATCTTTGTAGGGCGGTCTCGAAGAAGGTACTCGGTGGAAAAGAGGCACTTGGATCACCCATTGCTGAGCACATTGATCGACCGATCGAGTGCCCATGAGGTGCAAGTGCGGTGTGAGGTGGTGCTGTTTGATCACTTGATGTGGATGTTGGAGAATGCGGTGGCTGATGTGGCAGGGGACACGTTGGAAGAGTTGGCTGAGCTGTACACTTGTTGATTTTTATTTTTTTTTGTGAATTTTGTTTTATATAAAAATGTTTATGATTGAGTTTCTTTTGGTTCGTAGTTAATTTGCTTTGTGATTCCAAAGATGATCACTGGAGTCTGGAGTTGTTGTTTGTTCATGATTATGTTTTGGTAGAGTTCTTGACTATGATTGTTCAGTTAATGATTCTGTTTAAGTCTCTAAATTTTAGTTTAATTACTTGGATTTGGCTCTTAATTTGTTTTTCATTATTGTTATAAAATAAAAGATTTAAAGCTTAATCTCGGTTGTAAATTATCTTAAAATCTCCAATTGCATTTTAAATTTTATCCTCGGTCCCTATGTTAGAAAAAGTTTATTTTCACTTCTGCATGCAAAGTTTCATTTGCTTTAGCTCCCTAATATATATTGACTTACCTAATTGTCTCTATTATTTTTAGATAAAAAATTTTAAAATGAGGTATAATATTTAAATTAGAATTTATTAATTTAGTATATTTTCTGTTAAATTGAGTATAATTTTTTTTCTACTCGACCGTTTAGGATCTCATACCAATTGATTAGTTTAGGATGAATTGATTAGACAACATTTAATTTGATAGAAAATATATTAGATTTTAATTAAATGATACTGAATTTATAAAGAATTATACTTTATTTCAAACTTTTGTATCTAAAAAAATATTGAGGGTAATTCAATAATTTTATAGTTGAAACACATGAAATTTTATATGTAGGGAGAAAATAAATTTTTTCTGATGTATAGACCAAAGAGGGAGTTGAGTTTGCATGCAGAAAATTTAAAAAAAATTTCCTTGATCTCATAGGTTGCACAGGAACCTATGGCTGTTGTAAAAAAACAGGCGGTTTTGCTAAATTGAGGGGCTAAATTGCAAAATCCCCGGACTGGCCAAACCGGAAGCGATTCGATAAACGATCGATGGTCCGGACCTCGCGGACCGGACATGGCGGCTTGCCCTGCTCTGCTTCCTCCCTACCATCCTCATCCTCTGCGCTATCACCATCGCTATCCTCGTACTCCCTCTACAACACCTCGCCTTTCTCCTCCTCCATCCTACTCTCGCGTCTCTTCCTCCTCCGTTGTCTCCGCAGCCGCCACCGCTCGAGACGTATGGCACAACCGCGACCTCCATCCCCGCCGCCGACACCGCAGCCGCACCGAGTACATCGACCGAACCGTCGACATGGCTTCTCTCCTCCTCCAACTCAGCCAGACCACCTCGCCGGAGGAGCTCCACGCCGTCATGTCCCCTTACCTCGGGGACCGATCCGGAGAACACCGCCTCTCTCCCCGCTTCATGGTCTCCCTCCTCTGCCGCGAGCCCGACCACCGCCGCTCCCTCGCCCTCCTTGACTGGATGCTCGAAGCCGCTGACTACCCGCCCTCCATCTTCGCCTTCAACGTCGTCCTCCGCAACGTCGTCCGCGCCGAACAGTTTCCGCTTGCCCTCGGCCTCCTCCACGAGATGCGCCGCCTCCGCCGCCCCTCGCCCGATCCCGTGACCTATTCCACTATCCTCGCCGCCCTAGCTCGCGCTGGGAAGCTCGACGCCGCTCTCTCCCTCCTCCCTCTCATGGACGCCGACTCCGTTGTCCCAGACCTGCCCCTTTTCACCACGCTGATGACGTTAGCCCTACGCCTCGGCGATCATGCCAAGGCCCTCGCGCTCTTCACCCGCCTCCGCGCCGCCGGGCTCAACCCCGATATCAGGGCCTTCAACGCCGCCCTCCACGGCCTCACCCTCGCCGGCCTTCTCCGCGAGGCCCGGGTCCTGCTCCTCGTCGACATGTCTGCCGCCGGCGTTGCGCCCGACGCCATCTCTTTCTCCACCGTTCTCGCCGCCCTCGTCCGCCGCCGCCGCTTCCTCCAGGCGCTCTCCCTCTTCTCCGAGATGCGGACCCGCCACGTGGCCCCTGACCTTACCGCCTGCAACATTATGCTCGACGCGTACGGGCAGCTGGACATGGCCAAGGAAGCGGATCGCCTCTTCTGGAGCATGCGGCGGATTGGGGTCGAACCCGGCATCGTCACCTACAACACCATGCTCCGCGTCTACGGCGACGCAGAGCTCTTCGGCGAGGCAATCCACCTCTTCCGCCTCATGCAGCGCAAGGACATCGAGCAGAACGTGGTGACCTACAACACCATGATCAAGATCTACGGCAAAACTCTAGAGCACGAGAAAGCTGGCAACTTGGTCCAAGAAATGCAAAAGAAGGGAATCGAGCCCAATGCCATCACGCACTCCACCATCATCTCCATCTGGGCCAAGGCCGGCAAGCTCGATCGGGCTGCAAAACTTTTCCAGAAGCTGAGGAGCTCAGGAGTCGAAATCGATCCCGTATTGTATCAAACAATAATCGTGGTGTACGAAAGGGCCGGCCTCGTCGGGCACGCAAGGCGTTTGCTCCGCGACCTCAAACACCCGGAGAACATCCCCAAGGAGACGGCCGTCAAGATACTCGCCAACGCCGGCCGTGTGGAGGAGGCTGCTTGGCTCTTCAGGCAAGCCACCGACGCCGGGGAGGTCAAGGATATCTCTGTGTTCCGGTGCATGATCGACTTATTCTCGAGGAACAGGAAACACACCAACGTGATAGAGGTCTTTGAGAAGATGAGATCAGTGGGATACTTTCCCGACTCAGAGATGATTGCAACAGTTCTAAATGCTTACGGGAAGCTGCAGGAGTTCGACAGGGCAGACGCCGTTTACCAGGAGATGAAGGAAGAAGGTTGTGTTTTCTCGGACAGGGTGCACTTCCAGATGATGAGTCTCCTGGGTGCCCGGAGAGATTTTGCAGGTTTGGAAGCATTGTTGGAAAGGCTGAAGGATGACGCGAACATCGACAAGAAAGAGTTGCACCTGGTGGCAGCGAGTGCGTACGAGAGAGCCAACAAGCTTGATGAGGCATCTCGAATCATCACGCAGATAAGAAATTTGGATCTTTAGCATTTCATTAAATAGAAACATGATTCGCTTAATCTGTTGATTGAAGATTATGAGAGTGTGAGGAATGGCAGGAAGCACAGCGAACATCATTCATACACAATCGATTACAAACCTACACACTTACAAATGCCCCAGCTAAGCGCGAGGGAAGCCTTGTCAGGGACGATGCCAAGCGGTGGCAGGGTGAGCTGGAGTCACTGGAAGACCAAGTAGCTGCTATCTTTGAGGATTTCACACGCATCGGTGAGTATATTAATTGATAACTCCACCATTAACTAGTTCATTCATTCATTCTTCTTTTGCTCTTTCATAATGTGCCCGCCTAGCTTTGTTTCTACTACTACTATTACTACTACTAATGACCAATTAAATTCTGATGTTTAGCTTTGCATAATAACATCAAGATTGGGGCATGGGGAGGCCCCGGAGCCAAGAGCTTTGACATCGGTCGATCTGCCTCCCGAATCACAAAGGTCAGACTCCACTTCGGAGAAGTCATCCACAGTTTGGAGGTCTCCTACGTTGATGACCGGAACAACGTCGAAACACATCGACTAGGCGGTGACGGCGGTCCTTGCCATAACACGGTGCGTGAAGCTAGCTAGCTAGCTAGCTAGTTATGTGGATTATATATATATATATCATTGCAAGGTTTACAAATTTATATCTTAATTATATATATCTATCGATGGATCTTGCAGTTTGAATTGTGCCCTGGTGAATATATCAACTGGATGGGTGGCTCTATCCGTGAACACTGCTGCGAAACTTGTATCTCTCAGCTCGAATTTAAGACCAACTTCGGGATGCATTATGGGCCGTTTGGGATTGCAAGTTGCAGATTCACAATTCCGGTCAAGGATGGTCGCATTGTTGGATTCTTTGGCCGGTTCAACAAGTATCTAAATAAGATTGGAGTCTATTTGGCTTCTAATTAATTATGTATGTATGTATTCAGTATTTTAAAATCTGACTAGCTAGACTCGTGCCCACCCTTTCAATGAATCATAATGAACATAATTTTAATATTTTGGGAGGAATGGGAATAACTTTTGTTAAATTGTTCTTTTGACGATGTGAGTCCTATGTGCAAATCACTTAAATTTTTTAATTGTTCCCTTTGTTGCTTTGTTTGTTATCATGCCCCTTGAGACTCATGTTTGCTCGAAAATTGAGCAGCATCTTTCCTGTACGACGAATAAATTAGGATAAATATACATAATTCTCACAACAATATAATTCTGCCTCACACGGCTGACATCATAATAACTGAATAAACTCACAACCACGCAGTTAATATTAATTAGAATGATAAATATAAACATAGCTGACAGTTATTATCGTTAAGAAAAATAAATATAGTAGAGAGTCCATATAATAAAGAAAACTCCAATGTAAACCCAAAACGAAACATATCATACGAATAAGACATAAACATAAATCTGCTAAAACGACACCAGATAAATAAAATAAAAACTAGTCTATGAATTAAATATGGAAATAAATTAGGCACTGAAACAGACTCTAAAAGTGAGTCGACACGATGAGACTGACAACTGGATCTTCTCTTGACTCCAAGTAGCACATTTATCTGCTACCTGAAACAAAAGTAGATGGTGGGGGTGGAGAGTCCGGGTGGACTCTGCAGGTATATGAGTAGATAAACGCATGACATCAAAAAGATATAACAAGTAACAAAAACAACGGTGTACAGTCTCTAGGAAACAGAAGATCAACTGAGCATGTATGAAACAACATGATAACATAATATCAAAACGTACATGCATGTCAATCAAATGCAGCAATCATAGCTTATATAAATGCAGCAAACACAAGAAAATGCATAATGCAATAAATGTATATGATGCAATGACATGTGTCACCCTTGATGCCAGTCAAGCCGCTAACACATCACATTTGTGTGGCCGAGTGGGTAGGGCTGTGATAACTGTACGCACTTTAACGAATACCACTAATATATGTGATTGAGTGGACAGGATGCTGGGGAGCCAACTACTCCAAAGACCCCAAGAAAAAGGGGAGCCACCAACAACTCTAGTATCTCTCGAAAACAACGGTGAGGGTGTCAACTACTTGCTTACAACTCCAACATCCACTGTACATGAGTGGTCGAGTTTGGCGTAACAGGACGGTTGCTCGCACTCTAGCAACTACCACGACGAGTGGTTGAGTGAGCAGAGCAACTAAATGATTGACTACGGCTTAACCATATGGAAGCCAAAACTCGTCAGTATGCAACTGTGCATATATGATGCATGATACTAAATGCGCAATCAACCAAAATATCGACGATGCAACGAAATCAACCAAATATTGACGATGCAACGATACAACCAAATTATTATAAAAAATCAACAAATATACAACTAAACTACTAGGTACGGTATCTCTAATGTCAACAATCCTAGTTGTGTTTAATGAATATTTTCAAGTACTCGCGTACAAGCGGTAATTTACAGAATAGAAAACCAACAATGAGACGTACAAATATAAAATACAATTAACTCGAAGATCAAGCGAAGAAAGTATCAACGGACGATATTAAAAATAACAACAAAGGACAAGGTCAAGCAGTCCTACTCAGACATAAAAAATCATGCATTTAAGATAAATGAACTACAAGAATACAAAGGAGAAGTACCTGCCTTAAATTATAGATTGTGTCTGAAAGAACCCCCTCACGATCAACCAAACGAGTCCGAATTAAGGTCCTGTATCAATGATAAAGTTTAGCTAATTATAAAATTAACAAATTAGCTAAACAAAATACTAGACATAATTAGGACAAATCCTAATTACAACTTGTATTTAATTAATTTGTAAACCACAACGTGTCCTTTTTCCCTAACCTAATTATTGAAATTAGGTTATTTGATCAAACTCCCAAATTACAACCATACATCCACACTAAATAAGTTAAACCCCTTTCCTAACCTCGTATCTCACCACATGTTCACATTACTAGGTTAAAAGCCCAACTAGCAATTCAAACAAATTATACAAATTTAATCTTCTAACCTAAACAGCCAATTCAAACTCATGGCAAGGGAATTTCCAAAACCTCAAGGTGCTGCATGCACACCACAGAAACACCACACCTCACATCATTAACAATATAATTAAAGGAAAACACCATATCAGCCCACGGCACAGGGCACAGAGATGAGCAAGGAGATCAAAAATCCACCATTCCATATCAGATTTAAGCTATGAACCTCATAGTAGAGTTCAAACCAAAAATTGAACATCATCGAACTATAGCCAAGTCCCAATCTGGAGCACAAATTGACCCACATCCAAGATTTTCTTACCTTTATATACTGTCGACCAACAAGAGGGAGGGAAACAGTTGCGCCAACAGTGAGGAGAACAAAGGATGTGGATTACGCAGCGATCAGCGACGCTGGCTTGCTCGCGGAAAAGGAAACCAACCAGGGAAAGTTCGCCGGCGTCGACCGAGTGAAGGCTAAGTGCGGCGAGGGTTTTTGGCACCGAGGCGGCTACGGCGTCGGCCTTGGCTGAAGGAGGGATTTTTGCCAGCCCAAATCCGAGAAGATGGGGCGAGGGAGGAGCCCCTTTCGGCGTCTTCTTCTTGTGCGAGGAAGAGAGGGGAAGAAGAAGAAGTGGCAAGGGCGGCGCTACGATGAGGATCCGCTCGCGAGGCGTCGGCATCGGGGAGAAGCGGCGGAGAAGAATGAATTACAAGAGAAGTTTTAGGGATTAGTTTCTGGCATTTTACACAAAACCCCCTCAAGTTTGGTTAATTCTAACTACACCCCTATGTTTCAAATTTTTATCATTTTAACCCTCCAACTTTCGGTATTGAACACTTGTTGTTGTAACCTAGTTTCTCCTCGTCCATAGCATTCGCTACAATACTAAATCTCAACGTAGACGTTAAAGCAGCAAAGAGGGTAATGAGATATTTAAAAAGAACTAGTGATTACATGCTCACATATAAGAGGTCAGATACTCTTGAGATCATGGAATCTTCTGATTCTGATTTTGCTGGATGCCAAGATAGCATGAGATCCACTTTATGCTATGTTTTTCTGTTAGCTGGCAGAGCTATCTCTTGGAGAAGTGCCAAACAGGTATTGACAGCTTCTTCCATCATGACAGCAGAGTTTATAGTATATTATGAGACATCTAATCATAAAATATGACTGAAAAATTTTGTCTCTGGGTTGTGCATTTTGGAAAAGGTTGAGAAACCACTAAAGCTATTTTGTGACAGTAGATCAGCCGTATTGTATTCCAACAATAACAGGAGCTCGACAAAATCGAAACACATTGATATCAAGTTCCTTGTTGTGAAAGAAAGAGTACAAATTGGACAAATTTTGATTGAACACATAGGTACAAAATCTATAATAGCAGATCCTTTGATGAAGGTCTACCGCCCAATGTCTTTTATGAGTATACCACTCATATAGGCGTTATTTAGTTTGGCGAAATCTAGATCTAGTGGGAGTTTGTACTATATATGTTTTCTATATATTTTGGTTATGTCTCTGAAACTTATGTATTTAGAGATTTTCCGATCAGATATAAAGTTTTAATGTTTACTTCATTACACTTTGTATAACTTAAGTTAAAGTTTTGATCTCACTTTGGTTAAGGAGGACCAGTTGAAAATTGACATGAATAGATCACTTTGCATGTAATTTTCATGGCACAAATTCATAATTGATCTATGTCATTTGATTATATTAATATACGTGATCATTGACGGTTTAGTTGTGAAAGATACAACGAAGACTACACAACAAAAAAAATAGCCATTTGCGACGGACCCAATCCGTCGCTAAACGATAATAGCGATGGAAACAACGCCATCGAGTGTCAGACTGTCGTATTTAAGGAAGCGACGGAACATATGTTATCCGTTGCTATTAATGACGGATTTTAAATAAATAATCCGTTACTATTTGCGACGGATACATAAAACATCTATCGCTATAACGGAATTGGTTGCCGTATATGGGGATAATAGCGACGGAAAGTCAAATTTCCGTAGCTATTGTAACGTAATTAGCGATGGATTTCATAAATAACCGTCGCTAATAGTGATGGAATATTGACTATTCCGTCGCTATTGAATAGGTGCAGGTATCGGGGGTTCCAAGATAGCGACGGGGGAAGTCAAAAATTAGCGACGGAAGTCAAATATCCGTCGCTATTAGCGACGGATAAATAAAATATCCGTTGTTAATACGACGGATATTTAGGATATCCGTCGCTATTAGCGACGGAATAGTCAATATTCCGTCGCTAATATACGTAATTTTCCAGTTGTCTTTTCCTGTTTTTCCTTACCATATTTACATTCACAACATTCAATACATAATATTCACACTGCAGCACATATTCAAATATAGCATATACAAAACAATTGTATTCATACAAAACACAACTTATTCATACAAAACACATCATATCCAAACACATACAATACATATAAAATACATATCCAAATATATGTATCAAATACATATTCAAATTTCATATCCAAATAAATCATATTCATATCCATAAATATAAAGTGTAATATATATGAACATAAACTGAATATATAGACATCATATTTTCTCTTCTGAACATAAACTGAATCTATCGTCTCTGTGAAGTGCCAAGGCATGGCCAATGAAGTCAATCGTGTTGTCATCCAAACCATATTTTCTAAACAACACAGATAAAGTCAAAGTTAGTTAGTAGTGCAGGAGCTGGAGTCAGCCAAATCAAACATATATGTATTTAGTGTTTGCTTAAAATCCAAACCATCTTCAAATCATATATCTATGTTACAAAGAAAAAAACATAACAATAATGAATAGGAAAAGTAAAAAAAAAGTGACTTTTGCAAGCAATAACAATATTGTAAAATATAGTAATAAGTGATGACAAATACGACATGAATTTTGTATGAATGATATAGAAATTTTGCTAATGAAAAACAGCAATTTCCTAGATAGAACTTCATTCAACAAGCAAGCAATAACAATATAATGCATGTTAATTTAAAGATCAACAAGCATAACATTCCAAGTAGATTTAAGCACCAAATTTTTTTTTTCTTTAAGAACCACAATATGGAGTTCTCAATATGTAGAAAATGTAATTAACATTCAATGATATGTAAAATATCCAATATACACACCTTTCAACCCAACCAATGTCTAAGTTCAACTCTGATAATGTAGAATCTGTAAACGAAAATGAACAAATAAGAAATAGTTAGTGATACATATAATAACAAACCAAATAGCATAATAATTTAAATTTGTAAATGTAGAGAAAAAAATATAACATACCACAAAAATATCTCTATTCATCTGCGGTATCCTCAAGATCCTGCGTCTCCTGAGACTCAAAACGAGGAGGGGCGGGCATCTGTGTCATAGGCAATAGGGTCGCTGTAAAAGCTTGCATGTGACGCACTAACGCCTCAGTGTGTGCATGGCGGGCCCACAAATCCCTCAACTCTGCATCCCTCGCTGCGTCCCTCTTGGCCCACGTCGTCTCCATTGTTGTGAGTCGAGTCCGCAGAGCATCATTCTTCTCCCGCAATTGATGAACCTCACTAGAGGAGGAGGAGGAGGAACCTGGACGTCCCCTAACCCCTGGAGCTCTCATCTGATCATATGTGATTTTTGACTGAGAGCCCAGGCCATATAAGGCGGTCTTCCTCTTTCCACTGATGACATCATAATAAATGGAAAGAGGCTGTGAACCCTCCCTCTCTGCAGCAGGCTGAGACGTCTCTACAACTCTAGTGGTCATTGCTTCCTATGAAATAAGAATTAAATAAATCTCTACAAAATATCAAAACAAATATACTATAATTAATATACTAATTACATTGATTGGTAAGGAGCGTCGATCGACAAATGACCCATCTTTTTTCTTATGGGTCTTGCTGAATACCTCCCAACTAGTGGAAAATCTCTGTAACTCAGCAGTCTATATATAGAAAATACAGTGTTTAAATATATCAAAAAAAACATACTGAATGTTTATTATAACCTAAATAAAAACTTACCAAGTTAGTGGCATGCTAGACAATCGAATGGGATCTAGCAGTGTGCTTCGTGGATCCGATGCTGGGGCCAACAAGCTCCGAGTTACGATTGGTTCGAGCAATCGCAGCATTATCTTTTCAATGCTGGGCATCCCAGACTGCTCTTCATGCTGCCCAAACTGTCTCAGGGACCTCTGAAGGCCTATTTGCCTTCTTTCTCCACTTGTATAGCAAGCCCTTGTACAACTTGGAGCAATAGGCGTTCCAGGTTTTTTTAAATTTCTCCTCTTGACCCTCCTCCCAATATATCTCTTCTGTAAAAAAAAATATTTAGTATCATGTTAGTTTTAATATTAAATTAAATATATATATATAAACTACTTACCAAAAATTCACCGTAATAAAAAGTCTTCAATTCTTTCTCTATATGGCCCCATGTGGTAGCGAGGACAATTTTTCCTTGAATTTTTTTATAATATAAGCTGAGACTTGGTAACCGTCTGGGATAAAGCTGTAGCAAAAATATCATACATTAGCACCTTACTTTAACCTAAAATATATAAGAATTACATATTGACTTACCAGCGTCCCACTACTCTCAATGTAATCTGGTCACCACGTGGTCTCTATCCCGACTACATGACTATAAAAATTCAAACTCATAATATTAGATATATGCATTTGTAATAGTTAATCCAACGACAATGAAATACAAACAACTAGTATCAACGAAGATGAAATACAAACAATTAGTATCAATGAAGATGAAATACAAACAACTAGTATCGACGAAGATAAAATACAAATAACTAATAATATTCAATATTTAATGTACAACTTCTTATTCCGATGGAACTAAATTAACATGCAAGTTGACCTTATTAGACCTTCACACTGTGGACCTCACGGCAACTCAAAAACAAACTTACACCTCGTGCAGCTCACGACATATATCATAGAATAATGACAGAATAGGAAACAAGACGATTCATCACTAATCTCTAATGTAAAACTCTAAAATCCGATCAGCAATACCAAACATATTCATCACATCTACTGATCCTACAAGCTTATCAGCAATTCCATCAAAATCAATGCAAGGTCGAATCAAAACTTACCCAATCATGTGAGAGATGGGGGTGTGGAACTCGATGCGCGCAATGTTGTCGCAGTGGTCGTTGCTTGCCTAGCGCTGGCAGTAGGCCAAGGAGGAGGATGAGAAGAGGGTCGACTCCGACGACTAGGCGGTCGGCGGTTGTCGTGCGTTCAGGAGAGGCGCGCTCGGCGTCAACGGTCGGCTAGGGCTCAGCGGCGTCGAGCGAAACCGAAGGCGATCGTGTGGTTTCGAGAGGAATCGGGGAAGGCGATCGTGTGGTTTCGAGAGGAATCGGGGAGATGAGGGAAGTTAGGGCTTTTAAATAATTTTTTGGCATTTTGCAAATAAACCCTCTAATTTGAGTAAATTCGAACTAGGTCCTTAGTTTCGAATTTTTTTCCCTTTCAACCCCTGAAAATTCGGTATTTATCATAAAAGCTATTGCAAATAGAGTACATAATAAACACTGATCATAAACAATCATAGTACCATAATAATACATGGATGGCCCAATATTTTGGTATATGACTACGCTCAACATTTACATTTTTAGGTTTTTTCCCATTTATCACAATTATTCAATTTCTATATCTTATCAGTTAGTTTGAACGATCAACTAAAGTTAACTTTTTCATATAATGTATGTTAATTTATTTAAGAAAAATGTTAGGGAGAGTAAAAATGAGAGAGTGAATAGTAGAGTGAATGACGTAACACTTTGCATGTAGCGATCTCCGACGGATTCACCGTGCCTCCCAAGGTATAGTTTGATTCGAGGTGGCGGTCGAAGGCCGTCGATGGTGTCCAAGCGATAATCGGACGTGTGCATATAAAGTGTCACGTCATTCACTCAAGTGCCACGTCATTTATTCTACCATTCACTCTCCTATTTTCACTCTCCATATCATAGCTCTTTATTTAAGTATATAGCATCGTAGAATTCATAAATATAAATGATAAAACAAGAAGCTACAAGTATGAACATCGAAAACATTATGTAATATGGAAGGTCAAGAAATATAAAAACTGATATAAACAGAATTACAGAAGATTAATTCATAATATCCATTTTAATTTTTACAACAATTTTTTTTATTTTAATCCTTACAAAATTTACATATAAAAATGAAATAATATCAATTATTTATGTTAAATATTGGATAAGTCGAGGGTTAAAATGTTAAAATTAAAACTTCAATGTAGGAATTGGATATTTTGAGAGCCTTTTTTTACCATAGGCCTAAACTTATAAACTTAAAAGTTAAAACCCTCGTCATTTTCTCCCCTTCGCACGCCCTCGCAAACCCTCG
Organism: Boesenbergia rotunda; assembly: GCA_024364735.1. Taxonomy (NCBI): domain Eukaryota; kingdom Viridiplantae; phylum Streptophyta; class Magnoliopsida; order Zingiberales; family Zingiberaceae; genus Boesenbergia; species Boesenbergia rotunda. The sequence continues at coordinate 185,638 of JAGFNQ010001349.1, read as the reverse complement.
TCAGTAAATGATAACATGCTATGTTTTACATTTGCTGAATCCTTACATATTATTTTCCTCGAGTAACAATTGTTTATCTAGAGATCCTTTGTGTCTGAATTTGGTATGTAACTGTTAAATAAAAGATTCATTTATTTAGCTTGTAAGGTTAGATATTAAGTGGTGCGTATATTGGATACGCATGCTTACTAGTCGTACATGTATTTGTAGATTGTTCACAGTCCGTAGAAGGATTTGGAGATTGAGGGTTAAAACAATGGGTGACATTGAAGAACTGCGTTGTTGATGCCTTATCCATGATTCGGATCCAGAGATCCAGTGGTGGCTCGATGCTTCTTTCTGTCCGTCGTCGTAGCCGATGAAGGATTTGAAGATCAAGCAAGTTGAACCTATTTGATGTTGTTTTATTAAACTTGATTTGGGTTAGCTAGCTTAGTCTTGTTCTTGATTTTGGTTGAGGTTGTTGGGGGTCTTGAGAAGTTTTTCCTGGGATCTTTAGAATGGGACTTTCTGTTTGATGTTTTTCTTTTGGATTGGTGGTCGTAATTCCTTGGGTTAATTGGGGAATTAATCCAAAATTTAATTGGGATTACTAGGTTAAAAGGGAACCCAAAACAAAGTACACGTCCTATTACATCTTTATGTCTCACTTCTCCTCTATGGCCAAAAATATGATTACGTCGTTGAGGCCCAAAATATTCTCAACAAATTGAAAATTTTCAATCCTCCATCCATATGCTTCACTAAGTTGATCATTAATAAGATCCATCCATTTTTATCGGATGCCATTCTCTAAATGTTAAAAAGATGGACAAAATTAATTACAAATAATTTTGGACCTGCAAATTTATCATGAATAAAAAAATATGTTGAAATGGCCTCACTTGTGTCAAAATAAATATATTAGTAGATTATATATATATATTTAGAATATAATATAGGCTGGATGAGACCTCTGACATAAGATAGTAAAAGCATTATTACAACATCATAATTCTCAATTATTGAAACATCATAATTCAAAATTAGATAATAATGATGGGGATTCATAATAATTATTGAAACATCATAATTCACAAATAGGAAGTACAAAATATAGAAAATGATGGGGATTCATTTAGCTAGTATAAAAATTGCAAAGATGCATTGACTCATATATTTGCCATATGAATCACATCCCAAAAATTTAATATATTCATTTATCTATATGTCCACCTATATCTAAAGGACTAAAAACTTTTAACATGATACTATAAAGGGAACTGATTGAATCACCTAGGGTGACTATAGTTTTTGGAGCTTCATTATTTGTGTTTATGTTCATGTAATCAGATTCTAAGGATCCTTGACGTAGAAATAATGGGAAATAGAAGAGAATGAAGCAAAATATCCCACCTAAAATAGGAGCTTGGAGATTGTCATTGGACTACCTATCTCTTGATCTTCTTTGCGATGGCAGATCTCCAAGGAAGGTGAGGAGTCGTCGTTGCATGCAAAAAGCCATAGAGGCGGATGGGGACACAGGATGGGATAGGGTTTCCCTGCCGCCCATCGGACATGTCAATCCAGGGTCGTCTTTAGGCATAGGTCATTAAGGTCTATGCCTAAGGCCTCAATTTTTATTGGGGCCTATTATTTTTGATATATTAAATATTTTTTATTATATATTTTAAGGGAATGGAAAAGAATAGGGTCTTGATAAAAAATTTACGTATCCCATTTTTTTTATCAAAACTATAGATTTTATAAAAATCTTATTATTGTTCCAACTTATAGAGTCATAGAAGTCTCTCTTTTTAATATTTTAATTTCAATTTTTATTATTTTTATTATTTTATAAGATCTAATGTATTTATCTTCAATATCTTTCAACCCTAGCATTCTCTTGTTACATTTTTTTTTGGTAGTGATGTTTTCTCTTCTGGTTGGTAAGAACATGAATTAAAAAAAAAATTATCCATGCAATGCAAAATAAAAATATTAGTCTTTTTTCGAATTCCCCCTCTTCCCCTGATTAGCTCTCCCTCTAATTTGTACTTCTCTCGCTCGTTGATATTGGGAAAAAGAAATTACATCTAACGCTGTCACGTTGATCCGGTTGGTGCTACTATACTCTTTGCTTGATTAAGTTCAAATGTTGAGAGATTCATCCATATTGTATTCGATCGAAATAGATGATTTTATTATTTTTGAGCAATAGTGAGTTATATATTTTTATCATTTCGCTTCCTTATAGATACTAAATTTAGCATTTATTTATATGTATTTACAGAAATAAATTTTTTGGCTTCCCTTTTGTTTTTATTCTATCATTTACAACTATTTTGGTTTAGGTAATAAAAAATATGATTTATTTTTTTCTTTTGTTCTGTACCTAAAATGACTTATTTAATTCTTAATAAATGATAATGACTTATTTGATCTCGTTATGATTTTTATTTTATAAGGATTATATTTAGTTGTGTCATTTTGTAAATATATTATTTATTTATTTATTTTGGTTTGAGGTGATGATGAGTTAGAGGATAGAAACATGATTTTTTCTATTATATATTGTCCAATTTCATTTATTCCTTTTTGTAAGAGTTGTTATTTTCGTCTTTCATTTGAATAATTTGACCCATTTTTTATCTTTCTTAGTTTTTAAATAATTCTGAATATATTTGTTTTCGACCAAGTCGGTTGATAGTTGCAAGTCCAAATGAAAAAGGACGAATAGAATTTTTTAAACAATGTTAATGACTTATTTTTTTCGCTTAGGGCCTTAAATAGGCTTGAGCCAGCCCTGTGTCAATCTCTCGAACTCAATGACAGAACTACAAGAAGGTGAAGAGTCATGGGCGTAAAGCATAGAGATGGATGGGGGCAAAGGACATATAAGTGTTACGGACCGTCGGCAGACTCCAACCACCTGCCCTGACCAAATTATAACCTGGGAGCAAGGTGAACTCAGGGGGGATCATGACCAATTGTGACTGGATTTCAACCTTTATTTGGTCCATCAGTCAGTTTTGCCTAAGATCAACTGATAGATTAAACTACTTCGGATTGACATGAAATTAACTCATATGTATTTATCTAATTCTCTTGATTATATTCATGTCCTCAAACATTAATTTGACTCTATATATTGAGAGCAATGTTTTTTTAATAGGATTAAAGTTTTTGAACAATCAAATTCATGTTTTAAAAATTACAACTTTAATATATTGAGTCAAATTGAAATTTGAGGGAATGTATATAATCAAGAGAATTAGACAAACACATAAGAGCTAATTTTATGTCAATTTGAGGTCATTTGCTCAATCAATTGATTTTGGATAAAACTAGCTGATGGATCAAATGAACTGGTCGATGGACCAAACGAACTCGGATTGACATGTAACTAATTCCTATGTGTTCATCTAATTCTCCTAATTATATACATACCCTTAAACTTCAATTTGACTTAGTATATTGAAAGTAGTGATTTTTCAAATAAGAATTTGATTGTTTAAAAATTTTAATCCGTGTTAAAATATCATTGGTCTCAATATACGGTGATCCACCCTGGTAGGCTTAGCTATCACCTATCGCCACCCTTGATTCAATCAGTGCTATCTCCCTCTTTGCCAACTCGACAGTCGCTCGGTTGTCCAGCTAGGTGTTATCTAGGCAAAGATCATCACTAAGCAAAGCCTTCCACATGGTCTTCGTTGCAAATCAAAGCAAAACTTTTAGTTAGCCCCCAAAGCAATGTTTACCAAAGAAAAGCTTATCGAAGGAAAATGACAACTCGATGGGAATCTGACTAAGCCCAAAGGTATAAAGCACGTCTTTTTGAAGTAGATGATTGATGTTGAAGCGCAACCCCGCAACCTTCTCGTATGCAGATTAAATGAGTGGGTCCAATTAAAAATTCATGGGGATCACCAGCTGCTTAGGCAGATTCTCGAAATAGTCAGTTGACCAGGTCAGGGGCGGGGCATTATTAATAAATACATGGTTAATTTTCCATCCTTTGTTGGAGGAAGCGGCTTTTTCAAAAAATGAGGCTTTCAGGCGGGCAATGATGAAGAAGTTGCCTAGCTCATGCTACTTAGGGTAATAGAAAAAAATGAAAAATCACAGGATGAAAAGGGTCACGATACAAGACAAAAAAAGATCATTGTATCGTAAAGAATTCAAACGGAGTTTAGGGCCAATTGTGATAAGGATAGCTGGAAATACCTACAAACCTCTACAATGAAGGGGTGGGTTGGGAAGCGGAAACCGACCAAAATTGATCTCTAAAGATTGTAAAAAACCTTAGAATGATCATCCAATAGTCATCGGGAACTCATAGGTTGATTGAAGCATTTCAAATTCATGGCTGCTTATGTCAGAAATGGTCGTGGTATACCACAAGCCAGGTATAGCAGGAGGGATTTGTAAAGACATATGATTGATAAAAGAAACTTACTAGAGGGAGCAAGGAGATTGATGGATCGCCGAAGAATGTAAGGATTACTGACAAACTAGTCCTTTAGGACAAAGAGGAGCGACGGGAGGCTACACGAATAGAAATGGGGTGTAAACCCTAAGGAGGGTTCTTTCTAAGAATGCCCAAGCTCCCGCATCATCTGATGTACATTGGAAAAAGGTGGGGTTCAATCACGTCTGTCGATTTTCAACCAATCGAGTCGCGCCTAGAAACCTGCTCTTGATAGGCGTGCCTCCAAAACCCGATTTACTCAATCGAGGGGTGGCACATGGCAAAGGAAGAGACAAGCATTAATAGTTGATGGGATTGAGTAGATTTATCACCGTCATTTTGGTGTCTTTGCACATGCGCATGACATCCCCAATTAATGACGCATGCTGATCCCATTAATGATGCTTGTATCGACGCATAGGGAATGATGCAGGATCGGTGGCCAACTAGAGGGGGTGAATAGTTCGTCACCCTCAATTTTCTTATTCTTCCAACAAAGATAGTAACGTAGTAGAAATACAAACTAAACAATAGAGAATAAATGCTAACATAAAACCTTTAACGTGGTTTAGAAATGACGCTCGTACTCCATGGCTATCCGTAAGGTGAACGATCCCGATCCATCGGGGGATGACTCCTTGAAAAATATCCAACTATGCTCACGTAACTCTTTGTGGGTAGAGAAATCTCGTCACAACCTCAACAAGAGCACTTGATCACTTAGATTACTAATTGGCCTTTAAACAAGGTCAATTTCGTCAACCTTGCTCAAGCAAACTGAGTTCTCTTAAATAGAACTCATTTGTTGATCCAGCCGTTACCAGTCAACTGGTGTCAACATTAGTCGACTGATAACTGTCAAATTCAAACGTTACAGCTTAACGTTCGAATTCAGCCGACATCAGTCGACTAATCTTTCTGTGACCTCAGCCACATATTAGTGGACTGGTAAAACTCTAAACCTAGTGTTTTCCTTCCTGAGTATATTTCACTCCCACTCTAACCCTCATGACTCACTTGACTTTTTCTTACAGCCTTGACTATTGCTTTCAGGCATTTTTCGCTTTGGCTCTCGTCCCTCGGATGCATACAAGCCCAAGGCTCGTCTCCATGCTATTCTCGCGTATGCCTCGAAGTGTACTTCCCTCGGCTCATCGTTGCTACCTTGTCCACGGTCCCCCAAATGCTCCATCCTTCACCGGATCCAAAGTCATCAAGCTAATTCTATGTGTATCCTGCAACCTTGCGCACTCAAATACACATATCAAATACATGAGTGAGCCTAACTTAAACTCTTTGCCCAAACATCAAAATACTTGGTCCCACGAACCATAGATTGCCTCAATAGGAAAGACGTGGACTGCTTATGTCAGCCACCACAGGCACATGATCATACTAAGTCTAGTTCGTTAGAGTTGACGCTTCCTTTGATTAGACTAGAAGGGGAGACTTATGATCTGGTTGAAGGATAAGACCCTGATAGGCGGATCTCTGACAGTGATTGACGTAGCGTAGAGCTTGGTCAAAATAGTTGATCGACTGGTCTAACCAACTGATTGACCTTACAGAACCGAGGTAAATTAAACATCGGCTAACCCTAAAGGCTAGTTAATAATTCCCTGTGTATCGACAGCGTACCCATGAGTCCTAGACAGTGGGGCAGGAGCCAGATGAAGCAAGCTAAAGTGCCTGATAGTCAGTCGACATAGTACAATCTGTTCAGTAGTTCTTTAGGTGGTTCTGCAGGCTTGTGTTTTTCCTAACCGAATTCGATTGGCATACTCCCAACAGTTGATAGATATCTATAACATAATCGGCGAACAAATCGCATCATAACTTAGTTAAAGCCAGTACGGTTCGCCTCTCTGTTCAGCTTCGCAATCGTAAGCTCTCGTGGCTGAACACAAGAAAAAGGTCAAATTGAAAGGATCTGTCTGAAACGCATTACTAAAGCACCATTAATCAGTTGAGAGTCAGTATGGTCGACTACGCCGGCCGACCAGGCTAGCCGATCGGGCCGACTAATCGGCTGTCAGTTAACAAGTTCCCCGATCTCCACTGAGAGCTGACTATCTTGTGGACCCCTTGGCCTATTTGTGCTATATCAAACTTTTGTATCCACGAAGTCCAGAAAATACCACGTGGTCCTATCTCATCTAAAGCCCACTACCCATGTGGCAGTAGCACGTAGATAGTAGCATGTAACAAATACTCAATAAATGCTCCGTAATAATTAAGGGTGTTATGATACAATCGATGTTAGATAAAAGATCACATTGATATGACAGAGGTTGCGGTGATAATGTAACTCGCATCTAACAGAGATTATATTATAAGACACGTGCATAAATGAGAAAAGGCGCCTCCATAGAAGTAACTTATTCTTCTCTTTTTCTTTCTCAAGCTCTTTAAAATTTTTATCTCTATTTTTTTCCACCACCTAATCTGACTTGATCGTTGGAGTGTTTACGCCGAAATCCTCTAGCTAGCCACTAACGCTCCTTCATTTTTTCACAGTTCACTAGAGCTCCCCGCCGGCGATTCATCATTCTCCTTGTTGCGTTCTAGTCGGTCAACCCTAACTCCTTGTCATCAACATGCCGATTTTCGAGCTCTCAGACAGTATCAACAGGAAAATTATTTTTCTTTTCTGACAAAACCAGTGAGAAGTTACATGCCTTTGAATCCCACCAAATTCCTTTGCCTTCCAAATTCCACCCTCAGGCGACACTACTCGAATCCCAGAAACTGGAGCAACCACCTGCATGGCAAAGATTGTGATAACTGATTCTGATAACTATTGACGTTTGATAACTGAATTCGAATACAAATGTTGAAATGATTATGATACTTGAATGCTTCTTGCCATTGTCCATATTTAGATTCATATATAGATTATCTGTTCTTTTATTCTATTTCTTCACTGATATATTTGTTTTTCAATTGTATTTTCAATTTATATATATTATCTGAGAGATCATCTTTGTTTTTTCTGCGTTCTTTTTCAAAAGCATTTTTTTTAAAGAAAATGTACAAAAAGATTATGCGAATGCGAGCTTTACTTGTGCAAAGGTATAGTAGATCTTATTATCATTATCATTTTTTTAATGCCAAGATGATTTCTCTTAATTAGTAAATTTTTTTAACGAATCTATTTTTAATCAATCACAAGTTTAGTTAAAAAATTAAAGAAAATAATTATCATGTTCTATTACTTATTTACTATTAATTGACGCAATCACATGGCTCGTACGAGCGGGGAATGTCTTGTCGCAGCTGTCCACTGATGCAATCACATGGGTTGATGGTACGAGTGGGGATGCCATAGACACATACATTTATTGGCTTAATGTTCAAGGCAAGTCCTATGATACGAGGGTAGATATTCTATTTCAAAAATAATTTATATGCCGTCTGTCCCGTTTGTCCATGATGGTCGAAGAATAATCTGATCGGTGATCGAATATCATCGATGGCCTCTAGCCGTTGTTCTAAACAAAATTATACCCTGGGTACGATTCACCTGTCGGGATCGCCACAATTGCGATCTCATCAGATTCACCGTCGCATACGACGAAATTTCATTTTACAGCGATTCCGACCGATTCATCATTCTTCTATGATATCATTTGATTCGGTACGACGATCAAAATCCATCGGTGGTGTCCGAACGACGATCAGACGACTCGTCAGCCGTCGCAGGGAGCGGGACAGACGAGACAGAGAGTTTTTTGGGACAGAGAAACTCATTCGTTGTCCTGCCTGTCTCGCTCTCCAATGACGGTCAGCGAGTCGTCCGATCGTCGATCAGACACTATCGGAGGTCGAAGGCCGTTGTCCTGAACAAAACTATACCCTAGGGGTACGACGAATCCGTCGGAATCATCACAATTTCAATCTCGTCGGATTCATCGTCGAATCAGACGAGAATCCAATTGCAGCGATTCCGACCGATTCACCGTTCTTCTAGAATATCATTTGATTTGGTATGACAATCAAAATCCATCGGTGGTGTTCGATCGACGATCGGACGACTCATCAGCTATCGTCGGGGAGCAGGACAGACAGGACAGAGAGTTTTTTGGGATAAAGGATCCCGGCCCATTCGCTATCGAGGGCAGATCCTCTGTCCCAAAAACAGTCTTGTCCCACTCTCCAACGACGGTTGGCGATTCGTCCGATCGCCGATCGGATACTATCGGCGGCCTTCAGGCATCGTCCTGAATAAGGTGTACCAGTCGAGATCGTCGCAATTGCGATCTTAGCGGATTCACCGTCGAATATGACGAGATTGCAATTGCATAGATTCCGACCGATTCACCGTTTATCTAGGATATCATTTGATTCGATACGACGATCACAATCCATCGGTGGTGTCCTATCGACGATCAAACGACTCATCGACCGTCGCCGGAGAGCGGATTAGACGGGACAGAGTTTTTTGGGACATATGATCCCATTCGCTATCGAGGGTAGATCCTCTGTCCCAAAAAAAGTCCCTGTCCCGCTCTCCGACGACGGTCGGTGAGTCGTCCGATCGCCGATCAACCACAATCGGCGGCCTTCGGCCGTCGTCCTGAACAAAACTATACCCTTGGGTGTGTACGGCGAATCTGTCGGGATCGCAGCAATTACAATCTCGTCGGATTATCCGTCGATTCCGACGAGATTGCAATTGTAGTAATTCTGATCGATTCACCATTCTTCTAGGATATCATTAGATTTGGTACGATAATCCAAATTTGTTGGTAGTGTCTGATCAGCGATCAGACGACTCGTCGGCCGTCGCCGGGGGGGGGGGCGGGACAGACGGGACAGAGAGCTTTTTGGGACAGAGGATCCCATTTGCTATCGAGGGCAAATCTTCTGTCTCAAAAACAGTCCCTGTCTCGCTTGTCGCTCTCCGACGATGGTCAGCGAGTTGTTCGATCGTCGATCGGACACCATCGGCGGACTCCGGCCGTTGTCCTGAACAAAACTATACTCTGAGGGGTACGGCAAACACGTCGGGATCGCCGCAATTACGATCTCGCCGGATTCACTGTCGAATCCGATGAGATTGAAATTGTAGCGATTCCGACCGATTGATTGTTCTTCTAGGATATCATTTGATTCGGTACGACGATCAAAATCTATTGATGATGTCCGCTTAGCGATTGGACGATTCGTCGGCTGTCGGCTGTCGTCTGAGTGGGACAGACGGAATAGAAAATTTTTTGAAACAGAGAATCCCATTCGTCAATATTGTCCTTTTGTTAGCTATCGACTGACGATGGTACGAGTGTTGAATGCGTTGTCCTTTTGCCAGCTGTCAATTGATGCAATCACGTGGCTCGTACGAGAGGCGATTGTGTTGTCTTAGCTGTCAACTGATGCATCACATGGGTTGATGGTACGAGTGGGGATGCCATAATGATCCAAGGCAGGTCCTATCGTATTAGTAATTATCCTATTGAAAGTGAACCATCAATACGCACTCAAATGACAAACACTTTTCATTTTTATAGACGATTTATTCGATCTTCAATTATATATCATTAATGATTTTCGACTTTCAACTTGAATTAAATAAAATTTTAAAAAATGATAAATTAATTGTGATTATCGTAATTGAAATTCCGATGAATTCAGGAGTGAATCCGACGAAATCATAATTACGTCGATTTTCGACGAGTACATCATATCCTCATGATATAATTTGATTCGAAACGATAATAAAAAATTATCAATGGTCGATAATCGGATGAATCGTCGATCGTCGATAATAATAAAATACGAATTAGAAAGATTATGGGACAGTGAAATCTTTCTCAGATCCAGTTGAGAGGTATTTAACGGCTTAATCTTGAGAAAATCAATACAAAATGATTGTATATTAATTCAGTAATTATGATTTTAGTTAATTTTACCTATCATGTTTAAAAAGTTGTTTTTTTCCCTGGTTGCCAAACGAAACACAAATATGTACTCTCATGCACCATCCGATCTTTTATGTTTTAAATTAATTAATTTAATTGATTAATTAATTAACTTAAATCACGGCTTTGGAAGCGGCGTAGAATAACAGTGCTGTCCTTTGCTAGCTGTAAACTATTGCACTGCAATCACAAGGCATGATGAAACGAGTGGGGATGCAATAGTCAATGGACAGACATTTATTGGATTAATGTTCAGAAAATCAAATTCAGACGACTGTATATTAATTCATTAACTCTGATTTTTGAGTTAATTATACATATTTATGTTTTAAAAGTTTTTTTTATTGTTTTCGCATTAATAGACGAACCAATCCCTTGACTAGTTCCTTCACCTGTGTTTTTCCTTCCCTTCCTTACTTGCTGGCAAAAGAAGCAAAATCTCTTGTTGCAAGCTACATTCTCGTCGTCCATGGTGGGCATCAACCTAAATCTCAACGTAGACGTCAACAAATGCCTGAGTGGGCTGTGGGCATCGCTGCCACTGGTCAGGCCAAGCTCTGGCATCAAGAAATTGGAAAAGGAAATGGGAAGATTGAGAGACAAAAGGAACCACATCGAGAGCCAGATCGATCAGGCGGAGCGTGAAGGGAAAGATCGGACCATCGAAGCCTGCCAGTGGCTACGGAAGGTGGAGGAATTGGAAAGCCAAGTAGCTGCTATCAAGCAGGATTTCCAAAGCATGAGGAGTGAGTATATATTCTCCCCTACCTGTTTCCTTTTCATGCCAATTCCCATTCTTTGTGTTTTAATTCATACAAACTACTACTGCTTTTATATATAATTAAGAAAGTGAAAACCAAAAAAAAAGAAAGAAAGAGGAATTTGTATCAGTCTACTACTGCTTAATTTGTTTCGTTAGGTTGCTTCGGTTGCAATTGCTTCAATCAAAATGGCGGCACGTCGAGTCAATTACAGGAGGAGAATGCAGGAGATCAGGTCAGAGAGTCATCAAATTGTTGCTCTGTCATTCGAAGAGTGGCAAAGAAGCTCGGCGAGGCTAATGAATTGATGAGCAGAGTTCCTGCACCGGATCAGATTGCCATAGTTGGGCCTCCGGAACCCACCATGATGCTTCCCATCTCGCACCGACCGCCTGTTGGAATCGAAGACTCATATGTGAAGGAAATTGTGGGTTACGTCGATGGTGGAGTAAAACATCATAGGCATCTACGGAATGGGCGGTGTCGGTAAGACCACCATTTGAACAGAATCCGGCAACCTATCTTCTTAAGCATTCCAGAGATGATCTTGTCATTTGGGTTGTGGCCTCCAAAGATTGCCCATTGAAAAGGCTCCAGATGAAGATTGCCGAGAGTCAAGGACTACAGACACTGCAGGAGGAGAATGACGATGAACAAACTTGTTGTGATAAGCTGTTTAGATTCCTGAAGAACAGGAAATGTTTGCTGCTTCTCGATGACATCTGGGAACATGTAGATCTTCAACTGTTGGGGATGGCACACTCGGCTATTGAACGAGACCAGCAGCAGCTGCCGCGCAAAGTCGTGGTGTTCACGACCCGCAGCGAGGCAGTGTGTGCACAAATGAAAGCAGAAAAGAAGATCAAAATCAAATGTTTGGATCCAGATCAAGCATGGCATCTCTTTAAGCAGAACAGTGACGAGGATGTTCTCAGCTCAGATCCTAGAATTAAGTTCGTTGCTGAAGAACTTGCTAAAGAATGTGCAGGTCTTCCGCTTGCTCTTGTCACCGTCGCCCGAGCTATGTCAGGGAAAAAGTCTCGCGAAGATTGGGATGACACTCTTCGTCAAATAAGGGGTGAACATCAGTGGAAGACCGTATGTCTTCACGAAGATTCACTAGTCATGTATAAAGCCTTCAAGCTGGAGCTACGACAGTTTTAGAGAATGACTCCGTAAGAGAATGTCTCTTGTGTTGTGCTTTGTGGCCTGAAGATTATGACATCCACAAATTGGATGAGTTGATACCGTGCTGGATAGGTTGCGGCATAATCCGTGAATTTAGTGTGATCAATGAAGCTTTCGCCAAAGGACGTTTGCATTTGGAAGCTCTCACGACGGCATCCTTGCTAGAGGAATGTAGTGACGTGGACTTTCCTTATAGCACATAGCTGTAAAGATGCACGATGTCATCCGAGACATGGCACTATTGATGGTCTCTGGGTCGTTGGGGAACAAAAGAAAATGGATTGTAAAAGCGAGAATCGGATTGAGTGATTTGCCTAGACAAGAAGACTGGCAAGAAGCAGAGCGAGCATCATTCATGAGAAATACGATTACTTCTTTACAAGAGTATGGAGCTTCCATTTTTCCAAACTTTCTATGTTGATTCTCCAGACAACACAGGCCTGAAAACAATTCCTCCGAGTTTGTTTGCAAGCATGCCTCGTTTAACATTCTTGGATCTCATGGATTGTGGTATAAGGGAGCTTCCAATGGAGATCGGTACTTTAACCGAGCTTCAATATTTAAACTTGTCCTTCAATCCTATTACAAGACTGCCACTTGAGTTTGGTTGCCTGGGCAAATTAGAGTACTTGCTTCTAAGTGATAACAATCTTGAGATTGTTCCCAATGGAACGATATCAAATTTAACAATGCTCAAGTGGTTGGATATATGTGACATTCCTCTTGTACGCGAGTGGTGGTGGATGAGCTGAAATGTTTCAAAGGACATAACCAATTAAGCGTGGAACTTAGCATTAATGCTACAACAGATAACATTGAGCGACTCAACATGTTGCCACCAAATGTCTCTGTATGGAAACTCACTTTGGATGGAGAGAATAATTTTTCAAAACTTCCAAACTACGATTTGGGCACTCCACAATGGGGTTGCAGGGTAAGTGACAACCTCGAGTCTCTATTCATTATGAATCTCAGATTAGACAGGTTAGTGTTGGCTGCAGGCGTGGGTCGCGAATCAAGTTTCGGATGTTTAAAGATTCTCAAATTTTTATATCTAGAACTATTGGAAGAGATTTTATTGAATGGAGTTTGGCTCTACAACCTTCGTGAATTATATATTTCTAAATGCCACATGTTAAAGGATATTTCTTGGTTCTACAACTTCCATGCCTTAATCTCCTACAGATAGAAGCTTGTCCAAAAATGAAAGAACTAATAAGTGAAGTAGGGAACTCCAACTCCATCACTAACTCTAGCATTCGGGACTTGATGTTGTTTGGAATGCCGAACCTCAATCGCATTGCAAACAGACCACTCCATTTTCCCTATTTGGAATATCTTACTGTGGCCTATTGTCCAAAGCTCAAAAAGTTATCATTTGTGGCTGAAATGTTGAAGAATAGATTAAAAATGATTCATGGTGAAGATGAATGGTGGAACAACTTGGATTGGGATGACCAGAGCATCAAGGATTCCCTTACCCCTTATTTTAGGTAACACATATTTTCATATAAATATACTATCTATTTTGTCTTATATGAAATGAATGAATATTTAGAAATTAATGATTTTGTATTTTATTAAGTAGGCAACATTAAATAGTAATGCATGTTTTTTTTTGATATTCTTAATTTTCAAGGGCAATTTAGGGAATCTGTTTTAGAAAATAAATATCTTTTTGACAAATATGAAAACTAATCAAGTGTTGTCTTGGGTATTTTGGTAAATTAAAATTACAAGTACCACGACAAGTTCTTGTTTTTGAGAAGCAATTAATTTCAATTTCATCATATATATTTGCCAAATAATCATGCATGTTCTTGTTTATAATATAAAAAATAATGAACTCTTCCATTGAGACAATACTTTTTTGTGCCAAGTTAAATATCCCGATCGATACAGCTGCAAAGGGGATTAAAATATTTCATTGTCAATATTATTCTATATATATAGATGAACAATATTATGAGTTTTATTTTGGCTAGGATTTAACAGT
>JAGFNQ010001349.1:81660-168619 GCA_024364735.1 Boesenbergia rotunda | reverse complement strand
TAACCCACAGAGTCCGCCCGGACTCACTACCCCTACTTTCTCTTTTTGTTTTACATAGCAGGTAGTTGTGTTTCTTGGAGCCAGGAGAGGATCCAGTTGCCAGTCCCCAGTGTTGAGTTGAGTTATTTTTCCGTATTTGGTTTAGTTGTTTTGTTTTCAGTACTTGAAGTTGCAATTTATTCGTTATCGAGTTTTGTCATTATCAGAGACATTTAAGTTCTCTTTGGGTTGTAGTTTCTTTTATGTTTAAGGTGGCTGAGCCACCCATTATCTTTTTGTTGATATAAAACTGCGTGGTTGTCATTATTTATTATGTTGATGCCAACTGTGTGTGGCTAAGTTATATGTATTGGTGAGATATATGTATATTTGCCCCCAACTTATCCGCCATACAGGGGAGATGTGCCCGATTTTTGAGTAAGCATGTGCCTCTGGGGTCGTGACAAACCCTACCCGACCAACCCTTCTCCTCAACTCCTTGCTTGCGGCGCCAACACCACACGGGAGATACCTTCTCCTCCTAAAACCGCCACCCTTTCCTCTCCTTCTTCTTGTCGAACGCCATAAAAGGATGAGAAGAACTCTTCCTTGTCCTTGTGATCGCCGGACCACCGAGAGGTTTAGAAGAAGGGAGGAAAAGAAGAAAGGAAGATGAAGAACTTCCTTATCGTCGGCTTGACCTAGGAGAGAGAATGGAGAGAGAGAGGAAGAGAGGAGGGGCTCTAGGGTTGGATAATCAATTGGATGCCTTGGTCTCATGACTCCATGGGTATATATAGGGCTACAATAGGGACCATGAGGGGGAGTTGGGTCTTGGCCACCTAATGGATCAATGCCCGATCCATTAATGAAGATCCATTCCACTAAAGGATCTTCATTGATCTACCTCACCAACCCCCATATTTAAATATGGGCTCCACCTATTATGAGTACAAGTATCTCCCCATGTTTAAGATATCGAATGTCTGTTAATTAATTAAATTATTGACAATTTAATTATTTAACATCTAACTCCTTGAGTAGTACCACTCAACCTTATCATTATGTCGAACTAAGTCCACCTGCAGGATTTAACATGATGAACCTTATGAGCTCCTCAATGGGGCATCATCATCCCGACTCACTAGGACACGATTTCTATTGGGATCTCCCGGCACAAAAACACAAAACCGTAGCGGAAACAAGGTTGTTGGTGCAGAAAGCACCCAAGTCGAACCTGTGTTTTGATAATGGCAAAAGGGTTCAAAAGTTAAGGTATAATGTTTATCTAACATGTTACTCAAGTGTGCAGGGAAAGTCCTAGCGAAGGGCTGCTAGGCAACTGGCGAAGGAATGCCAGGATACAAAGCCCTAGCGAAGGACTGCTAGGCACCTGGCGAAGGAATGCCAGGATATAAAGACCTAGCGAAGGACTGCTAGGCACCAGGCAAAGGACAGCTTGGTACTGAAGACCTGGCGAAGGACAGCTAGGCACATGGCGAAGGACTGTCAGGATCCGAAGACCTGGCGAAGGACTGCTAGGCACCGGGCGAAGGATAGCTTGGTATCCAAGACCTGGCAAAGGACCGCTGGGCAAAAGTCCAACCGGAGGAGCCGGTTGGCATCAGGTAAATTCTCCCGAGAGGAGTAGGTGAGGACGCGTTCCCCGTCGAGGGAACAGTAGGCGTCGGTTCGACCTAGGGTTCCATTTTGGAGACCCAAAGTCAGAACCAAGACAGCTAAGGCTGTATAAACTAACATATTATTGCTTTATGTTGTTTTGGACTAACCCTGGATGCAGGACCGAAGGAACGAGTGTCTGCAGCTCAGAGAGCCTCAAAGGAATAAGGCAGAAGCTGAGTAGGGCTCCCGGAGTGTCCCGGGCGCCCCCAAGGTGAACACAAAACAAACGAAGCAAAAAGGAGTGCTTCGACAGCTATGGGCGGGGCGCCCCCATGCTCCCGGGCGCCCCCAGCGTCCCGGGCGCCCCCAGCTTAAGCTAACGAAGCAAGCCAGCGAGAAGTCAACAGGATAAGAGCCTGACCCAGTCAACCCGGGCGCCCCCAGCGTCCCGGGCGCCCCCGTCAAAGTCTGATCCCGAGTTTGAAGGGATCAGAGCTGACCGAGTGCAACTCGGATCAGCTGACACGTGGGGGGGCGCCCCCGACGTTCCGGGCGCCCCCAGGGGCTATAAAAGGGCCCTCGAACCCAAGGCTTCAGCAACTCAATTCTTCCAACGCATTCACGCTCTTCTACGCTCGCGCTCTGCTCCGGAAACCTCCCAACTCGAGATACAAGCGCCGACGACGTCCCTCTGCTCCGAAAATCCAATCTACAACGGACGTCGGTAACGAAGAGCCTCTTTTAAAGTTTACTGCACTAGTCTTGTAATACTTCTTGTAAACTGTTTTTGCGACATATAGAATTGCCCGCAGAAAACGGTCAACGACCGTGGGCCTTGGAGTAGGAGCCGACCGCGACTCCGAACCAAGTAAAAAACTTGGTGTTTGCGTGTGTTTGTGTTAATTTCCGCTGTGCATTCTCTATTTCTTAATCCGAACGTTTTACGATATTCACCCCCCCTCTATCGTTTCTCTCGATCCAACAAGTGGTATCAGAGCGGGGAAGCTCAAATTTGGTGCAACCACCAGTTTGAGAATTTTTCGGATTTTTACGAAATTTTCTTTAATATTTTTTTCGTTCGAATTTCTTCTCGTTAATCGAGGTTGGTGCAACACCCCTCGACAAATTTTTTTTCACTTTATCCCGCACTACTAATCCAAGACCAAGTCTTGGGATATTTCTTTCCTTTTAGTTTAATTTTCAGAGAAAATAGCCATGCAAGAAGGCTTCAGCATTGCAAGACCACCTCTCTTCAGTGGGGAGGACTTCTCCTACTGGAAGAGCAGAATGGAGGTCCACCTGAAAACTCAGGTGGACATGTGGATAATCATCCAGTCCGGACTGGAGATTCCAAAGAATGCTGAAGGAGTACCTCAAACCTACACAGAGTGGGACACCGCTCTGAAACGAAAGATTGAAGCTGATGCAAAGGCGACCCAGACCCTCCAATGCGGCTTAACAAAAGAGGAGCTGAACCGGGTGGGTCCATTCAACAGTGCCAAGGAGCTGTGGGGGAAACTGATCGAGCTGCACGAAGGAACTTCAGACACTCGGATCAGCAAGAGAGATCTCCTCCTGAACAAGCTGTACACGATCAAGATGACCGACAACGAAACAGCAGCTCAGCTTCACGCCCGAATTCAGGAATTAATGAATGGACTACACACCATCGGTCACAAGGTAGAAAACCGTGACCTAATAAGGTACGCTTTAAATGCTTTCCCGAGAAACACCTTGTGGGCATCTATGGTAGATGCATACAAGGTTTCAAGGGACCTTTCAAAAGTTAAATTAGATGAATTGTTCTCTGAATTAGAATTACATGAACAGACTAACTACAATCTGGCCGAGAAAGGTATTGCCTTTGTTGCAGGTAAAACTGGAAGGGCAACCAAGAAGAAGCCTCAACCTGAACCCGAGTCTAACTCAGACTCAGACTCAGAAGACGAAGAAGGAGATCGACCAAAGCTGGTCCGACTGGCCCGAAGCTACTACAAGGAATTGAAGAACCAAACCAACAGACGGAAAGCCAGCAGAAGAAAGGACGAACCAGCTGAACCCGCAAATGAAAAGAACAAGCCCAACGTGACCTGCTACGAGTGCAAGAAGAAGGGTCACTACAAGACGGAGTGTCCGAACCTAAAGGAGACCAAGAAGAATAGAAGGAAAAAGGCACTTCAGGCAACGTGGGACGAGTCCTCCTCCGAAGAAGAAGAAGAGGTCCCACAGTCGAACCTACTCGCACTAACCGCCTCAGAAGAAATCGAGACCGAGTCAGAATCGGAACAGGACGACGGCAGACTAACATTTTCAGAGGACGGCGAAATCAAGGTAAGTGGTTTTACTAGAAGTCAGTTGAATGAATTAATTTCTTATCTTTCTCGAGATTTGGCGAAAGCTAAACTCCGAGTCGAATCCCTCCGACAGGAAGTAAAACTCCTGAAAGAGGGAGCTGACTCTAGACCCTTAACTGAGAAGGTTCAAGAAGGAACCTCTACTCAAGTTGAAAAACTTGAGAAAGAGAACTCCTCCCTGAAAACTCAGGTTAAGGACCTTAGATCAGCTTTAGAACGATTCACTTCTGGTTCCAAGAGTCTTGACATGATTCTTGGAAAACAGAAGTCGGTTCTAAATCGGTCCGGACTAGGTTATAGAACCAAATCTAGACAAAGATCCTACTTTGCTGTACTGAACCAGTCCAGACCTAAAGTTCAGGCATGGGTACCCAAACTGTGCCTGAACAAACAAACTGGATCAAATCAATACTGGATCCCCAAGGACAAGATTCACATCTTGCCAGACCATTATCGTGGCTTTAGTCCAGGGGGAGCCAAACTAAAAATAATATTTATTGTTAGATAAAATTCAATTCTTGCTTGCAATTTGCATGATTGATTGTTTACTTAATTTCTGCAATTTACCATGTTTAGATTTAGGAATGGTTAGTTTAAAGACTGAACCAACTTAACTGAAATTTGACAACATAGTATTGGGTGGAGGTGAGATGATAGTACGTTAGGGAAACCAATTCTAATAAGGTCAAGTATTCTTTACTTGGTCTCTTTAGACTGGTGAAACTAGCCGAAGCTACCGATCCAAGACCCAAACTAGTTAGACCAGAATTTTTCAAAGATTAATTTTGAAAATGAAATTTCACTAAAAGGCTTTGTCAAGGAAAGGGTTGATGATCCAATAAGGCTACGGCCAAAGAAGGCCTAGTGCCTCGCCAAGACCTGGAAGCCAATTTTTGAAGTTCAAATTCAAATTATTCTTTGTCAAATTCGAATCTAACACAAATTTTCAGTTAGTTGTAGATTTAAACATTCTTTTCAAAATAAATTCAATTGTTTTCAAAATTAATTAAGTTTTTCAAAATAAATCATGTTTTTCAAAAATTCTTTTATCAAAACCTGTCTCACAAAACCTATAAGGCTAACGTGATTGAAAACCCTAGATTGGGTGAGACAGTAAAATTATACTCAATTGAAATTCCTTTATTACCTATATTGTGGTTTAATCCTGTAGTTCAGAACATAGTCAAACCATAGTCAAAGTAGTCAAACCATGGTCAACATAGTCAAACCATAGGTCAACATGGTCATAGTCAAACATAGTCAAATTTCAAACCATGGTCAAACCAAATAAACCATGGTCAAATGATGACAAGACAACAAAAATGCCAATCAATACTCCATCCGGCGCCCGTGACTCCTCAGGCACCCCCCCATTACTTTCACTCCTCTCAAAGCAAAAAGTTGCCCTTGTCCCTTGACCAGGGCGCCCCCAGTATCAGTCAAAGCAGCAAAAGCTGCAAAGACCAGGCTGACCGGGGTGCCCGGGTCACTGCGGGCGCCCCCAACCATCACTAGTCACTGCCAAAGGCAGTAGGCTGCTGTCCCGAGCGCCCGGGAGCTCCCGGGCGCCCCCAATAAACTGCCTATAAAAAGGCACCCGAACTCCCTCTTCTTCCCACACCAAAAACCATCCTCCTTCCTCACTTCCTTCCTTCCAAAGAGATCAAGTGACACTTGTGCTTCCTCAATCTCAACCATGCCTCTCCGGTATGATTTCTTTTATGCATTTAGAATTATTTTCTTAATTCCTTTCTTATAAATGCATGTTTCTTAACTTAGAAAACGCTGAGCGAACCAAGCGAACCCCGGTACCGAACCGAGTCCCGACCCTAGGTTTCCAACTCTAGAACTTTGTAATAAGTTTGCTCGAACAACCTATAAGCCTATCAAAACTAGCTATCTAAATAGACACTTCTTCACCCAATCTTGTCCTTTAGCCCTGAATGTTATAAACTTTTATCAACTAGACAATCTAGTGTTCTGCACTCATTCAATTAACACATCTTTATGTGCAGAATTCTATAATAACATAGTTCGACAAAACGATCTCATGTTTGTCACTACTGTTCAAGGGATACCCTTGTCGATCACCCCTACTTTACTAAATCGATTTCTTGGACTACGACCCTCCCAATCCACCTTTTGTTGCTATCCACCTAGGGATCCTCCATTTGATGCTCCCTACTCTCACATTACTCTAGACACTCTCCACTCCTATTTCTATAGGGAAGCTAGACTCCCCGTAGCTAGACGTTTTCAATCCGTTGACCTTCAGGTCCAGGACTACGCCCTGTACAGAGTCCTGGTCCGCTGCATATTACCACTATCCACTAGGGATGTCGCGACCATGCGACCTTTTCATGCCTTCCTCCTGTATGCCCTGATCCATCATCTAGACATTGACATTGGCCTTCACATATTCCACGCTATCTTATATGCCTCCAGTGTCACGACTCAGGGTCGGGTACGCACTCCCTTCTGCCACATCATCACCTCCATCCTTCATCACCACGGTCGTGACATTACCGTAGGTGAAATAACCGCGATGACCGATTTTGACGAGATAGGGTTTAGGAACTTCTCTTTAGCTGGTATAGAGGTATCGGCCACCGGGGTTTTGACTTGGAGACGACAGCGAGCCGGAGCTCAGATCGACTCAGACGAGGAAGTTGAAGTCGATGTCGCCGATTTGGCAGTAGAGGCTCGAGCACACATAGACGAGCCCCCTCCATCGACACTCTACGGGAGAGTGACACGGCTGGAGACACAGGTCCAGAGCCTCCAAGAGGAAGTGGAGGCAAATCATGCCGAAGATATGGAGACAAACATGGGCTACTACACTGAGTATATGAGTGCCCTTAGAGCTGAGAGGGAGACCAGAGACGCACAGTATCACGAGATGATGGAGCTGTTCCGATCCTGGCAGCCAGGCTCTTCTGATCATCCTGGTCCCTCCTCCTAGATTTGATTAGCATTGTACCAGTGACTATCTGACTGCCCTACTCAGTAGGGTTGACTCATGTTTTGACTTGTATGACTGTGCTGATTCTCTCTGTTGACCAGCTGACTTATGGAGATGAGTACTTATTTTTCTCTACTATTTGATCAGCAGTTAGGATTATGCTTGGTAGAATAGATTTAGTCTACTGTTGGTTTTCTTACTCATTTCAAAATCAGCTTTCAAAGTAGTTTTTTAAAATGCTTTCAAAATCAGCTTTTACTTAGTTTTGAAAAGTTTTAAAAATAAATTTTTCGACTTAGTTTTATTTTAAAAACTACCCCCTTCAAAACTAGGGCTTTTTCCCAAATGGACTTAGCCTAGGCCCTAACCCTAGAACTGCATGCACCTATAGATTTAGAAGCCAGCATCTCACAAGCACCTTAGGGCACTTTTGATTGATAACCTAGAATGGGTTGAGATGCTTAGGTCTTTGCCTTAATTCAAGATGCTTTAAGTCTGTGCATCTGCAGTAATTGGGGCACTAAATACAACTTACACAGTAATCAAGTTAAGAGTCAAGTTTAGAAAACCTAACTTGAACAGAACACTTAACTTGACTAACCCTAGCAAAAACTACTGTTTATAACAGTTAGTAAGTAGCTAATTGGGTTAGACAGGACCCTAAAAGAGATAAGTAAAACTGATTTGGTTTAGTTCATATCCTGAATTGATTCAGTACAGCAAATTATGCAATTTATTTTTTGCTTTTATGCAACTTAATTATCCTTTTTTCTGCTATATGCCTTGTTTTTGATATATGGCAAAGGGGGAGAGATAGGAAAGGGAGAGTTTAAAATTTAAAATTTTTTCTAAATCTAAAATTTCAAACTCTATCCTTTATTCAAAAAGTACTTAATTCATTTTCAAAAGTACAAAATTCTTCCAAGTTTTCAAAATTTTTCTAAGTACTTAAACTTAAGTTTTCAAATTTTCCTAAGTATTTTAAACCCAAGTTTTCAAAATTTTTCTAAGTACTTAAACTTAAGTTTTCAAACTTTCCTTAAGTACCTTAAACTTAAGTTTTCAAACTTTCCTTAGTACTTTAAACTTAAGTTTTCAAACTTTCCTTAAATACCTTAAACTTAAGTTTTCAAACTTTCCTTAGTACTTTAAACTTAAGTTTTCAAACTTTCCTAGTACTTAAACTTAAGTTTTCAAACTTTCCTTAGTACTTAAACTTAAGTTTTCAAACTTTCCTTAAGTACCTTAAACTTAAGTTTTCAAACTTTCCTTAAGTACTTTAAACTTAAGTTTTCAAAACTTTCCTTAGTACTTTAAAACTAAATTTTTAAAATTTTTCTAAGTAGTGTAAACTTAAGTTTTCAAAAACCTTTTTAAGTTTTCAAAAACTTCTGAGTACTTAAACTTAAATTTTCGAAATTTTTTGTACTCAAACTTAAGTTTTCAAAATCCTTCGTAATACTTAAACTTAAGTTTTCAAATTTATCTAAGTTTTCTACAAGTATAAATTTTCCAAAAGTGCACAACCAAAATTATTTCGGAAAATATGTCTTTAAAGTTTAAGTTGAAAATTATTCTAAGTAAAATTAAATCCATCTTTAGACTTAGAATTTATTTTCAAAAACCCCACGAACTTTTGAAAAATCTAGGGGGAGATTCCTTCCAGGGGGAGGGAACAAAATTTCATTTTATTTGTTCTGATTAACTTAACTTTTTGAACCAGGGTTGCCATAAATCAAAAAGGGGGAGATTGTTGGTGCAGAAAGCACCCAAGTCGAACCTGTGTTTTGATAATGGCAAAAGGGTTCAAAAGTTAAGGTATAATGTTTATCTAACATGTTACTCAAGTGTGCAGGGAAAGTCCTAGCGAAGGACTGCTAGGCAACTGGCGAAGGAATGCCAGGATACAAAGCCCTAACGAAGGACTGCTAGGCACCTGGCGAAGGAATGCTAGGATATAAAGACCTAGCGAAGAACTGCTAGGCACCAGGCAAAGGACAGCTTGGTATTGAAGACCTGGCGAAGGACAGCTAGGCACCTGGCGAAGACTGTCAGGATCTGAAGACCTGGCGAAGGACTGCTAGGCACCGGGCAAAGGATAGCTTGGTATCCAAGACCTGGCAAAGGACCGCTGGGCAAAAGTCCAACCGGAGGAGCCGGTTGGCATCAGGTAAATTCTCCCGAGAGGAGTAGGTGAGGACGCGTTCCCCGTCGAGGGAACAGTAGGCGTCGATTCGACCTAGGGTTCCATTTTGGAGACCCAAAGTCAAAACCAAGACAGCTAAGACTGTATAAACTAACATATTATTGCTTTATATTGTTTTGGACTAACCCTGGATGCAGGACCGAAGGAACGAGTGTCTACAGCTCAGAGAGCCTCAAAGGAATAAGGGAGAAGCTGAGTAGGGCGCCCGGAGTGTCCGGGGCGCCCCCAAGGTGAACACAAAACAAACGAAGCAAAAAGGAGTGCTTCGACAGCTATGGGCGGGGCGCCCCCGTGCTCCCGGGCGCCCCCATCATCCCGGGCGCCCCCAGCTTAAGCTAACGAAGCAAGCCAGCGAGAAGCCAACAGGATAAGAGCCTAGCCCAGTCAACCCGGGCGCCCCCAGCATCCCGGGCGCCCCCGTCAAAGTCTAATCCCGAGTTTGAAGGGATCAGAGCTGACCGAGTGCAACTCGGATCAGCTGACACGTGGGGGGGGGGGGGGGGGCGCCCCGACGTTCCGGGCCCCCCAGGGCTATAAAAGGGCTCTCGAACCCAAGGCTTCAGCAACTCAATTCTTCCAATGCATTCATGCTCTTCTACGCTCGCGCTCTGCTCGGAAACCTCCCAACTCGAGATACAAGCGCCGACGGCGTCCTTCTGCTCCGAAAATCCAATCTACAATGGGTGTTGGTAACGAAGAGCCTCTTTTAAAGTTTACTGCACTAGTCTTGTTATACTTCTTGTAAACTGTTTTTGTGACATATAGAATTGCCCGCAGAAAACGGTCAACGACCGTGGGCCTTGGAGTAGGAGCCGACCGCGACTCCGAACCAGTAAAAAACTTGGTGTTTGCGTGTGTTTGTGTTAATTTCCGCTGTGCATTCTCTATTTCTTAATCCGAACGTTTTACGATATTCACCCCCCCTCTATCGTTTCTCTCGATCCAACAAAGGTCCCTCGAGCGATTCATGCGAAAGAAAACTCGTACAAAGTTCATCTATCTAATAGATCTATCTACAGTGTATACCTTTGGAGCGTGCCCTTCGCTTATCCCGCTCGTCCAAGATGCGCCGGATCTCTTGCACGTTCAAGTGTCGTGCCTCTATTCGTATCCACACGGACACAATCTCTCAACTTCGGGAAGAACTACCTTAGTTGTGCTAGAACTTGTGGTAGTTCACAAGACCACCAAGAACCCAAGAGGGTTTCGGCCAAGAGGGAGAAGAGGAAGAAGAGGGGAAGGGAAGAAGGGATGACTCTCTCTTTTCATTCAAAATGACTAAACTCTCTTTTATATTCATCCCATGAATATGAAGGGTCTTTTGTCTCTTTGACTTCCCTTCATTAAAGCCAATAAAGAGCACATCTTTTCATGTGACTCTTCACCTTCTCTTCATCCAATGAAGAGATATTTTCTCTTTCCTTTATTAAACACTTTAATGAATTTCCCCTGCAATTCTGACCGGGCCTCTCGGGCTTCCGACCAGGTCTCCCGACCAAGTCTGCCAAGCAAGTTGCCTAGCTCCCGACCCAGTCTGTCGAGCGCCGACCCAATCTGCCGAGCGTTGAGCTCCCGACTCAGTCTATCGAGCGCCGACCCAGGCTGCGGAGCGCCGAGCTCCCGACCAAGTCCCTGAGCTCTTGACCGGAGCTCCTGACCCGCGCTCCCGACCCGAGTCTCCCAAGCTCCTAAACTAGTCTCCCGAGCTCCTAAACTAGTCTCCCGAGTTCCCAACTCGAGCTCCCGATCAGATCTCCCGAGTTCCCAACTCGGGCTCCCGATCTGATTTCCCGATCAGATCTCCCGAAGCATCATGTCCTAAGTGTGTGACCCAATAGGTTCTCGTAACGTTGGCAATGCGCCTAAACACTTTAGACACATAAGCAATGAGCGGCATCTAGCAATGCATCATTACTACCCAAGTAACAAGATGAGTTGCTATCCGACTAAACCTCCTGACTATAATAACGTATGACCTTGTCCTTCTATCCTTGATATCTAGATTGACCAATGAAGCATAGACCGTGTCATCCTCGATTAATCTTTGTATTTCTTGATCCCCGAGTAGACTCACTCAATCAAATGAGCTCATCATATTGACTCATTTGAGCATGGTCATGCGTTTTAGTAGTCCTACTCGATCAAGGGGTCCACAGATATCACTCCCGTCATTAAGAGGGATAGATCTCATCTACATCACTCACATCCTCCACATAATTCATTACATACCCAGTGATCGCCTTTATAGCCACCCTGTTACGGTGACGTTTGACGATACCAAAGTATATAACTCTTTATGTAGGGAACCGTAATGACTTCAAGTCAAAGGACTATTCATACTAATAGTCACATGAGAAAGTTTATAACACTCATATGACAATCTATGAAACTTTCTCATGGCGGGTCAATTCAGTACACATTCTCCAATGTATACCCATGTGTCAACTTGATATCACATATCTATGACTTGTGAGCTCAAGTCATCAGTTGACCTACATGCTAGTCTCCATGTATTAATATTGTCCTTGAATATTAATACTTGACTAGGAATAATTTAGTATAATGTTCTCTACATCATCTCACTATCGATTCAACCAATCGATATAATGTAGATAAGAACCTACTACCCAAGGACATTATTATACTTAGTTATTCAGCACAAATACAAAGTAAGTGTAATAACCAAACATGTCTTTATTAATAATAGAATATGATACAAAATATCCCTAGTCAATCATCACATAATTGGCTATAGGGCTCCTACTAACAGTTTCCTTTTATAATCAACGACACACCATGTAAATAATATTATTTCTCAACTTACTAGGTCTATCAATTTAACCAATAAATCTCACCCACTGGTAAATCAAAGAAATAAATATTAAGTACATGTGCCCGTTATTATATCGAGATTAAGAGCATGTACTCCATAATAACTGAGGTCTGATTCAATTATAAAGTCAGTATAAATTGAATCACTTCTATGTCGGTCCTGCTCAATACACACAAAATGCACTAGTGTAATTCTATGGTCAAGATAAACCAACACCAAATTACACTACAACCATCCCGATGGTTTGTCCAAATTCATCTCGGTTGTGAGCCTTTACTTATACTTTACAAGGGACTGATAACATGATTTTCTGTGTGACACCACACATCATGTTATCTACAATGTAAAGTATCATATAATATGCACATACTAATATATGCAAACAGTGATCATGTGATTCTCATTTCAAAAAGTAGATGTCTATATAAAAACAAGACTTTTAGTACACATCCTAACAGGAGGAGCTTGTGGTATGTGTTTATGATGTAAGTCGTAGTCGGCACATGCATTTGTATGCCTGTGATGTTTTTACTTTCTTTTTGTTATATTTATCGGCCGTGTGGGCCGAGGATATTGTAAAGGTAGTGTCGATCGTGTATAAATGTCTCGGATTCTCCGCTGTACATGGGAAATATTGTCCATTTTCCATCTAACATGCAACCCCTCAAAGCGTGACAACTTGATTATGAGTTTCGAGGCAAAAAATATAATCTCTAGAAGATTACTATATCGAACTAGTGCTTGGAGATTCCTTGGTCTGCTTGGAGGTGCCTCAGGATGCTTTGAAGGCACCTTAGATCAAAAATTTTATCCCGAAGAAGGGATAACGCATGGTGCATTGGATAAGGACATTTGGAGGTGCCCTGGGTTGAGGGGTCTCAGATGCCTTATATAAGCACAATTCGCCTTGAACTCAATACACAACTTTGCTACAAATTTTCAAATCATTTCTGCTGCGCCGTCCCGCTGATACTACTGTGCTACGACTCCACTACGCCTAACTATTACAGACACATTGACACCGAGCTTCATTCTTCAACTATATTTTTCTATTGGTAAAATCAGTATTTTAATTTAAGTTACACTACAACAAAAATATTAAAAGATAACATCACAAACACAACGATATTAGAAGAAATCATTGTAATTTTGGTAGAAGTTAATAATTTTTGACAAAATCATTATCTTTAAGCGCCCATATAACATAACACAAAAGACAATGATTTTATATTATATGTTGTCATTGAATATGTTTTTTTAATCAATAATAATTAAAACAAGTGGAATAAATGAATATCATTTTAATTAAATCATAACGTTTGGAATAATGATGTATAAATCATTATCATTGAGTGATTATGATAATAAAATAACGATTATAAACTGTCATTCATGAAATTATAACGTTTGTGTTTTCTCCATCTCAAAATTTACGCCAAAAATTAGGGAAATTGGGAAACACGTTTGTGCGACTTTCGTTAGTAAAAAAAAAACCCCTTAATCTACATAAACATGAAATCGCAACCTTCGTTCATCCCTAATACACAAACCTCGCTCGCGCTCCTCTCTCACGTATTTGCTCATCTCTCCTCCTCTTCCCTACACGCTCCGCTCCTCTCTCTCGATGTCCTCTTGCTTCCCAATCCCCCACCGCGTCCTCGCCCGACCCTTGCAATGGTGCAATGATCCTACGAGGCGTGGAACTCTCACTTGCTTTGCCCTCGCGGAGTCCGATTTCGCTAAATCGGGCGGCAGTGACAGCAGCGGAGACGGACAATAAGGAGACAACGATGAGGATCTACTCCCCCTCCTCCGCTACCTAACTGTAACGAATAATTTTCCATTTTGATTCAATCGGGATTTCAGCTTTCGGAAAGATGGATTTTTTTCCTTTCACCTTTTGGTGATGGTCGGTGCCCTAAATCATGATAGCTTCATTCTCCCTCCAGATTAACTATCGAAGCTCCCTCGCGATCTTTCTCTTGATGTAAGATCGCCCAATTATCTTCATTCATCATAATGTGGGTATTTCTGCAACACTTTTATCTCTTTTCAATTGAATGATGTGGCCTTTGATCTCTCAATGGATCTATCTTTGCAACTCGATTCAATCCAACTTTGATTCAGCATGACGGGAATTGGGAAATTTGCTCCTGAATATTTCGAGAGAATGGGAATAAGCTGATACTTCGACATCCAATCGCCTTGCTAGGCAGTTGCCACCAATGGATAGCTTCTTGACAGAGAAAGCTAAAGCATGTATGAACTATAGTCATTGTTTATGCTTCGTTCAACCTTTGCCAAGTTTGTGTTCTGTTGGATACAACATTTGGCAAACAGTTGGTAGCGGCTGGAAGGAGATTTCAGGCGATGGGGAAATATGGTGATGAAGAGCTACAAAAGGTCAATCATGATAAATCTAATGAGGTTTTCATACCTTTAGCATTGAAAACATGAACTGGTTCTTAAAATTCTGTTTCTTGATCTCAAATTGAAAACATTTGAAAGTAAGAAACAAGCTCTTTGATGGAATCAAGAGTATCTATTCTTTGCAAAATAGTTTTTTTTTGATAAAATCTGTAGCTACTACAATCATGGAAAAAAAAAAGATCATGGCCATCCTTCTCTGATATTAAATGAAGCAAGTGGATACATTGTTTATGTTTTTCTAGTTGTTAAAGATGAAACTAAGAATTATAGTATACCTTTCAAACTGATACATCTCTTGATGAATTTCTGCATATAGCCACAGTGATGATTAAGATTGGCAAACAACTATCTAAATTACCTGTCATCAAAACAACTGAAAAATCTAAATCAGAAACCAGGACTTTTAAGGTAACTTATATGTTGCTAATATAACTATCTAATATATATGTATCAATTGGCGAAGACAGCCAATTTACATTTTTTTTTTTTTTGCAGTTTGGTGAATTACAGGTTGCATTAACTTCTTAAAAGGCTTATATTGGTGCTGGAATTGGTCTTTTTTGGGTATAGTATATAACATTGATGATGCTTCTTGTGTGAACTCATTTATTTGCTACCATAAAAGAGTTATTATGAATTGTAGTTAGCAGGATTCTAACTGGTTTTTCTTACTTCTATGGATATCATTTTAGGGTTATTTCATGGCAGCTAAGTGAAGGCATCCAAAGCATACCAGAAAGCTCTTTAGAGTATGCAAATGATAATGCATTGCGGTTTGCAAAGGTGATTTAGTTTGAATTTGGATTTTTGGGTAAGAATTGGTCCTGATGATCAATTTGTTCATGCCTTTATGATCAGTCACTAAGAGGAGCTCTTCTAGTATTGTTCTATTCATCGACGATTCTATTTGCATTTGCATCAGTAGGGCTCTGTGCTTGGAAGACAACTGAGCTCTGAAAACAAATGAATGTGAATGCTATTTCTATAAGGCATGCATATGAATTTATACCTCTTCTTTATTTGTCTCTCTTTTTAGCATTTCTGGCAGTATCGTCATCTTCTTTCACTCTTAAATTCGCTTTTATCGTGCTAGCATCCATCTTTGACTAAAATTGTTAGGGAAATTGATCACAAGCCTCTCTTTCTTTGATACTTGAACTCTTCATCTATTCTTTTGTACTTGTGTGTCAACTACTGAAGCTCGAACACTAACAACTAAATTGGACACTCGATATCTGTGTGTGTGTGAGAGAGAGAGAGATGTAGAGCTGCGATTGTCGGATTGAAGTGAAAAAAATCATATGCTACCAATGGCAAAACCTCGTATGCAAGCAACACATTTCAGACTAATCTCCTCAGAAGAGCCAATGAAGAAAGACAGCTACCAGGCTTTCTTGAACTGGCATAATATGCATTTCTAATCCTATTTCTATCCTATGTTTTTGACGTGGCATGGCTAACTTTTAAAAAACTTTCTGTGCATGGGTTAATGAAAAATTTAGCTTGTCACTTGTTCCATTAGATTTTATTTTCTGTAATCTTGCAGGCACTTTTTCTTCACTGCCATGTTGTTTACTTACGGATGCTTTCTCAGCCTGCAGCTTGTGAACACTGACTTCAGATAAATTTTTGTTTAAGCTTGTCAGCGTACTTATCAAATATCAAATGTTTATATGTTACTTTCTTTATATTGCAGGTTATAACTTTCCTCCAATTTTCTTTCAATTTCTTTAGCACATATAATATTCTTAGCAATAGTCTCTCTTAGATGCAACATTTTTTTTGCCATTAATGTTTTTGTGCTTTATTAGTTAATAGTTAAAAGTATGTGGTACCTTTGAAATTCCTCATGTGTTGTTTTCATTTGGAAACATAATTGTCAAGGTATTTGTTTCCCCTCCTATTTCTTTGTAGGTTCTCATCTTAATTAATGGCCTATTAGACAATGATTTAAAGTCCTTCAAATTCAGGCAAATATCTACAACATAGAGTTATTTGTAATAGCAAGATGATTCAATATTAGTGTGAGACAAATGTTGCTTTCCCTCCTGCTCATCAGTATGTATATGATTCTCTATTTTCATGGGTTTGTTTAATGTATTCAAGTCTGAAGCCAACTCTAGATCCTCCAAAGAAAGTTTTAGAAGTGTTACGTGGAAGAATATATTAAATAAAATAAAACAGACAACTTTGTCATTCACAAACAATTACAGGATATTATTAGTTTAATCAAAGAAATTGGCTTACAAGCCTCTTCATGGAAGGGAAAGGGTAAACTAAATGTTTCCATTTCTGATGGGAGCAAAGGATTGAATTTTTTTTTATCTTATTGACACTTTGGATTTGTTATTTTAATCAAAATTACATAGACTATGTATCAACACTAACTGCTTGTGGAGTAGAGCTTCGGTGGATCATCATGTTTTTGCCTCCCAAACATACTAGGGCTTTCTAACTCTTATGCAGTTTGAGCTCTCCTTTATTCTTGGACTATTGATTTATATCAAACTCCATGGCTCTTGTCATTGTCAATGTTTAGGATTTAAAACAGTGGTATATCCAGTTAATATATTGTCGGTCTATTATTAACCTTTATTAATTCTGAAGGATCTTCTATTTAATCTTAATCTACATTTATTTATTAGAATGTGAGCATTTGTGGTTAATAAATTTACAAAGGAATGATCAATTTGATTGGATCGTGACATAGGTTTTGTCTAGTTTATTCTCACACATAAAAACTAGAGATACAAGTATAAGTTCAGCCAATATGCATGGACTCATATAATTCTAGTGATGGTATTTGTGCAGTCTGCCTTCACTATAGCAAACATATTCGAGGGTATATTTTGGTAAATGTTTCATACTCTCTTGCTGATGCCCTAATTGGTGGAAGTTTAATTCTGTAAATCTCTTAGGATATGCATCTTTTAGGGGCATGATACGTTTGATATTTTGAAATAGTATGAGATCATTATCACAATTGTACTTATTTGTGTTTCCAAAGCTTGATGTTTATTTTGAAATGCACGGATGTTGAATACATTACTATACTAATACCACTCAGCATAAATCTATTTGAGACATCAAATCTTGAAAAGTATATGGTCTTAATTGTGCGTCCAGTATGTAGGGTCCAGCACTTGTTTATGGAGGACATCTGACACCTCTGAAGTAAACATGAATTTTAACAAAATATTAAACTAGAATGAACTGGCCAAACATCTCCCAAATTGCCTCTTGGTGCGTACATGCACACCATTTGCTCGTTACATTTCATTCATTAGTAGACATGACAATGCTTCACGAAGTGTTCTTCAATTTTTGAGTATAGGAATCATTTCCTTCCCTTACAACAATTAAAACCTATATATACCAAATGAAATAGTTATGGTTTTGTGTTAAATGTGTATTGGTAATGACAAGTGATACAGGAACTTGACTCTTTTCTGTGACAATCTTGTTTAGTGGAACTAGGATTTGAACTACCATTCCATAATATGTTGTACAGTTTGCAATCTTAATGTTGCCTATGATTTTAAGTTTTCATGTTCCTTGTTTGTCTATCAACCATGAATGTCTACCTTTTACAGTTTTCTCTTGCCAGCGTCGCTTATAATCATCAATGATATTGCTGCATATATTTTTGGATTCTTTTTTGGGAGAACACCACTGATCAAACTATCTCCAAAGAAAACCTGGGAGGGTTTTATTGGTGCATTAGTTACCACATTGTTTGCTGCGTTTGTGGTCAATATAATTCCCTTCTTTGCTGATCACATGTTTTATCTTGATTTTCATTTGTTATCTTTTTGTCGTGTGTTGGTAGTTTACGTCATGCAGTTTGGAGATTTCTGTTAGCATTATTCATATGCAGTTCGCAAAAGCTATGATAGCTATAAAGGAAATTGATGTACGTTTAGGGTGGGCGGAATGCATATACAGGACTACATATATGATGAGTAACAAATTTAAATATTCATAACTCTTTTGGTTAGGTGTTGTAATTTATAAGTATTTAGGGTCATAGATAACGGGTTTTCACCTAGTATTGTATATATGTTTGTGAAGAGTGATCATTTAAAATGGGATGGTATGAGCTTGTACTTCATATTGTTATAAGTGCACTTGTATATATATTTTCTATAATTTTTATGTTTCTATATAACGTATATTAAAAACACAATAATAGAAAATTATTGTATAGGCAATGATTTATTATTTTCTATTATGTGTTGAGAAACGATAATGGTTAAAAATACAACGATTAAAATAATAATGCTTTTGTTCTTTTTAATATAAAAGATAACGGTTAAAAATCATTTTCTAAAATAAAAAATTGTGGTAAATTGAGCATTGAGAAGAATAGAATGTTCAAAGATAATGATTATAATTCGTTATTTTTTCACTTGAAATACAACAGTAAAAATTTGTTATCATTTTAAGAAAATAATCGTTGTCTTTAAGCTTCCTATCTTTCTCAACATGTTAATTTACAATGACTTTTTTTGAGGGGTCTTAGACAACGGTTTTTAATTGTTGTCTTCTAGTATTTTTGTTGTAGTGTTATTATTGCACTTGTATAAGAGAGTGTAGATTATTACACTCTTCTTTCGTGTATTCAACCTTTCTGCCCGAGGGTCTTTCAGAAGAGAATTTAATGGATTGCCCAATCGATACGGTCCAAAGATCGTGGGTCTTGGAGTAGGAGTCGAAGGTTCAGAACTAAGTAAAATCAACTCGTGTATTTATTTTTTATTTTTCGTTTTGCTTTTCTTACTTAATTTTTGTGCTCGTACTTAGTTTTTAAAATTGAAAAGTAATACAAACAAGATTTACTTCCCTCCTCCCCGCCCCCCTTCTCGTTCGTTTTCAACCCTACAAATATGAATAGAGGTGTGGTTCGACAACATCGCTCGGTTGATACTCTTTCCTCTCTATGTCATTGTTAGGTATACTTAAAATAAAAGTTATTTTAAGATATTTTGATTTATGATCATCTCTGGCCATGTTGTATCATTATATATGTGATGCGTGTAATACAATAATTAAAAATTATTATATTTTTGTCTTTCATTGTGTATGTTTATGAAATGTGTTATAGCAAGCACCGTGACGGGCTCCCCAACACTTGGGACTGAAGTGATATGTTGATTGATTTGCTAAACTCGATCCTGGAATAAGATTAATTGATGTTGGATATCTCTCATAGGTGACGACCCAAGACAAAGGTTTTTTGGCATCAATTTGATAAAGTTTGCTAGCATCTGATGTACTTCGACTGGTACGACAACGTCGGTGGCTATAACATCATTCTAGCAAGACAACAAAACATAGACAACGTCTTTATGCACAATCTCATCTAAAAACCTGGACATAGAAAGCAGATTAGCAATTTTAGCTAGCAACTAGGGTGGGTCCTTCTCACCGTGTCACAATACAATTTTCTTTCCTTTAATGTAAAGGGTATAAATGATCTTCCATCTATCGTTGATACTGCTGCGATCATTTTGTCAAGGTCACCCCAACAACACATGATATGCATCCATTGCCAGCATATCACACCAAACACAATTAAAATATTTATTGCAAATTGAAAAACGTAAGAGGTATGTCTACTATTACCTCACTGTCTTTATTCAGCCATGACAACTTATGTGACTTAGAATGATGATTCATCTTCAACTAATTTCTGGACAGCCTCATTGGATAATACGTTTCACAATTGTCATTGTTAATAATCCTCTTGTAGACTTTATCCACAATGACGCACATAGTATGAAAAATATTGATTTCAACTACTCATTCCCTGAATCACCCTTGGAGTCAATAGACTATTATGAATGACCAAATTAAGTTTCATGACCATCATCGTAAATCACGCCAATTGTTGCTGTCTCTTCTTCCACGTCTTCGTCAATCAATAAATTTTTATCTTTCTAATTAGCAAGAAACAGAACTTGATGTAATCAAAAGGAAGGAAGTGTCCTCTTATCTTCTTCTTCATCTTCTCCCAGTCAGTTATTTGAGATTTGCCATGCCTATCTCGTGAGTGCCACCTTTGCTCCCACCACGTTGATATTCGACTCTTGAATCTGATGGCAATCAACTTCACCTTCATTCAATACGAGACTTCCATATAATCAAAATCTGCTCTACTTCGTTGATCCAATCAATAAAATTCTCTACTTGTAACGTACCAGAAAATTTGAGTAGGCAACTCGAAAATCGAGGTCTCCATAATGTTCCTCTCAACCACAATGCTCCTGTTTGTAACCCAATGGTGATATGGGTTCTCGAAGGCAGATTCAAATTCACAATCATGATCTCACTATCTTCAAAATTGTGCACCGCCGCCACTAGACACTAAGTTAAATCTACAAGTTGTCCCTGTAAATCCTGAACCATCATCATGTCATGAATGCTATGATCAATGATGCTCAACTTTCTCAATTGGAACTTGCATGTTGCAACCTTGACTATGACCATGATAACCTTCCATTGTATCTAATGGGCTCTGATGCCGGAAGGGATAGTGATTATCCTATAAGTAGATGAGAAGGAGGATTTGTGATAGGCAAAACTACCAAAATACCCTAAATATAAAAAATTAAAGTTATCAAATATAGTAAAAATAGATGTTTGAAGCCTATGAAAAAGGGTCTAAACATTATTTTTTGGTCCAAAATTTTATGGTCATGGATTCCACCATTTAACAAATTTGTATCTTTAAACAAGCTTTGATTCAAGTCAAACAATGCCTCGTTTTAATATATCTGAGTCACCCTTTAACAAATTTAGATCTTTAAACAAGCTTTGATTCAAGTCAAACAGTGCCTCGTTTTAATATACCTGAGTCAATTGTTATGACCTTTTGAAATTTGAGAGATTTTCTTGGGTTGAGCCTGCATAAGATCCATTGTCAAAATGTTGAAATGTTAGAAGTCATATTAGTAGTTTTCGCATAGCTCCCCCTTCAAATATGAGGTGCTGATATTACAATACGATGGCAATTTTTAAAATCTAAGCTTTTCATTAATTGATTGTTAAAATGACACTCTTCATTAATAAATGAGTATTTAAATAGTAATTTAGGAAGGATAAAGTAGGTATTTTAATTTGACATTAGTGAAACATAAGTAACTCATGTTAAGATAGGAGTTTTTTGTGTTTTTTCTTTTCTATATTTATCACATTGCTCAAGATTCATAAATCATCTTCAAATTCATGTTGGTCATGTTAATCGGATGCAATTCATATTAATATAAAATCATAAAAATAAAATAAATCTAAACATTTTAAAAGTACCTTTAGATGGTGTGATATTATTTAAATTTTGTAAAATTAAGTAATGTGATATTAAAAAGTTAATTATAATTTTTAAGAAATAGTTTACCTAGTAAACAAATCGATTAATATCATACATTTATTTCTTCTTCATACCGTGTCAATTTTAAATATTATCTCTTTAAATGTCTTTCAAACATATATCTATATATAGTAATAATTAAGGTGTGCTATAAACATCATTCTATATATATGTTTTTCTTATGTTTGCATTTGACATAAAAACTTATAAACTTTCAACATCATTTCTCCTTTAATACACTTGGAGAGGGGTCACTGTTTGAGCTTTTGGCTAGCAATTATGTAAGATGTGATGATTGATACGTTCCTTTCAGCCAAAGATGTATAAATATACATATATGAATATATCAATGTATTGGAAAGTTGATGCTAATATATCTTGTTGAAAAGTTGAGCACTAGATGCAAATTCTCTAGGATTAGTTATATCGATCAAACATTGGAATCTATCTATCCATCATTTAAAAGTAGCATTAAAATGTCTAACTATACCTTTATGCTAGTTTTATAGTTTTATATACGAACGATATGACACCCTTACGATACAATAAACATAGCACTACGAGAATTGTCACCCCTATATATGTATATAATCTCAAGACAAATATGTTAACTTATTGTGTGTCCACACATATCTCACTTCATAGGGAAGTATTCTTGGCTCCAAGTTAGTTAGTTCGCAAAACAGGAGACCTAGCTAGTGGCGTTAGGCTGAGTTTGATGTGGAGCCATTGATTAAATACGAAAACAATTCAAACTTTGGAGCTGTGGGAATATTCAAAGTCAGTGAAAGAAGGAATTGAAGAAGAAAATGATCTAAAGGAAAGGAAAGGCCAATATTTAAGTCATCTATACTAAGTGGGGGTGGGTCTGGAAAGGTGAAGGAGCCAACTCCTTTTAAGGGTGAGGAATAAGAGGTGAGTAAAAGCCTCATTAGTGAGTGGAATATTCACATTGTCTGCTGATTTCATGTACATGTACATTTGTGTTCCATGTTCCTTCTTATCCAGTCCTAGGTCAAGCTAGCCATGCATGTCTCACCCTCATCCCACCTGGCCTCCTCTCCAGCATGCCACCTCATCATGCACAAATCTACTACTTATAATAAGACTTGATGATCTCTATGCAATAGTTGCATGAAAGTTTGAAGTAAGGAAAGCAATATAATCAATGAGCACTAAAGTTAGTGATGAATCGATCCAGGAGCTAGTTCTTGAATTATTGGTATGTAAAGGGGCAGGAATAAGAGAGATTGGACTTCTCCATATGGAGAATTGATTCCTGGTGAGGAGTGGAGTCTGATATATATGTACCATAAAGCTAAGCCATTCTGTAGATTAACTAACTAGCTAATTGCATAATCTATCACAAGTTCCAGTTATTAGTGATTGAGTTGGTGTGCACTTTTTGGCCTTCATTAAGAAGTGTTTTACGTTTTCAGAGAGTCATTAATTAATGTGAGTAATATATTGGCAATGTGTCAGGAACTAGCCCTTGTAAATTTTGCTAATTATTAATTAGTAGTTGCAGTACATCGCGTGCATGTTCCTGTTAAGCCTGGCAAATGGGGAGGTAGGAGCTAGCACCATTATACTGCACAAGAAACAGATAGCAGTCACCCACATGAAGGAAAGAAAAGGAAGCATCATGCCTGGGAAATAATTGAGATTGCACATCCTTTTACAAAGATTTGCAGCGTGAGAATCATCTAAAGTTGAGACATGCATGGTCTTCGATCGATGTCTCTCCTTCCAATCACAATATTTGTTTTCTTCAAATATCCTTTTATGTGCATATATAATATATATTTATAAACATATTAAAGACTTAAAGTTATTGTTGTTTGACTAACTAATTTTGTATGGAGCTTAATTAGCAAGTTCTATACACAACTTTGAAGTAATGTGTGCCTTAAGTCTAGATTCTCAGATCTCAATGCAAGTGCATGGCATGGAAGATCATTCTAACACTTTAGAGCTAGGTTGTTTGACAGAGCAAATGAGCCCCTCAAGTCCAAACTACACTATAGAATTGCCAATTGTATGTTAGTAAGTACAGTCCTCTTAATTAATCTTCCTTTTTCTTTTTTCTTAATCTCTTCATTTCAATATGCACAGTGAGTACGTGTATGTAAAAGGAGGTAAAGGTAAAACAACGACAGCAACAGAACCTGATTATATTCTCAATTATTGAGTCCCATGCAAGTATAAAAAGGCCTCCTCCAGTACCCTCTAACAACACAACACAACACAACACATCCTTCTCTTCTCCTCTAGCTCTCTATCTAGTGAATTAGTTCCCTAATTATTTGATCACCAGGTATTTGTTAATTAATTGAATGATCTACATTTTTAGCTATCGTCATTTATCTGAACTTACGTACACACGTTTTAACTACTTTTATCTTTATCAGGAAGATGAGCAGGTGGCCAGGAGACTGGAACTGCAGCACGTGCCAGCACCACAACTTCAGCCGCCGCGACACGTGCCAGCATTGCGGCTTCCTGAGGTCTGGTGGCGGAGGCGGCGGCCTCCTCTCCGGAGAGTTCGGGGGAGGCTCCTCCTTCGCCTTCTCCGCCGCCGTCGCGGTTGACGTCCGCCCCGGCGACTGGTACTGCTTCTGCGGCGGGCACAACTTCGCCAGCCGCTCGAGCTGCCTCAGGTGCGGCGGCCTCAAGGAGTCCTACGCCGTCGGGTGCTTCGACGTCGGCGCGGGCAATGATGCGCCGACTGCGCGGGCGCCCGCCGAATGGAAGTCCGGCGACTGGCTGTGCACAAGGTATATAATAACAATTAAATTGTCATTTAGCACTTTAATTAACGTCATACACTTCTTCGCAGGTCTGGTTGCAATCAGCACAACTTTGCAAGCAGGAAGGAATGTTTTCGCTGCAAGGCACCAAGGGGTGGTGGTGAGTAATTAATTATAACCATAATTTGAGGATTAACTGATATGATCACTGATTAAACTTGTCCTGCTTCAACAGGGATCGTGCACTAATAACTCAGAGGAGGAGAATGAGAAGACGAGAGAGATCTAGAGAGAGGGAATGAGCAAATGCTACGGCTCAATTATATTAGTAGCTTTCTTAATTACTTTGCTAGCTATCTACAACTTCTAAGTAGTGTGCATGCGTGCGTGCGTGCATGGATATATACATAATGGTGAAGGAGCAAAAGGTGATAGGAATCGGAAGTAATGCTCCTTTTATTAATTAATGTATTTTAATATGATCGATATATATATATAATTTTAGAGAAAAATGTTTCTTTTGGATGCTCTCTTAATTCATTCGCCTGATGGGAATTATGCCGGAACAAATAATGCAAACTGCTCTCTTTTGGTTCACAATTATGCAGTGGAATTAATTGCGGGTGCTGCACAAAGGATTCGGGGCCTGGAACACTAGATATATATTTTAAATTATAAAGAATATACTTTTTTTTTTACAGTTCTTCACAATTTCAAATTATAGAATAAAATTAAATATATGTGCTCCGAGAGTACTGTAATATATACAATGGCGAAGCCAGAAATTATAATCTACCCGGGTTAAAATTTTTTTAAGACACTTGAACAAATAACAATTAAAAATTAATATTAAAAATATCGATCAAAAAAAATTTGATCGTTAATGCATATTGTGAACCAAAATCCATACAATCCAAATCCATACAAAGTTCCGAGATAATCAACTAAAATTCAAAGTTTCAAAGGTGATACTTTAATTGCCGCTCTAACTGTAATTTTCAATTGAAGAACTTTCACACCATCAACTTCCTACAGAAAAATAGAAAAAAAAATTAGCATAGATAACTCACAAAGTAAAAAAATCATTTTATGATCGATATATATATATACACATGTTATTGAAGTTGTGCTCTACGATTCTTCAAAGTATAATATTCATCAATTATAGAATCTGAATCATATTTGAAGCAAACTCTCTCTCAATGTAGATAATCATAGAATCTGTCAGAAAATCCTCTCTCATTCTATTACGAAGAACTGTTTCGACATGCTTCATAGTCGAAAATGCACGCTCTGTAGTTACCGTAGAAACAGGCAAAGTTAGCATTAGACGAATCAACTTGTCAATCAAATTATAGTATTGGAATTTTTTTTTGTTTCAAACAACCCTTGGCACAATTCTAAGATATTGGACATATTCTGAAAATTTTCATGACAAATCACATCAAGCTCATAATGTTGTAGTTGATATATCAAATTATGCATTTCTTGTTCGGTAAAGTCCTCAGGATAATACTTCTCAGCGAGAGTACAAATCTTATCAATATTGAACCAATTAAAGTTATCTTTTGGATCCAAAGCAGAGCTAAGCATAAGAAGTTCTACTGTCTCATCACTAAATCTAGAGTTTAACTCTTCCAATTGAAAATCTATTGCGGCAATATTAAATATATCATAATGAAAGTGATGCTCAACTGTGATGGTATCCTTTTGCTGGCATGAACGACTTAGAATGTTTATAACGAGCACTCATCTCTGGTATATCAACGTCCAATCTTGTGCAAAATGATTTGACATATGAAAGAAGAATATCAAAACCTTCATTTCTCAATGTAATTAAGAAGAAGTGCTTTAGTTGTATAGACCAAATCCATTGCATTTATGATATCAAGAGATTTTTTTTTGTAAGTCACGACAAAGTAAATCTATGATCCCCATAATTTTATGCATCAAATGCAAAATAAAAATGAAATCAGAAGACTTCATCACTATTAAAGAACCACTAGCTTCCCCACGTATCGAAGTAGATGAACCATCAGTGATAATATTTTCAAGCACATCAATAATTGCATTATACTTATCGATTAAGCTGCAAATAGAATCAAAATGGGAGCTCCAACAAGTAGTTCCTGCTCGATGCAAAGTACCAATTTGATTAGCTCCTCTCCCAGTTTCGCGTTCACCAGCACCAATAGAACGTGCAATTTCATTAACTTGAGAAGATTGTAACTCAACATTGCGTTTGGAAGAAGAAGAAACCAGATTAACAATGGTTGTCATATTTGAAAAGAAAAGACATATAGAGGTCTCATTTTCAGCAGCTGCAACTAACACTAGTTGAAGTCGGTGGGCAAAGTAATGTACATAATATGCATAGGGGCAATTTTTAAGAAATAAAGCTTGCAATCCATTAAAAGCACCACTCATGTTGCTAGCACCATCATACCCTTGACCCCGCATATTATGTATTTCTAAATTATATCTAGTGAGGCCATCACATATCTCTTTCTTAAGTGTTGCAGCTGTGGTGTCATGAACATGCACAATTTGAAAAAAAACGCTCCCGTAAATAACCATGGACATTAACAAATCTCAAAATTATTGTTATTTGTTCTTTGTTAGATACATCCTTTGCTTCATCCACCAAAATACAAAACTTAGAATCTCCAATTTCTTCACGAATTTTATTTCTGACTCTATTACCAATAATATGAAAGATTTCTTTTTGAACTTATGGTGAGGTATACTTTGCATTTCCTGGAGCTTTCTCTAAGATAACATCGCCAATATCAGTATTCCATTTTCCCAAAAGTTTTAGCATCTCAATGAAATTACCATAATTTTGAGAATCTAAAGATTCATCATGACCTCTCAATCCACATGCTTGCAAGCTAAGCCAACGGGCACTTGATAAGCCCAAATATACTAGATTAAATTGTCACGAAAGTGTGGGCTCATCAGATTTAAATATTTATAAACAGCTGGAAACCCTTTTTGCAATTAAGAACAAAAGCGTAGTAAAGGGGTCACAGGTCGTATTTTTCTCGAGGCTAGTTGACGTTGTGTGATTCAAGCTGGTATTTATGTGTCGTTTTTATTTTTGGGTTTCAAATGTGATTTGGGTTTTAGGGTTGCAATCTGAAATGAAATGGCAATCAAAATGGAAAAAACCAACTAATGAACCAAACAATGTGATGGCAAGTAATAACTCCACCAATGGAAGCCTCAATCAAACAATGCAATGTTGCGAAATTTAGGAATTAAACTGATCCCACTTGCAAGAGTTCACTACGGATTGTGTGCAACTTGGAAAGTTCCATTAAAAATAGCCCTAATGCGAAACAAGTTAGACAAAACAGATTTTACAGTTTTCGACTACCCCAAATGCTAGCACCTTGAACCTAGTTGCAAGATTTAAAATACAATTCAGAACAAACCCAATGCGAATGAGATGATTTCAAACTCAATAATACATTAAAAATAGGCTTAGTCTTGATACAAATCAGTGCCTAAAACAGTTGACATGTAGAGGAAACAATTGTGCCAAAGCCAATGCTTTTGTGCCAAGGGGTGAGGTTGACAATTCAGACTTGAACGAATCGATTAAGCTGGGAAAACACAGCTGTGAACTCAGTTATCTACAGAGATAAATGAAGACCTTAAGATCCCAACAGATTAATCAAAACAGACGTTGAAGAATTTGATACACCAATTCTGCAGAAAACTGCAGAATACTGTAGGGAAGTTGCAGAAATTTCAGGAACTGCAGACAGGTATGCAGCTACAAGTTGGATACAAATTTGAACCAGCAGCTGGTGTGAAACCAGTGGATGTGAAGTAGGCAAATCGGATGCAGACTTTAGCAATCAATAAATGCATAAACCAATTCAATTGAACCGAACTTGCCGAATCCAATCATGATGTGCAGGAATGAAAGGGATAACTTGCAGAAATTCAGATTTGCAGTTGGAAATACAAAATTGAAGATGAAGGAAATTCTGGAGAAGACGGACTCATGGGAAGCAAGCCGACAACACATGGGGTTCTGGAAGGAGGAGCTTGGAGAAGCTGCTGCCTAGACCCTAGGTTGACCAAAGGATCTTCTCATTGGCTTGAGAAGATCTTAGTAGGGCCATGACTAATCAC
Source organism: Boesenbergia rotunda (assembly GCA_024364735.1). Classification (NCBI taxonomy): domain Eukaryota; kingdom Viridiplantae; phylum Streptophyta; class Magnoliopsida; order Zingiberales; family Zingiberaceae; genus Boesenbergia; species Boesenbergia rotunda. Next base: position 139,967 of record JAGFNQ010001349.1, on the reverse strand, counting down.
ACTTTAATTTTCTTGTATATTTTATTTTTGTTTATATGTATGTGATGCATGTTAGTATAGAATAGAATATACATGAGTGTATGTGATGCACATGTAATGTGGGAACCACATCTTGATGTGCACCTAATACACATTTAGGTTAAATTAGATTTAATAAATGCCTAAATACGATGCACATCATCGATTAGATTAGATCTAAATCGAAATCAACTCGTATATGCCTAACGAGCCTTGATACCCATCACTACCACGATCATATGCGATTGTTGAATCTGCCAAAGCAGAGCAATGCATTTAATCGTGGTGGGATGCGGAGGGACAACCTTGGTCCCGCCTATCACGCTTGGGTTAGATTGAGCTCAATTAGATTGAGTAACTAGTTAGCTCAATTGGATCGAGCCTAACTATAGGCATACTCCAATAGTTGGAAAGGTAGGACAAGATCGCATTTATCAATAGTCTTGGGCGATTTAGCCAAAGCTAACTCAAGATTATTCATAAATGTTAATTCTTGATCCTATAAACAAGAGTTGCATAGAGATGTAATTGGTAATTAGTACCTACCGATCATACTAAGTCTTGGGCGATTTAGCCAAAGCTAACTCAAGGCGTAGTATGATGTGGATCTTGACCTACGAGAATTATAGTTAGTTGGTGTGGATCTAGTAGTGTGGTTTTACCACATCTATGACTCGATTCTACCAAAGCCCTATAATTCAGTGGGAGCATCATTTAATTAAAGGCCTAGTTAAATGATAAATAAAATATGATACAATGGTGGATATTTATTTTCTGCATTTTATGTTGTAGATTACCATGTCAAACACGAACACTCTCTCTCTACGATCTGTTCTTGAGAAGGACAAGCTCCTAGGAGCTAATTTCCTGGACTGGTACAGGAATCTGAGGATAGTCCTCACGCAGGAACGTAAGCTGTACGTTCTGGAGCAAGCAGTTCCTGATGCACCACCAGCCTCTGCCGCTCGTAGTGTTAGAGATGCTCATCAGAAGCATCTAGATGATGCGTTAGACGTGTCATGCCTAATGCTATGCTGTATGTCTCCTGAGCTTCAGAAAGCAACATGAGAAAATGAATGCTTTTGATATGATTGGCCATCTCAAGCAACTATATCAAGGGCAGGCAAGGCATGAGAGGTTTGAAGTGACTCAGGCCCTCTTTTCATGCAAGATGAAAGAGGGAACCCCTGTAGGAACTCACGCACTCCAAATGATTGGGTACGTTGAGAACCTCGAGAGGTTGGGGTTCCCTTTGGGCCAAGAGCTGGCTACCGATCTGATCCTGCAATCGTTGCCGGTGAGTTACCGTCAATTCGTCATGAACTATAACATGAACGAATTAGACAAACCACTGCCCGAGATACTCAACATGTTAAGAACTGCTATGCCTAATCTCACCACTGCCAAGTCCAGTACCGTCCTAATGGTACAAAAGGGCAAGGGTAAGGGCAAGTGGAAGCCCAAAGGTAAGGGTAAGACCCAAACCAAGGGCAAAGCCAGCTCTTCAACACTCAAACCTAAAGGTGGGGTTGCTAAGGATGCTACCTGCTTCCACTGCGGTAAGACTGGGCATTGGAAGCGGAACTACAAGGTATACCTGGAAGATCTGAAGAAGAAGAGAAGTGAGACTTCTACTTCAGGTATAAATGTTATAGAAGTCAACCATTCTATTTCTACATCATGGGTATTAGATACTGGGTGTGCTTCTCACATTTGTACTAATGTGCAGGCGCTGAGAAATAGCAGGGCATTGGCCAAGGGCGAGGTGGACCTACGAGTAGGCAATGGAGCAAGGGTTGCTGCTGTTGCTATAGGGACTTACTTTCTATCTCTACCCTCTGGGCTTGTACTGGAATTGAATAACTGTTGTTATGTACCTGTACTAACAAAGAATATCATTTTAGTTTCATGTTTAGATAACAAAAGTTTTTCATTCATAATAAAGGACAAATGTTGTTCTGTTTATTTAAAGGATATGTTCTATTGTAGCGCACATCTGATGAATGGCCTCTGTATTCTAGACTTAGAGAGCCCTATCTATAACGTGAATACCAAGAGGTTGAGATCAAATGAGTTGAACCCAACCTATCTATGGCACTGTCGCTTAGGCCACATAAATGAGAGTCGCTTGTCCCAGCTCCATAAGGATGGTTTGCTGGACTCATTTGATTTTGAGTCATATGAGACATGCGAGTCATGCCTTCTAGGCAAGATGACTAAGACTCCCTTTAGTGGACATAGCGAAAGAGCGACAGACTTGTTAGGACTCATACATAGTGATGTATGTGGCCCTTTCAATGTCGCTGCCAGAGGTGGTTACAGGTACTTCATCACATTTACTGATGACTTCAGTAGATATGGCTATGTGTATTTGATGACACATAAGTCAGAATCCTTTGAAAGTTCAAAGAATTCAGAAATGAAGTACAGAACCAACTTGGCAAAAGTATTAAGATACTTCAATCAGATCGAGGTGGAGAATACTTGAGCCATGAGTTTCGTGACTACCTAGCTGAGTGTGGGATTCTATCCCAACTCACTCCCCCTGGAACACCACAGTGGAATGGTGTATCCGAAAGGAGGAATCGTACCTTATTAGATATGGTACGATCTATGGTACGATCTATGGTGTATCCGAAAGGAGGATTCTATCCCAACTTCCTTTTGGGGATATGCTCTAGACACGGCAGCGTTCACACTAAACCGTGTTCCATCAAAGGCTGTCATGAAGACACCATATACGATATGGACAGGGAGGAGTCCCAAGATGTCTTTCATGAGGGTTTGGGGTTGTGAGGCTTACGTACGACGTCAAGTCTCAGACAAACTGGGACTCAAATCTGATAAGTGTTATTTCATAGGGTATCCCAAGGAAACGAAGGGATACTACTTCTACATTCCTAGTCAGCACAAAGTGTTTGTTGCTAAGACTGGAGTATTTCTAGAAAGAGACTTTGTTTCTAGAAAGACTAGTGGGAGTACGTTCAGTCTTGAAGAAGTTCAAGACATGGACAATAGCACTGAAGCCTTGATGGAAGTTGAACAGGAACCACAAAGTGTGGTGGTTGATGAGGTTGTTGCACAAGAAGCTGTGGAACAACAACCTGTTCATGTAGACCTACCTCTTCGCAGGTCTGATAGGGTACGTCGTCAGCCTGAGAGATACTCATTTCTCTTGTCTGACCATGATGACGTTATGCTCGTTGAGAACGAGCCTACCTCCTATCAGGAAGCTGTGATGAGCCCAGATTCTGAGAAATGGCTAGAGGCCATGAGATCCGAGATGGATTCCATGTACACCAACCAAGTATGGACTTTGGTTGATCCACCTGAAGGGGTCAAACCCATTGGGTGTAAGTGGGTCTTTAAGAGAAAGACTGACATGGATGGACTTGTACATACCTATAAGGGTAGACTAGTAGCTAAAGGTTTCAAGCAAATTCATGGTATTGACTATGATGAAACTTTTTCTCCAGTCGCGATGTTCAAGTCCATTAGGATCTTGCTTGCTATTGCAGCATACCATGATTATGAGATTTGGCAGATGGACGTCAAAACTGCGTTTCTGAATGGAAACCTCCTCGAGGAAGTGTACATGACACAACCTGAGGGTTTTGTAGATCCAAAGCATACTGGTAGAGTATGCAAGCTGCATAAGTCCCTTTATGGACTAAAGCAAGCTTCTCGAAGCTGGAATCTTCGATTCGATGATGCAATCAAACAGTTTGGTTTCATCAAGAATGAAGATGAACCTTGTGTCTACAAAAGGGTTAGTGGGAGCACAGTTGTCTTCCTTGTTTTGTATGTAGATGACATACTACTCATTGGGAATGACATTCCTTCACTACAGTCTGTGAAGACTTAGTTGGGGAATTCCTTCTCAATGAAAGACTTAGGTGAAGCAGCCTATATTCTAGGCATAAAGATCTATAGAGATAAATCTAAGAGATTGCTTGGCCTAAGTCAGAGTACATACATTGATACCGTTTTGCAACGGTTTGCCATGCAGAATTCCAAGAAGGGAAATCTGCCAGTGTCACATGGCGTGAGTCTTTCAAGACTCAAGGTCCCTCTTCTAGAGAGGAGAGAGACCGCATGAGCAAGATCCCTTATGCCTCAGCCATAGGATCTATCATGTACGCCATGTTATGTACTCGTCCTGATGTCTCGTATGCTTTGAGCATGACGAGTAGATACCAGTCAGATCCAGGTGAACGTCACTGGATAGCAGTCAAGAATATTCTTAAGTACTTGAGAAAGACTAAAGAATATTTCTTGATATTTGGAGGCGAAGAGGAGCTAACTATAAAAGGTTACAGTGATGCAAGCTTCCAAACTGACCAGGATGACTACAGATCGCAGTCAGGGTTCGTGTTTTGCTTAAATGGTGGCGGTGTCAGCTGGAAGAATTCAAAGCAGGATACAGTTGCTGATTCTACAACAGAAGCTGAGTACATTGCTGCATCTGAGGCAGCAAAGGAGGCAGTTTGGATCCGCAAGTTCATTACTGAGCTTGGAGTGGTTCCTAGCATAGCCGACCCAGTACAGCTATATTGTGACAACAATGGAGCTATTACGCAGGCTAAGGAACCTCGGTCACACCAGCGGACCAAACACATACTACGGCGTTTCCATCTCATTCGAGAGATCATCGATCGAGGAGATGTGAAGATATACAGAGTACCCACAGAGGCTAACATTGCAGATCCCTTGACCAAGGCTTTGGCACTGACCAAGCATGATGGTCACACTAGGTCATTGGGTATTAGATACTACAGTGATTGACACTAGTTCTAGTGGGAGATTGTTAGTGAGAGCCCTAGAGCCAATCATGTGATGGTTGTTGTATGGACTCATTGTATCATATTTCATATATATATATATAAAGGCATTTGATTATGATTATTATACTTACTTGTATTGGTGCCAAATAACTAAGTGTAATAACGTCCTTGGTAGTAGGTTCATATCTATATCAATCGATTGGTTGAATCGATAGTGAGATGATATAGAGAACACTACTCTTAATTATTCCTAGTCAAGTATTAACATTCAGGGACAATGTTAATGCATAGAGACTAGCATGTAGGTCAACACGATGACTTGATCTCACAAGTCATGGATATGAGATATCAAGTTGACACATGAGTATGCATTGGAGAATGTATACTGAATGACCCACCATGAGAAAGTATCATGGATCGTCATATGAGTGTCATATACTTTCTCATGTGACTATTAGTATGACTATTAGTCTTAGACCTGAAGTCACCATAGTTCCCTACATAAGGAGTTATGTACTTTGGTTTCGTCAAACGTCACCCGTAACTGGGTGGACTATAAAGGCGATTACTGGGTATGTAACAAATTATGCGGAGGGATGTGAGTGATGTAGATGGGATCTATCGCTCCTATATGACGGGAGAGATATCATAGTCTTGATAGAGTGAGATCACTAAGTGCATGGCCATGCCCAAATAAGGCAATATGAGATATTGAGCTTATTTGATTATAGTGAGTCTACTTGGAGTTCAAGACACATAGATTGATTGGAGGATGACACAGTCTATGCTTCATAGAAGATCAATCTAGATATCGACGATAGAAGGACATTGTCACATATTATGAAAGTCATAATTAGTAGTCACATTGGTGATGTTGGATCTCAACATTCTTGTAACTTGGGTAGCAATGATGTGTTGCTAGATACCGCTCATTGCTTATGTTTCTAAGAGGTTAGAAGCATTGCCAACGTTACAAGAACCTATAGGGTCACACGCAAAGAACAAATAGATGGAAAAAAAATGAAGTCAAGTTTGACTTGGCTAAATATGGAAAGTCCATAAAAGGCAAGTTTGACTTGACCCAAATCCAAATCAAGTTTGACTTGACTTGGTTCCACTTCAAGTTAGACTTGACATGGGAGAAGAAATGGAGTCAAGTTTGACTTGGCTAAATATGGAAAGTCCATAAAAGGCAAGTTTGACTTGACCCAAATCCAAATCAAGTTTGACTTGACTTGGTTCCACTTCAAGTTAGACTTGACATGGGAGAAGAAATGGAGTCAAGTTTGACTTGACTAAATATGGAAAGTCCATAAAAGGCAAGTTTGACTTGACCAAATCCACCTCAGTTAGACTTGACTTAATGCCACATCATGGTGATGAATTGGCATGGAGCCAACCATTGATGATGCTCCACATCATCAAGTGCATTACCCCCCATTTGAATTTGAATTCAAATTGAAAGGGGGTTATGGCAGGCCACTTAATGGCCATTAATGGCCATTATGGCCGGCCACTTAATGGCCATTAATGACCATTATGTGGCCGGCCACAATGAGGGAAAGAAAACCAAGTGTTGGTTCCATTTTTCTTATGGTGTGTCTTCTCTTCTTCCTCCTCCAAGTGTTGGTGTTCTTCTTCTTCTTCTCCTCTTGGCCGAACCCTTGAAAGGTGCTAGCACACCTAAAGGGTTTCCTCCATCCACTTTGTTCACGTGGATACTTCTAGAGGGACGGCACTTGACGTCCTAGAGATCCGACATCCAAAAGGAGCGAGCGGGATTAAGCGGGGCACACACCAAAGGTAAAAATGGTTTATCCCTCTTTAGATCTAGGAGTAGATCGAGTTTTGAGCATGAAATGAATACGTGATTTTTCGTTTCGGAATTTTTTCTTCGCACGAGATCCATGGCTTTGGGTTCTCGGGGTTTCCGTGACGCGAAAAGGCGGTTTTCGCGGCCCAAAAAACCCAACACGAACCTATGCAAGCTCAAGGGCAAGTGCACTAATTCAAGTTCAGAATAAGATTCACTAAGCTAGACCTCACTTGAAACAATTCTAGGACTGATAAACATGCTTGTACCATTGGAAACTAAAGCTGCAAAATTCAGAATTGTTGATACGTAGGCTGTGACAAGCTAAAAATTCAGAATTAAAGCTGAATGAAACACAAACTCAGATCAACTGAATTAACTCACTAAATGTGAAATAAACTAAAGAATTCAGAAAGAAAGTGGAGTTGCAGACAAGAAACTGGCACACAGCTGAAAAAACAGGGAAAAACTGATACTTAGAAAACAATTCTGATATGCTCAGATTAAAACTAGAATTTAACTGAAATTGAAACTATTTGTGCACTAAACTAACTCACTAGCTAATTTACTTGCCAAATTGAGACTTAACTACTGCAAAAACCATTCCAAACGAAAACTAAGCAGCTGAATCTAATTACAGAAATAGAACAGTGGCAGAATTTAAATTACAGCTAAGAAAACTGAAATTAACTAAGTAAAACTAAGCCTCAATCCTCCTTAAGCTCAAAATCTTCTTGGTCGTCAAGCAAGAGCTGGCTTCGAACCCCTAGGCTCAGCAAATCAGTGGAGCGCAGCTTCAATCGATCAATCTGCTCAAATTGCATTAGCTGGAAGAATTTCGATCCAAACTCTTCTATCTCAGCTTCATGAGTTGCGATGGTGATTTGGAGAAGAACTGAGCTCACTTGAGAACCCCTACAAGTGGCTCAGGTGGTCGGAAATGGGTTGTAGCTGAGAATTCAGTGCTCGAACCACAGATGATGCCGAAACCCTCAAACACCTCTGTCCGGATGAAATTTGAGCTGAAATCTCGATCGGAACAGTCTTCCAAGGATTCAGATGATGATCAAATGGATAATTTGAGGGGTCGCGCCCCTTGGATGAAGGAAAAGCTGAAGAAAATGCAAAGAAACGAAGAAGAAGGTGTTGCGGCGAGGAAACGCGACGGAGAGGAAGAGCTGGGAATTTTTCCTTAAGTAATAACCAATGGACGGCTCAGATTGATCGGAGGAGATCCAATGGCAGATCTTGCTCTGATTGGAGCCAAACTTTGATGATGATGATCTGGGGTCAGGATCTACCTTGTGGTAGCTCAGATCCTCTAAATGTGCAACGAATGGTCCAGATCGACTTAGTCTTTGAATGGACGATCTAGAGCCCTCCAAGCTTGATCCAACGGTTGATTGAGCTCTGATTGGGATGAAACTTTCAGATCTTGATCAGAATGCTTGATCAACCATAACTCTAGCTCGGATTGCTTCAGATGATCCCGGATGGCTCAGATCTAGCCGCTCTTGAATCGGACGGCCCGGATTAATCCAAAACATGATAATTCGATCCGGTTCCACTTCCGACTCAAGTTTGACCCAGTATGCCCTAGGTCCAGGATCCTTTCATGCCTACAAAAATATATCAGAAAATTAGTGGCCAAATAATCCAAAAATATGTAAATTTACAATTAAGTCCAAATTAAAGGGAAATTCTAAAACCTAGGGCAATTTCATAATTAAGCAATAAAAACATAGGTCAAATATGGATTTTAGCAATTAAAATAATCAACAAAAATGGTATCTATCAACTCCCCCACACTTAACCTTGAGCGTCTCGCGAAAATAGTAAACATGTATCCCCTAGATTTACTTAAGCATAATTAGAAACAAATGAAAAGAAATTACCTAGGGTTCTCAATTCTCATAAATCTAAGCTCTATGGATTAGTATCTTGTCCTTAAATCAACAACTTAGCCTTTTCCTCCATCATGAGTTATTGAGATGAATTTAATTCACTAGCCTTTCAAGGAAAATTTTGGTGGCTCGCTCCTTAAGTTCTAAGTTGATGATGGAAGTGGAGCTCACTCAAACACATATGCTTCTTGCACTACCATAGGCTTGCTTATTATCTAATCTCCACCATTATTCATGATTAGGATCAATATCTACAAAAAACAAATGAAACATGAAAAATGGTGAGAAATGGAATAAAAACCAAGAAAATGGAAAAATTGATACAGTGGGAGACTTGGTTGCTCAAAGATGTTTCCAATGCGCTTTGCCCCTCTTGACAGTCCTCTAATGATATCAAAAGTGTGGCGAAGTCAAATTTAAATAATTCCTTTGATTTGGATGAAAAATCCTTCCTTGGTCTAATGTGCCAAGTTTCCCAATTTCGTGCCAACCTTGCTTCTTTCACTCTTTTCTCAGATTTTTTTTCCCTTTCTTTCTCTCTAGTAAGGTTCAGAATGTATTTGAGCAAGGCTTGGATTTGGATGAGAAAAACTTCAATCTTGATACAAATCCTTCATGAGTTGGCACACTTCTTTAATTTTTTCCTTTTTCCTTCTGTTTTGATTTCATCCAATTTTCTTCACTTGAAATCTGCTTCCAACTAGATTTTTCAGTTCTGTCCTGACCTAGAAAGCTTCCAATAGATTTTCAGCACCTTGTAGTTCCCCTCTTTCAAGATTAAAAAATGATCTTCCACTTAATGGCTTGATAACCTTGCTTCCTCACTATCCTTTAGTGCCCTGTTTTTTTTTCTTCACTTTTTTTTTCTTCTGCTCTCAAACCTATTGATGGAGTCAACCTTCATTTGGAACACTTCGGACCAGTTAGCATCAGAATTTGTATCAGAAAAATCAGAAGTTATATCAACAACTTGAGACATTTCTGCATTTGTTTCAACTTGGTGATCTACACTTCAATTGCAGATTTGTACAGATTGGTTTCAGATTTCTGCATCTTTTACTTCAGATTCTAGCTCCATGGCAGACTTATTGTAATGCTCTGATTTCTCAAGCAATTAGCATCACCTTTAAGTAGAGAATTTCAGCCCAATAATTTCAAGTTCCCTCCATGACACAATCAATTTAAGTTGATACAAACTGTTTTTTTTTCTTTTTTTGTTTTTGTCTCAGCTTCCGAATAACATCAGCACTTTACATCTTGAAGTCTATTCAGTTTGTATCATTCAGTAGCTCTTAGATGCAGCACTCAGCAGCAACAAATTCAAGGCAGTTTAGAATTCTTTTTTTTTTAGCTGCAACAAAATTTTCTTTGGCAGTGGCACAGATTTTTTTTCAGCTTGTTTTCAGATCTGTCCAGCTCACAAACCAGCTCAGCAGCTTGTTTGACTTCTAAGCAAAGAGTAGCTGCTGGTCCATAGCATTCCGACCAAAGAACAGCTGCGATTCCAAAGGATATTGAAATCAGCTCCGCAGACCTTGCCTTCACTGCATTTTCTGTGTTTTTTTTTCTGCTGCAATTCCAGCTCTCGATCTCAATTTCAAACTCTAGAATTGTTAGGTTATTCATCCTTGCATCCTCTAATTCAGTTCTAGCTCAGATCAGGCTGTTTTTCTTGCAATCCAACTCTCAACTGATCCAAATCTATTTTGGATCAGATTTAGCATAAACTTTCTGTTTTGGATCAGGTTTGGTTAGCTTCAATTCAAACTCTATCAGATTTGCTGCTGAACTTAGCTTCCTCAATTCCAACTTCCAAGTTTTGATCCAAGTCAATTTCCCATCCAAAATAGCAGATTTTTGTTTTCTTTCTTCACCTTGGCACAAGCTTTTGCGTGCCAAACTTTTCTGATTTTTTTTTCTTTTTGCACGCTATTTGGATCTTCAAAATATAATAAGGAATTGAGATTTCTAATTGCTTCCATCCTTAAACACTTCTTCCCACTTGATCTTGGTATCAATCCAACTTAGCACAAAATTTTTTTTTTTCGAATTGAAGTGCATCCTTGATAAAAATTTCTTTCATATCACTAGTCACTCCCCCACACTTAAATCTTTGTCCGTCTCAGGCAAAATAGCATTAGAAACATTCAAACAACAAGTCCAAAGAAAAGTGAGGGTAAGAGTAAGGAATAAGTAAAGAAAAAATGGAATGAACATGATTTTTGTTAAAATTGATATGGAAAGGTAAATAAAATGATTAGCCTCTATAGATGTGATCCAATCATTGAAATATGATTTAGAAAGAACCTAAGCAAGTTCTAGAGTTCAATCACATATGTGTGCCACAAAAAAATAAGGCTAATTCTCACTAGGTAAAAATAATTCATCCCAAGTCCTAAATTAAGAATCTAAAGCAAGTAGTACTCAAGCATCCAAGAATTCATCCATTAGCTCAAACCTTAAGTTTTGACAACCAAATTTAATTTATTTTCCAAGAAATTCTAAAATGACATGAAGATAACCTAGAGGGATACATTTATTCCTAAATATAAAGAAAACGTGCCAAAAGAACTAACATGCATTTATTGACAAGGACTCAATTTAAAAGAAAATTCTACTTCTAAAAAGCATAAAAATATGAAACATGCAATAAAAGAAAATACAAGAAGAATCAAACTCCCCTTTATTCTGGTGGACGGAGTCTATCAAGCAGTAGCCTCCATCGTGGTAGTGGAGGAAAATGGGTGGCTGAGAGATTTGGGACTCCCCCACACTTGAACTTCACAAAAAATTGCTCTGGTGGCCTAAGGCGATTCAGGTTCAAAATCCATTGAAGGAATGGAGGGCTATGGATTAAAGTAAGATCTTCTCCTCCTTTTTATGCCTTTCAGAAGTCTTTCCAGGAGGTTGGAGTCTGTTCAGTTGGAGCACCCACTCCTGAAGTCTTCTGGACCCTGCAAAATAATGTAATACCTCTCTCAAGTGTTCAGGGTCAGAAAGAAATGATATAAGTTCAGTCTCTGCATGAAATGAATCCAAAACTGCATCATATTCAATTAAATCAAATTCTGGTACCTCAATGAAATTTTCAAAATCATTTCCTTCAAAATTTGCATCCAGAGACTCATCACAAATAAAGAAATCAATTTCTGGCTCATCAATAGAAATTTCACAATTATTTTCCATCAAGGGTGTATCAAGTAATATGTCACAGCCAATCAAATCAATCTCAGATATTTTCATAAGTTTCTCACATTCAACCTCAGCATAAGATATAGCAAGAGATTCATCAAAATAAATAACATCCATTTAAGGCACTTCTAAAATTTTTTCACTTCCATATCCACAAAAGATGTATCAAGAGATTCATCATAACAAACAACATCAATTATGGGTGGCTCTGAAATTATTTCGCCATCCAAATTTACAAGAGATGTATCAAGTAATGCATGATGACCAAGGAAATCAATATTTGGTACCTCTATTGGATTTTCACAAACAATCTCTACACAAAGTATATCAATAAATTCATCAGAATCAATAAGTTCAGCACTAGGTACCTTGCTGAATTTTTCTGAAGAAAGGGGAGAAATACTTACCTGAGCGTGCTGGAGAATACCTGGAGATTCTACAAGGGTAGATGTATCCATGGCTTCCTCCTGGTCAAGTACATGCTCCTCTTCAGCCTCAGACTCTGGTGGACACTCAACTAAAGCAGGTGATCCTTGGGTGCTTGCTTCCACCATGCAAGTCCCTACACTTTTTGGTTTATCCTTTGAATCTTCTAATGTACCAGTCAACTGTGGTGGTCCCTGGGGCTTAGTGCAATCCCCTACACCTATGGAATCATCTCCTATGCATTCTTCTTCTGTAATATCTGCAACAACAACATTAGAAAAATTAGGACCATCAATAATACTATCATCACAAATTAAAAGTCTAGAATGGTCCTGTGGAGCTTCAGTTTCTTCTTCTGGAGCTGAAAAATTTGGAAATGAATTTTGAGTAGGAATCTCCGAAGGAATGCATGCTGTAGGTGCCCAATATTTGATGATTACTTCTTCTTCTTCCTCTATCAAATTTGCAAGATTAATTGAAGAAGGACTTGGCCATGCGCTAGGGTCACCTTGAACTGATATAAAATCAACTCCGGGGCTCTCATAATTAAAAGCAGCTTGAGAAGATAATTGTTCTGATTTTTGGGCTTGACTTTGATTAAATTGATCAACCAATTTTTCAAGGCGTTGTTCGATGCCTTGCCGTTGTTGTTGTAAACTTTGCTGTTGTTGTAGGACTTGTTGGAAATTTTGCTGTTGTAATTGTTGAACTTGTTGCAACATCTCCATCATCCTTTATTGTTGAGCCTCACTCCAATCAGGACTTTCAAAGCCTCCTTGGTTAAACTGCTGAAATGGGAGGGGCTGAAAATTCTGAGTGTCTTGTTGAAAATTCTGATTAATGGGCTGTGAGGGCTGGAAAAATAGTTGGTGTTGAGGTGGAAATGTTTGAAACAATTGACAATCTTGCTGCCCTTGTTGATATGGCTGGAATTGAGGTTGAAATTGATTATTTCCATGCTGAAAACTTGCAAAAGGCTGCTGGAAATTTTGGTTTAAATGCTGAAATTCTTGCTGAAATTGTTGGAATTGTTGTGGTGGTGAAAACTCAATTTGAGTGGGCTAAAAATTCTGGAATAATGGCTGCCCAATCTGAGTTTGCTGGAAATTTGGCTCGTATGGCTGTGAATATTGAAGAGGTTGTTGGAAATTCTGTATGGGTTGAAATTCTTGCTGCCATGGCTGATGTGGAGGCTGAAATTGTTGAAATGGTTGCTCGAAATTCTGGAAGGGTGGCTGCCCATTCTGAATTTGTTGGAAATTTGAGTAGGGCTGTTGGAAATCTTGCTGTGGTGGCTGGAATTGCTGGAAAGGCTGAAATTGTGGCTAAGGTGGCTGAATCGGCCTCTGGTAAGTAGATGACTGAGCTTTATGTTTTTGTTGATTTACCAACTCCTTACAAACATTTTTTAACTCCTCCAGTGCCTCGTTTATCTCTTTACAGAACTCTGGTGACCATATTTTGATCTTGCAACCCTGTCACAAAACAAACAAGAAAAATGGCAGCAACCGTATACAAATGATAAAGCAACAGAAAATAGAATCCAATGATATGTCAAAAAGCATACAAGCAAAAATCAAACAAATCAACTAGTAGTTCCCCGGCAACGGCGCCAAAAATTTGATAAGCCCAAATATACTAGATTAAATTGTCACGAAAGTGTGGGCTCATCAGATTTAAATATTTATAAACAGCTGGAAACCCTTTTTGCAATTAAGAACAAAAGCGTAGTAAAGGGGCCACAGGTCGTATTTTTCTCGAGGCTAGTTGACGTTGTGTGATTCAAGCTGGTATTTATGTGTCATTTTTGTTTTTGGGTTTCAAATGTGATTTGGGTTTTAGGGTTGCAATATGAAATGAAATGGCAATCAAAATGGAGAAAACCAACTAATGAACCAAACAATGTGATGGCAAGTAATAACTCCACCAATGAAAACCTCAATCAAACAATGCAATGTTGCGAAATTTAGGAATTAAACTGATCCCACTTGCAAGAGTTCACTACGGATTGTGTGCAACTTGGAAAGATCCATTAAAAACAGCCCTAATGCGAAACAAGTTAGACAAAACAGATTTTACAGTTTTCGACTACCCCAAATGCTAGCACCTTGAACCTAGTTGCAAGATTTAAAATACAATTCAGAACAAACCCAATGCGAATGAGATGATTTCAAACTCAATAATACATTAAGAATAGGCTTAGTCTTGATACAAATCAGTGCCTAAAACAGTTGACATGCAGAGGAAACAATTGTGCCAAAGCCAATGCTTTTGTGCCAAGGGTGAGGCTGACAATTCAGACTTGAACGAATCGATTAAGCTGGGAAAACACAGCTGTGAACTCAGTTATCTGCAGAGATAAATGAAGACCTTAAGATCCCAACAGATTAATCAAAACAGACGTTGAAGAATTTGATACACCAATTCTGCAGAAAACTGCAGAATACTGCAGGGAAGTTGCAGAAATTTCAGGAACTGCAGACAGGTATGCAGCTACAAGTTGGATACAAATTTAAACCAGCAGCTGGTGTGAAGCCAGTGGATGTGAAGTAGGCAAATCGGATGCAGACTTTAGCAATCAATAAATGCAGAAACCAATTCAATTGAACCGAACTTGCCGAAACCAATCATGATGTGCAGGAATGAAAGGGATAACTTGCAGAAATTCAGATTTGCAGTTGGAAAGAAACGAACCTATGCAAGCTCAAGGGCAAGTGCACTAATTCAAGTTCAGAATAAGATTCACTAAGCTAGAACTCACTTGAAACAATTCTAGGATTGATAAACCTGCTTGTACCATTGGAAACTAAAGCTGCAAAATTCAGAATTGTTGATACGCAGGCTGTGACAAGCTAAAAATTCAGAATTAAAGCTGAATGAAACACAAACTCAGATCAACTGAATTAACTCACTAAATGTGAAATAAACTAAAGAATTCAGAAAGAAAGTGGAGTTGTAGAGAAGAAACTGGCACGCAGCTGAAAAAATAGGGAAAAACTGATACCTAAAAAACAATTCTGATACACTCAGATTAAAACTAGAATTTAACTGAAATTGAAACTATTTGTGCACTAAACTAACTCACTAGCTAATTTACTTGCCAAATTGAGACTTAACTACTGCAAAAACCATTCCAAACGAAAACTAAGCAGCTGAATCTAATTACAGAAATAGAACAGTGGCAGAATTTAAATTACAGCTAAGAAAACTGAAATTAACTAAGTAAAACTAAGCCTCAATCCTCCTTAAGCTCAAAATCTTCTTGGTCGTCAAGCAAGAGCTGGCTTCGAACCCCTAGGCTCAGCAAATCAGTGGAGCGCAGCTTCAATCGATCAATCTGCTCAAATTGCATCAGCTGGAAGAATTTCGATCCAAACTCTTCGATCTCAGCTTCATGAGTTGCGATGGTGATTTGGAGAAGAACTGAGCTCACTTGAGAACCCCTACAAGTGGCTCAGGTGGTCGGAAATGGGTTGTAGCTGAGAATTCAGTGCTCGAACCACAGATGATGCCGAAACCCTCAAACACCTCTGTCCGGATGAAATTTGAGCTGAAATCTCGATCGGAGCAGTCTTCCAAGGATTCAGATGATGATCAAATGGATAATTTGAGGGGTCGCGCCCCTTGGATGAAGGAAAAGCTGAAGAAAATGCAAAGAAACGAAGAAGAAGGTGTTGCGGCGAGGAAACGCGACTGAGAGGAAGAGCTGGGAATTTTTCCTTAAGTAATAACCAATGGACGGCTCAGATTGATCGGAGGAGATCCAACGGCAGATCTTGCTCTGATTGGAGCCAAACTTTGATGATGATGATCTGGGGTCAGGATCTACCTTGTGGTAGCTCGAATCCTCCAAATGTGCAACGAATGGTCCAAATCGACTTAGTCTTTGAATGGATGATCTAGAGCTCTCCAAGCTTGATCCAACGGTTGATTGAGCTCTGATTGGGATGAAACTTTCAGATCTTGATCAGAATGCTTGATCAACCATAACCCTAGCTCGGATTGCTTCAGATGATCCCGGATGGCTCAGATCTAGCCGCTCTTGAATCGGACGACCCGGATTAATCCAAAACATGATAATTCGATCCGGTTCCACTTCCGACTCAAGTTTGACCCAGTATGCCCTAGGTCCAGGATCCTTTCATGCCTACAAAAATATATCAGAAAATTAGTGGCCAAATAATCCAAAAATATGTAAATTTGCAATTAAGTCCAAATTAAAGGGAAATTCTAAAACGTAGGGCAATTTCATAATTAAGCAATAAAAACATAGGTCAAATATGGATTTTAGCAATTAAAATAATCAACAAAAATGGTATCTATCAACACTCTCATTTGTTGCTGCAAGCCTTAATCGATTCTTTCGAATTTGTTCAGAAAATTCTCGATTCATAACTTTATCCATATGTCGAGTTACATTCATCACATCAATAATAGATTTAGCAGATTTATTATGCACTGAGTTATAACTTCCCATGTGAGTTAAAAAGGCACACTTGGCTCTATCATTAACACGCTTCCAACTTTTAAACCCTTCAACTGTAAATGCAGATTGTTGTGCTTCACTTATTTCAAAAAGATAGCATGGAAAACAAAATGTTGCATCCTTAGAAGGAGAGTACTCTAACCATGGAAATTTTTTAAACCATGCATATTGAAATCGACGATGTTGCTTTCCTGATTCAGATCATGGGTACTCTTGCAATTTAGGTTGATATGACCCCATTTTGATATAAGCTCGTCTAATTTCATCACGATGATTAACATGATGTTGCAACATGGAAATACGCAATCCAGGATCTCGTTCAAGTGATGTTTCATCAAACTCAACTCTTTGAGATTTAGAAGGAGGTTCGAATTCATCATTAGGAACGGATATATTAGTCTTGGCCCTCTCGGATGATGAAGGATTATCGATTCTGGGCTTAAAGAATGATAGAATATTGTTTCCTCCTTTTCTCTCTTGATTTGACATTAAAATAACCTAACACAAATAAATCTTAACATAATTAACATAGAATCTTATAAATTTTAAATAACGATTTCTAATAGATAGTAAGACACCTAATCCAAACATAATAAATAGATCCAAGAACTGGCAAAATGAACTTACATGAATTATGAAAAGTGAACATTGACAAGGTTAATTTTGTCTATATTTTTCAACAAAGTTAAACCATCACTACGAATTTGAAAGGCGACTAATAATATTATTTAATCAAATAACACAAAAAGTTACGTTGTCAAATGTTGCTTAAGCCTTTTTAGCACGTCCCATCCCTTTTTAGCACGTCCCATCCCATCAAATGATCAAACAACACTTTAAAGTCCACTTCTCTTCGTTCACTTTAAAGTCCATGACTGCTTCGTCAATGTATACCGAAGATCGATCGGCGTGTAGATCTCCTGCCAAACAACGGCCGGAGCGCTAAATAGCAACTTCCCACTATCTCCTTTCTTTTGCACAGATCTGCACCTCTGTCCTACGCTAGAGGACCTTCCTTCCATCCTTACGCTCTAAGCACGCGTAAAGAGGTAGATCCAGTGAAGCCAATCCGCAAGAGGACTGGAGGAGGACAAGGAAATAGGAGTTCCGATGGTGGTGATTGGAGATGACGTCGCTCCAAGGCTTGATGTTTAGCGTCCAGGTTCCGTCGGGCAAGACGTAGGAGGCGGCGGATGCGAAGGATTTAGGGATAGCAGAAATTCCCTCTTTCTGTCCTATTTGCAGGCTACTGGGCTAAGTATTAAAATTAATGGCTCAGGCTACTGGGCTAAATATTAAAATTAATGACCCATGTTATGTTTTAAAATAGAGATAATAAGGATTTAATTAAATGGACCCCGAGCTATAACCCGGGTAAAATTAAGCGTAGCTCCGCCCTTGAATATATATGTTGGGATCGTTGACGTTAAAGGAGGGTGAATAGCAATTTGCGATTTCATTCGTCATTGATCGTATGCTCATTTTAAAAAAAATAAAAACAAACAACACAACAAAAGAAAAGACAAATTAATATATAAAAAATAAACTGATTTAACGTGATTCGAAATTTGTAGTTCCTATTTCATGATCTATGTCCTAACAAAATCATCATTATCTTAATTCTTATTGGATACCTTTTAGAGGTGGAAAAATTGTTTTCAACACTTGTGGTTATACAATTGGCAATATAAAATTAAAACAAAGATAGAAATGAAATTGATTAAATGGGAAATTGCCTTAAAATCCCTGATGGCAGGTCAAACATAGCCCTCAGTCCCCAGGTCAGAGAAAATGTTTTTGAACTCCTTGCCAAAACCTGATCGGTCATTGCAATTCCCTTTTAAATGTGATTTTACCTAATTGCCCATGATTTTAATTAAAACCCATATGTAGCTCACTTTTTCCACCCGAAGCACCAACTGGCAACGTCTTCCTGCCCTAACTCAACATCGACTTCCTTCTCTAAATTCAAACCATCGATGAACAATGCTGTTATTGATGCATTGAAGGTCAAAATCGAAGAGGCGATCACACCTTTGCAGCTCATTTTTTCGCCCGAAGTCCCAACTGGCAACGCCACACCTTCTTGCCCTAACACAAAGAGGCGATCACACCTTTATCAGTGAGTCTGAGTTTGATCTTTTTCGATTGAATGATTCCATGAGATTTGCATTTAGTTTTTTTGATTGTGTGTATTCTATGAGATTTGCGTTTAGTTGTTTTGATTGTGGGATTTTGTATGTGTTTTTGGTTGATTGTCGATTTAATGGCCAATATTTGGTTGATGGAGAAAAAATTTGCGTTACATTTTGACATGAATATTGATCTCAAGTTTTTATTTGAATAAAATGTTATGTTTTTGTGGATTAGGTCGAAAATGGAATCTGGAACTGGACCTTGCAACCTTGCAATTTTGGGTAGTTGTAAGTGCAAGAACGAGTTATTTGTGATTTCAATTTTCAGTGGTTGTAGTTTGTTGGATATATTTGTGAGTCGTGGCAAAAAATGTGCGGAGATTACTCCCGAATCTATGATTCTGCAATACATAGCGCCACAGCATAAGATGTACGCGACTTTGAATGACGATGATGATGTCCTGAATATAATACATTTTCATATGTGTTTGAAGCTCAGTATAATCGATTTGAGGGTCGAGAGTAGAAATGCATACATTGGCAATCTAAATTTTGAGAGGTAAAATATATTATATCCCTGTTCATATTTTAGTTTTGATAATATGTTATGTTACTTCTAGCATAAGTGCATATGATATGGGTTATTTGATACTACTAGTCTTATTTAAATTCAATATCTTTCATTATGTATGTATGGTATGTACTTATTTTATACTTATTTGTGTCTGGTACATCTTAATAATTTTGTATCAAACTGGTAAGGTTGAGGAGGAATACACACAATCTAGGAGTGATGAGGAGATTGAACAGACCTTGTTGCCGAATACTATAAATGCGTGGATTAATTACATTCATGGTGAAGGGCAAACATTCAAGGATGCTGTTGATTTTAGAAGATGTGTTAAAAACTATGTTGTTGCTACAAGACGCTAATTTTTATATAGAAAAAATGATAGCGAGAAGGTTATTGCTATTTGTAGCGAAAAGAGTTGTGGATGGAGAATTTATGCTTTAAAATATAAAGCAGATAGTATATTTGGGATCCGAAAATGTAACCTGCAGCATACATGTGGTAAGAATAATCTACGTACTAGAAGGCATCCTAAAGCTGATGCAACTTGGATCGCTAATGTGGTGAAAGATAAATTAAGAGAAGAGCCCTCTTATCACCCTTGTACAATTCAAAAAGACTTGCAAAGAGATTATGGGGTAGAGTTAGACTATCGCAAAGTGTGGAAAGGCAAGAAATTAGCGATGCATGATATTCATGGTACAGAGAGGAGATGTTATGATAGGTTAAGATGGTATTATCATGCTATTCGAGAACACTACAAGAAAAAAGACCTATTGTGACATTTTTTTATGACACTTAATGGTAAATGTCATTACAAACTAATTATAATGACATTTATTAAAATAAAGATATTTTATTTAATAAAATGTCCAATTAAACCGTTTATCTTGACACATTTATAAATGTCTTTATAAACCTAAAATTTTCTTATTAAAACAGTTAATTTAATTTTTTTAATTTGTGTAATACACTTTTTCTCGCGGTACTCCTTCTCCAACGCGTGCGATCGAGCCAATACCACCGCGAACCCGGCCTAAATTTTTCGCTCGCCCTCGCGCGAACAAAGGCCATAAGTTTCACTCGCCCGCGCCATCACGCTAAAACCTAAATCGCAGCTCAATCGCCTCTCCTTTCTCCCTCGCTCACTCGATCGCCGCTCCTTTCTCCCTGCTCCAGCGCACCTCCACCAGCCGGTCTGGGCTGCTCCCCACGCGCGGCACTCCTCCCCACCACGCCGTCTGCTCACCAACGCTGTCTGCTCTACTCGCGCACCTCCCCATCAGCACGATCATCTCCCTACTCGGCCCTCCTCGCCACATGCCACCTCCCCGGCCACCAAAGCCATCTGCCCCTCTGTCTAACCCGTTGAGGTTATTTTTCTTTCCTCTTCCACCGTCTCATGATCTGAATCCCTAGTTTGCAAGGTTTTTGTGCGCTCTGTTTAAGATTTGTGATTGAAGGTGAATTGAATTCAATGATGATGTCGGTTGGTTAGCAAAGCAGTTAGAACATTTTTTTTCTGAATCCCTTGTTTTCTGAATCCCTAGTTTTCTGAATCCCTTGTTGCCAGTATAATCCATGTTAATTAACATTTTAATCCATGTTTCTCCTTTAACTTGTCATCAGGAGGGAGACGTTCAATCATCTTGCTAGCTGGCTAGAAGATGCTAGGCAACATGCCAATGCTAATATGACAGTTATGCTGATTGGTAACAAATGTGACTTGGCTCACAGAAGAGCTGTGAGCACTGAAGAGGGAGAACAGTTTGCGAAAGAGCATGGATTAATCTTTATGGAGGCTTCTGCTAAAACAGCACAAAATGTTGAGGAGGTGAACTGAATCCAAAGAGTTTTCTTTTTGTATTATATTTTCCTTGATAGCGTTGAGGTTTCAAGTTTGGTTTGGTTTATTAATAAGCTTCTGTATCCAGGCTTTTATTAAAACTGTAGCAACTATATATAAGAAAATTCAGGATGGTGTCTTCGATGTATCAAATGAGGTAAGATTATAGCATTATCTTGTCAGCTACAAATTAAAATGTTAATGAAGGGTCTATTTTAAAGTTACTGAGCTATGCTGGTTTGTTTCTTCTTTTGGTTTCTCTTTTATACCCATATTTGCACTTAGCCTAACCTTTCTAGACTTGAGATTTTTTTATAGATGTCTTATTTGTTTGAACAAGAACAATTCCTATAACAGCTGTTTGTTCTTTTTTTTTCTTTTTTCCCCTACTTGTCGGGATCTGTCATAGATATTGTTAAACAAGTTCTAAATTTAGCAGATAAACTGAAAAAATGATGCGTGATTTACCTCAACTGGCTTCTTTCTTCTGCAAGATAACTTATCTAGGAATCATGCTGTGGTTCAATCACAATGTTGAATCAAGGTATCACAAGGGATGGCAGGTTCAATTATTAGTTGATATAAAATTCGATATAAAGTAGGGGACTTGAACTACTCCTATTGAGGTTTACAATATTAATCTGCCACTGCCATTATCCTAGAAACATTAGATAAAAGTATTTTTTATCGACACAACTATTGGTTTAGCCTTTTGAGTTTATATTGTCAACTAGTCACATCAGTGAAAACGTCATTCTGTTCCAACTTCTATACAAATTAAATTTCTTAGGTTGTGCCTTTCCTTGGTCTGAATTCTTGTAGTTCATGATTTTGCGTTATTTCTACCTTTACAGTCGCATGGAATTAAAGTTGGATACGGAGGAATTCCTGGGCAATCGGGTGGAAGGGATGCCTCATCTTCTCAAGCTAGTGGCTGTTGCAGCTGATTTTTCCTGACCTGATGTTCTTTCTTATTATTCTGTTTAATCCAAGTGAATCCAGAGTTAAGTCTGGAGCTTCCTCCCTGCTGCATGCATACTGGTACATATTGTACAATCCTCTCTGTACATGAATAAGCATACCTCAGGTAGGTCTACATGTTTAATTGTATGGCTGCATATTTCCTATTCATTAAGTAATTGTTTGTTTTAGTTGGGCTACTGGAAGTATGCTGCGTTGGATAGAAGTTACAATTTTTATTACATTTTCTATATATCAGTTCTTTTTTGCCTCTTGATTTTACAATTTTATAATTTTTTTATTAAGTAATTTTTAATCACGAGGGTAATTGTCTAAATGCTTTTGCAGGAAAAGTATGACCTTCCTCTTGGAACAGAAAGTTAGACACTACGTTCAATAGCAAAAAAATGGAGAAACTGGAAGTCAGAACTAAAAAAGAAGTATTATGATCCTGAGTTGCCAATGGAAGTTCTTCTGCAAGAAAGAGATAACAGAGCTTTTGTGGAACAATATGTGAAATTAGTTGTCCAGTGGAAATCAGAAAAATCAAAGGTTTATAATATTTTATCCCTTTAGAAAAATTTTCATGTTGATTTTAGTATTGTGTATCAAGTTGAATTTAATATATTAGGAAAGAAGCGAAAAAAATAAGATTGCTCGGAAGCAAAAGATAATGAATCAGACAATTGGAAGAAGATCATTCGCTCAAGTGCAACAAAAATTGGTAATTTTTCTTATTAATCTTATAATTCTATATGCATTAGAATTTATAAACTTTTAACCAATTTTAATTTTAGAACAAAGAAAAGGGACGACCCCCATCACGAGTTGAATTATTTCATGCTTGCTTCACTCATGCTAATGGAACTCCCTCAAGCAACATTGTGGCAAAAATTGGTATGTTTTATTATAATCTTCTACTACATTACTTTAAAAGATTTTTGTTTTCATCCTTACTATGTATAAATTTTGGTTTTTTATTTTTTGGTAAAGGTTGCAATGAAACAACTAGAAAATCAACTTTCTGAAGATGAGGATGATCATCTGGCCTTGTCATCTGGTATAATATGCAAATTTTTAATTAACTAATATTATTATATATGTCATTATGTTAATGTCTTATAAAATGAATATCAATTATATTTGCAGTTGACAATTAATGAAGAAGACTTCTACTAGGTGCACGAGGTTAGATTTTTAATTTTGTTGATGTGTGTTGTTTTTTTTTCTCCAAACAACTATGATAGTGGAATATTGATGCCCATTCACTGATTAGATATCCATGCTTTTTCTTACCCATGTATCTTCTTTAATAAGTAAATTTACTGATCTTTTTATCAACTCTCGCCTTTATTGATCTTGTTCTGCAGCGACTTTCCATCTTGAAATTTTTTTGAACATGTCAATTCTTAATAGCAGTACCTCATAAATTGGAACAAGGAATGAAGCTAGCTTACATTCTCATTTGCCATCCGTTCCTTCTCCTCAAGCTCCTTTATATGATGCTTTAGCTGACACCTTCAACACAACATAATCCAACTTGTTTGAGATCACTTTTCATCATATTGAATTTTTTGATACTTCTATCCCTAACACTTTCAACACTAAATAATCCTACTTGTCTAAGTGATCTATCATTCATGTTTGAAAATATTTATGATCTTTACACCCAGTTTCTCTTATTTATTTTTGTTGGTTTTATGCATAATTGCTCATGACTAGTAGAATCTTTTAATTTGTTTCTCCCACTAACTCACACATTCATCAATGAATTTTTATTTTGAAATGTTGTTTAATGATATTATTTTATTTTTACTTTTTTTTGAATTACTATGATCCTGATAGAATGCTATCTAGTATAGCGCATCTCTGCCAGGCATGGTTGATGGTTCTACTCAAATATCACATGCTATTTGTTCTTTGTGGTTGATTCCTGGAAGATACCTTTCCCATCGTTTCCTTTCTTGTTTTATTGTGTTTTTTTTCTTTCTAAATTGGAATGAGTCTTTATTAGATAAGACTGTTTGGTTTATAACTCATCACTTTCTGGTCGTGTACTTATTGGATCACAATCCATTGTTGTTGGGTTGGATAAAACATACAAAAAAAAATAGGCAGAAGAAATTTTGCAACTTTGCAACCAATCTAGTAACCACCAAGCAGATCTTGCAACTGAAATTGCTAGAGCTTGCCTTACTTATGGTTTGCTAGGTGGTAACTTGTCCCAACTATGTGAAGAAATTTTACAGAAGGGTACTTCTGGAAAGGAGATATGTAAGGAATTTCTTGCAATCTGTCCAGTTCGTTAGGGCCAGACTCATGGTATTCTTCCTCAAAGCATAGCATACTAGATGCAAGTTGATCTTCTTAGGGCTTGTGGGGATGACTCAAATTCTTGTATATTGGAGCAAAAGGTTTTGACTGCAGTTGCAACTGAAACTGCATCAGCAGTAAATGCTGATACTAACGTTTGCTTTTGTTTACTTAAATGCTGTCGTGTGTCAAAGATAGTAGGTTTCATTGACACTAGCATTGCTGAACTAGCAGGTTGAAATGCTAGTGTCAATGCTACTGTCATTTTATAAAGTTCATTGAAACTAGCTTTTGTTTACTTATATGCCTCATTATATAGGTTGCAAACAAGCTTTATCTGTTGAACTATGCTTCAGATACTATTAAACAGTTTGCTGGTTTGGTTATTTGTCAGTATTGGTTCATTGTCACTATGGTTCATTCACACTATTGGTTGATTATTTATCATGTTCATTTTGCAACCTTACCATGTTCATCTTGCCTTCTACTTAAGTTTTAGCATTTGTTGGTTTGGTTTGCTTATGAAAAAAATCTAGATCTAGATTATATACATTTTTTTCTTTATTATATACTTCTTTAATTTTATTTCATTTACACAAACTAATTAATATATGATTTTTTTTGTAGGTCACATGAATATTGGATTTTGTTTAAGATGTGACGGTTGAAGATGCAGTAAAGTTTCGAAGTTTGGTTATGTTTTGCTTTAGGCTTTAGGAGAGACTTAATTTTGTACTAGTTTTTAAACTAAATACATTGGGTACATTTGTGATTGTAATTAGTGCATAGATATTTTTTGAGGTGACTAATTTGACAGTTTTGTATTGCAAAAAAATTGACAATTATTGATTAGCACTTTAATATCAATTTAAATTTTTTATTTGTGTTTATGTTAATTAGTTATATGTGTAAATATTTATATCATGAAAATATTGAAAATGAGTGAGATATTTATTAATATATGATAGTTTTTATGTCATAATAGAACACCAAATCATGTAGATAAAAATATCATTATAAAATTCATATGAAGATATTTCAAAATGTCATAATAAATTATCATTAGTGACATTTTTTATTACGCATATAAATGAAATTCAAGACACTTATAATTGTCTTGATAAATAATTTTAAATGACATATAAATTTGTCATCATTACTATAATAAAACAACATATATAAATATCATTACAAATTTTATAGTGACATTATTTTTTGTCACTATAACAATTATTTATGCTATTAGTGTTGTCACTTTTTGTATTTTATAGTGACATTAAGAATTGTCATAAGTGATAAGACTTTAGACGACATCACTATAGAGGACATTTTAACTTAATGTCACTATATCACAAATGTTAGTATAAGTGATATATGATGACACTTTTCAATGTCATTAAAAGCACTTTTTCTTGTAGTGGAAACAAATCCTAGCAGTATTACTGAGTGTGAGGTTGATCCCGTAACTAATAAATTTAAACGGCTATTCAATTATTTTCATGTATGTGCAGTTAGTTTTGTTACTGGTTGTAGGCCGTTGATTTTTTTGGATGGGACTCATATAAAGAATAAGTATAAAAGTAATATCCTAGTTGCTGTGTCGAAGGATGTCAACAATAATCTTTTCACAATTGCTTATTCGGTAGTGGATGCAGAGAATGATGGTAATTGGGAATGGTTTTGTTATCTTTTGAGAAGTGTCCTACTTTCATATTAAAGTATTTCATTCAATAAGTTCACATTTTTCTTTGATAGGCACCCTGGGATTATGAAGGCAGTTGCGCAACTATTTGTGTGTAGTCACCATGTGTATTGTTTGAGTCATTTAGTGGATAATTTCGTGAAGCAGGTAATTAAAACCTACTTTTGTTATGAATTTTAATTTTAATTTTATTTTAATACATGTTTTGAATCAAAAAAGATTTTTTTTCTCATTATAGGTATTGCGAAGTTATCCAAAACATAACAAAAAATACTGGTCTTCGGTATTCAAGAAAGCTGCATATGCTCTATCTTTGCAGGAGCATGAACAATATATAAAAAATATCATAGACTCCATGCCACTTGCCATAGGATTTATTGTACATTCCTAGTCACAAAGTTAGACAAATGCTTTATTTCATGGTGATAGATGGGGTGTTATGAATAACAACATGGTCAAGTGTTGGAATAATTGGGTTTATCCAGCTCGTTATCTCTCTATTATGGCTATGGTGGATCACATACGCATACAAATCATGAACATAATGCATCGGCAACGTGAATCAACAATGGCGATGGTTAAGGAATTAAGTCCCAAAAAGAAGAAGGTTATTGCTAATGTTTATCTTGAATCCCAAAATTTGAAAGTGCATCGGTCATGTAATTGGAGGTTTGAGGTAGTTGATGGGGAAAAATCCTTTGCTGTTGATTTAATTGATAAGAGTTGTTCGTGCAGAACTTGGCAGATCAATAAGCTTCCATGCAAGAATGCTTGTGCTGCTATTGAGTCGAAGTCATTGTCGTTGTATGAATTCTGTGATCAGTATTTCAAGATTGGAATGTATCGCCAAGCATTCAAAGGAATTATTAATCCAATCCCAACTTTTGACATTAATTAGTCAAATCTTGATGAAGGAAATGTAATCAATGCTCCAGATGTTCGCAGTCAGCCAGGTCGTAGGAGGACTAAGAGAATACCATCACAAGTTGAAACACGTGTGACAAAGTATAATCGTTGTCATAAGAAAAGTCACAACAAACGCAGCTGCAAAGAAGCTATAAACTAGCTGTTATTCCCAAAATTATGTATGTTTGATTTGTTTGTAAACACTTAATTTTTTTTTTTTTTGCAATCATACTCTATAATTTGTATGGGTAGTCTGACACTTTTTGATATACACTTTCGTAGGAAAAAGGGATTGCTAGAAGGGGAATCAAGCAAGGTCTTATGTTCGAGAAAGCAGACATGTTTGAGTGGCAACATTAGTGATTTACGTATTAGTTCTGGTTGAATGGCAACACCTTTGAGGGTTCTGCTTTTTAAAAAATTGTGCAATATATTTATGAACTTTGTATCATGTGTCAGTTATTATTGTGCACTATGGTTGTGTGGTGGAAACTAATAGTTGTATTTATGGTTTATGTGACTTTGTACATGTGACAGTTATTATTATGTTTATGAACTTTGTTTGGTACTTTGCAATATGATCAATTTACTTTGGTTGAATTTGTGACTTTCATAGACAAATTCTGCCAGAAACTTGAGTACAAATTTTGATAAATAAGATATATGTTATGTTTGATGGTTCTGTTTTGTACAAGAATTGATTTATCTGAAGTTGATGTGTAGTTGTTATAGTATATACTATAGTTGTGGAGTGGAAACTTATGGTTGTGTTTACATTTTATGTGACTTTGTATCATGTGATAGTGTCATAATATCCCCAATAACAAGTGGCCAAATGTCACAAAACAAACTCACCCACACTAATTAATGCATAACTTGCGTCCCAATATACCTGTAAGTTCAAATACCTCACTCATGGAAATATATACTTGAATCCATTGTTAAGAGAACCGAACCGAACCGGCTGGTCGGACCGGTCGGACCGGGAACCGGCCAGAAATCCGGTTCGGATTAATGATGAAAACCGGTGGTTTAAAAACCGACTGTTGACCGGTGTGAACCGGCCAGGAACCGGGTGAACCGGACAACCCGGTTCGCCCGGGTTGATTTTAAAAAAAAATTAAAAAACCAAAAACTTAAAAGATAAAAAACCGTAAAACGTAAAAGTTAAAACATTAATTAAACGTTTAAACCTAATATTTAATCGTGAATTCGTGATTTTTCAGCGCCGCCTCGTCTTCTCGACTCACACCGTCTTCTCGACTCACACCGTCTTCTCGACTCACACCGTCTTCTCTGAGCTTTGCCAACGTCACCGCGCCTCCGCCAGCGTCGCCAGCCGCTGCGCCTTCGCCAGCGTCGCCAGCCGCTGCGCCTTCGCCAGCGTCGCCAGCCGATGCGCCTTCGCCAGCGTCGCCAGCGATGCGCCTTAGCCAGCGTCGCCAGCCGTTGCGCCTTCGCCAGTGTCGCCAGTCTTCGCCAGCGTCGCCTGCCTCCGCCACCATCTCTTGCCTCCGCCAACGTCGCGCATCGCGTCGGCTCCAGCCTCCACCAGCCTTTCTCTTCTGCAGTTCTGTGGTTGAAGTGAACTTTGAAGCCGGTAACCAATCATGTTCATTCATAAATAATACGTTCATTATGTAAGACATTAGAGTCTAATTAAAATCATAATCAATAATTAGACAGTAGATGATTAAGTTCATAAATAATAAGTCCATTCATAAGTTCCTTATGCTTAATGATTAGACAGTAGATTAATAAAGTTCATTAATCAATAATTAGTTAAT
This sequence comes from Boesenbergia rotunda, assembly GCA_024364735.1. Taxonomy (NCBI): domain Eukaryota; kingdom Viridiplantae; phylum Streptophyta; class Magnoliopsida; order Zingiberales; family Zingiberaceae; genus Boesenbergia; species Boesenbergia rotunda. Next base: position 111,124 of record JAGFNQ010001349.1, on the reverse strand, counting down.
TACATATTTTTTTTAAATCGTAATCAATTTACTATTTTACTGTAAGTTACATGTTTTTTTAATGATTTGCATGCTTTTAAATTTAATAGCTTTAACATCGTTTAATCAATTTACTGTAAGTTACATGCTTAATGATTTATCATTATGTTCCTTATGCTTAATGATTAATCAAGTTCATTATGCTTATTGCTTAATGATTAATCATTATGTGACATGTTTAATGATGTTGTAAGTCTATAACACAGTTAATTACTTAATTATACTTAATGATTAAATATCATTCATTATGCGATCATGCTTATTTGTTTCATTATGTGAAATGTAAATTCAATTTGTAGATTCAGATATGAATACTTCAAATCAGTCTATAGAAGTAAACAGTACCGTACCTGAAGCTGCAGCTGCCAATCTTGACAGTGAAAACCAATCTTCCTCAATTTCTAGTCGTGGGGAAACTGATCCGGCATGGAAGTATTTTAATTTGACAATTGAGAAAGGGAAACCATTATATACATGCTTGCTTTGTTTAAAGCAATACAAAGGTGGAGGGTTTAATAGGATGAAGCAACATCTTGCAGGAAAAATAGGAAACATAGCTAAATGCATGAAAGCTTCTCATGATGTGAAAGAGAAAATGTTGGCAAGTTTGGAAGAAGACAAGAAAACAAAGAGTAATGATGATTCTCTTTCTCTGAGCTTTGGTGATGAGACTGAGGAAACATTTGAACAAGAGATTAATCTTAGCCATCCACCATCTAAAGTGCAAGTTGTTGGAGACAAAAGCAAGCAAAAGGCAAAAGTTAGTAGTTACTTTGCAGCAAGATCAACTCAGGGAGGTCAACCAAGTTTGAAAAGTGCATTTCAAAGCAAGGAGGCATTACATGAAGTTGATTTAAGAGTTGCTAGATGGCTTATTCATGCAAGGATTCCTTTTAATGCAATTCAGTCACCTTTCTTTAAAGATGCATTGGATGGTATTGTTGGTATTGGACTTGGTTATAAAGGTCCTTCTTATGACAAATTGAGGGTTCATTTATTAGGAGATCTTAAGAAAGAATGTCAACTACTTGTGGATAGTTATCGGAATAAATGGAAAGAAAGTGTTTGCACACTTATGGCTGATGATTGGACAAATCAAAGACAAAGAACTTTGATCAATTTTTTGGTATATTGCCCAGTTGATATGTGCTTTGTGAAGTCTGTTGATGCTTTAGATGTGGTAAAAAATGCCTCTACATTATGCAAATTATTTGATGAAGTTATTGAATGGATAGGGCCTAGTAATGTTGTGCATGTGGTAACTGATAATGCGGCTAATTATGTAGCGGCTGGGAAACTCATTCATGAAAAGTATGAAAGCATTTTTTGGTCTCCTTGTGCTGCCCACTGCTTAAATCTCATTTTGAAAGATATAGGTACTATGCCTCATATTACTAGCCTTGCATCTCGAGTTCAAATATTACTATCTTTATTTACAATCATATGGTGTTCTTGTCTTGGTTAAGAAAAAGGTTTGGTTGGAAGGAAATTGTTCATCCAGGAGCTATTCTTTTTGTAACTGTCTTTCTTACATTGAAAAATATATATGAACACAAGGCAGATTTGCAAGCATTGGTTGTTGACACACATTTCACTGGGCACAAGTTAGGTAGGAGTGCTAATGGGAAAGCTGTTAGTGTTATTGTGTTAGACAATAAGTTTTGGGATGGTTGTCATACCACATGTAAGCTTATAGGCCCTTTGATTAGATTGTTGAGAATTGTAGATTCTGATGAAAAGCTTGTTGGGGATCAGTAGAGCTAGAGGGGGGGTGAATAGCTCGCTTTAGTTGATTCTTTTTCCTCCAAGCAGAAATCAAAAGCCACACACCACCAAATCCAATGCTAACACTTGTATTTACTTGGTCTCCACCTCCTTGAGGTGACTAATCCAAGGGTCCACACCAACGATCGCAGATTTCACTATCAAACCTCCTTCTCGGAACAACCCCGAGGGTGAAGAAACCCTTTTACAACACCCTTGAAAACTTTCACAAAGAACAACACAAGGAAGAAGAAGAGAAAGAAGTATTACACAATAGACTTGCTTCTCCTTCCTTTGATTGCTTGATGAAGGTGTTGGAAACTTGAGCTTGAACAAAAACTTGAAGCACCAAAACCCTAGCTCAAATCGCAATGGAACAGTACTTTCGTTTGAGCTTGATTTTCAGCTTATAACGGTCTTCTTTTGCTTCCTGAATCGATAGGAGAGAAGCCCCAATCGATTACCAAGTGACCGTTGAACAGTACGGATGTCGGATGAATGGCTGAGATCACGCCATTTGAACTTGAATCGATTGGCTAATCGATTTGTACCTTGAATCGATTGAATGATCGATTACGGAGTGTTCTGGCTGCGCACAGACTAGATGGTAATCGATTCACCAATCAATTACAGGGCATCTGAATCGATTGACTGATCGATTACGAAGCACTCTGCCTGCGCGCAGAATTACTCGTAATCGATTCACCAATCGATTACAGGGCTTCAGAATCGATTGAATGATCGATTACAAAGCATTCTGCCTGCACGCAGAATTACTCGTAATCGATTCACCAATCGATTACAGGGCTTCTGAATCGATTGAATGATCGATTACGAAGCATTCTGCCTGCGCACAGAATTACTCATAATCGATTCACTAATCGATTACAGAGCCTTCTGGTTCAGCCAGAAACGCCCTGAATCGATTCACCAATCGATTAGTCACTTGCTAATCGATTGGCTGATCGATTGATACGCTCAACTCCGGCTTTCACACCTAGAGTTCACGCCTAGATCGATCAAGGACCTTCCGTTGGATCCGATTACCTTGTGCCAGCGAAACCTCTCATTTCCTGGACTTCACGCCTAGAGTCTCCTCAACTCCGGGTCTTCATGCCAAGAGTTTCGTCCCCGACCATCCCTTGGACTTCTTGCCTGGAGCTTCCTCAACTCCGGGTCTTAATGCCAAGAATTCGGTCCCCGACCATTCCTTGGACTTCTTGCATTACTGCACACTAAATCTCAATGTTAGATCCAACGTATTAGCTTAAACTTAAATAACCGTCAATCATCGAAACCTCTCATTTAGGGCATAATTGCATCTACAATCTCCCCCTTTTTGATGTTTGACAATCTATTTAAGTTTAAGCTAACTTTTAACATAATATCAGCGATATCAATCCAATAAGCATATAGTAAAGTTAATTAGAGCATAATCATGAACATAAACTTTAAATATCTGCAAGTCTCCCCCTTTGCCAAATATCAAAAATGACAAATAAATATAAAAGAGCTCCCCCTCAATGGAAGCACCATATAATAAGAAAATCGCAACTAGCAACATGCAAACAAACCAGTAGCACTGATAAGTACCATTTTGTTGATTATTTTAATTACTAAAATCCATGTTTGACCCATGTTTTACTTGCTTAATTATAATTTTACCCAAGGTTTTAGGATTTCCTCTTATTTTGGACTTAATTGCAAATTTGCACATTTTTGGATTATTTGGCCACTAATTTTCTGATATATTTTTGTAGGCATGAAAGGATCCTGGACCTAGGGCATACTGGGTCAAACTTGAGTCGAAAGTGGACCCAGATCGAGTTATCAAGTTTCGGATTAATCTGGGTCGTCCGATTCAAAAGAGGCTAGATCTGAGCCATCTGGGATCATCTGAAGCAATCCGAGCTAGGGTTAGGGTTGATCAAGTATTCTGATCAAGATCTGAAGGTTTCATCCCAATCAGAGCTCAATCAACCGTTGGATCAAGCTTGGAGGGCTCTAGATCGTCCATTCAAAGATTAAGTTGATCTGGACCATCCGTTGCACATCTGGAGGATCCGAGCTACCACGAGGCAGATCCTGACCCCTTATCAACATCCTCAAAGTTTGGCTCAAATCAGAGCAAGATCAGCCGTTGGATTTTCTCAATTCAATCTGGGTCGTCCATTGCTAATGTATTTAATCAAATTTTCCCAGCCTTTCTCCTGGTCGCGTCTTCTTCGCCGCAGCCGAGTTCTTCAGCTAGTTCTTAGTTTTTCTTCAATAGTTCTTCAATCCAAGGGGCGCGACCCCTCATTTCTTGCTTAGATTGAATCCTAGGTCATTGGGAGGGCTTCTCGATGAAGTTCCAGCTCGAATTCTGCCCAAGAACAGAGCTGTTGTGAGGTTTCCGTAGCTTTGCCATCTGATTTCGTCAACATCGGCTACGCACCATTTCATCCACCTGAGTAGTTCAGAGGGGTTCCCTGGAGTGCTCGGATTAATCCCAATTCATCATCGCAGCTGAGTTGAAGGAATTAGATGGGTTTTCGGATTTGAGCAGAGATGAGCTGGTTTCGAATTGCAGATGTTGTTCCCATTCGATTTTCTGAGCTTGCGGGTTCGAGGCTCACACTTGCGTGACGAACAAGGAGGATTCAAGCTAGGGAAGGATTGAGGCTTAGATTTCTTATCGTAAGTTCTGTTTTAGCTGTAGTTTTCAATTCTGCCGTTGATTTATTTATGAATTTATTCCAGCTGCTGTAATTTTCATGTATGGATAGTTTCTTTCTCAATTGGAGGCTCATCCTTGAGTGACAGCAGGGGTTCTTGAGCCGAGAGGAGGGATTATTGATAGTTTCCTTAGTTATAATTCTGTTGATTTAGCTGTAATTCAGATTCTGCAGTTCTTTCAGTTTTTGAATTTCGTATCAGTTGTTTAAGTTTTCTCTTTGAATTGTTTCTGTTTTAATTAGTGTTTCGATTATGTTTCTATTTAGCTAGATTACTAGTGTAGTGATCAATTGTTTTAAATTCAGTCTATTTCCTGATTTATTCCTTGCGTATCAGTTCTTTGGCAGGCGTTTTAGTTTTTCTGTTTTCTTCTCTGCGTATCAAACTCCATGTAGTAGGTTTAAGTTAGTGATTCTTAGTTTCGTGATAAGTGAACTCCAGTTCTTTTTAACCCTTTCAGCACATTGAGTGTTTGGACTTGATCCAAGTTGCTTCGGGTGTTTCTGAATTAAGTTGTTCCCTGATTTCAATTCTCAGTTTCTGCATCTGAAATTTATTTCTGCACATAAAGAATTCAGTCCCAAGTTGGTCAGTTTAGGTGTTATTGGTTTCTAAAGTTGTGTCAAGAGAACCTTCGAACTTTTGCATCTTGTTTGACACTGGATACCACACTCGAAGTCAGCTTACCTTGTGTGTTTTTCTGCAATTGAACTGAACTGCATTTCTGCAATTGTCTCTGCATTGAAAATTTCTGAATTGTTTTGAATTGCATTACTGAATTTTGTCCTGCAGATTTACATATCATTGTATTGGCAGCTTATCTTCCCAATCGTAATTGATTAATTCCTAATCTGAATTGTTAGAATTAGCTGGGCACTCCACATTAGCCTTGGCATATTAGCTCCTTCCTCTTGGTAGCAAGTTTATCTCATTTCTTTTGCATTTGGCACGCAATGTTAATGTATTGGCACTGATCTTGTATGAATTTATTTCAGCATGCATTCAGCTCATTATTTCTGAAATTTATGTCGAGAACATCAGCTCTTTTGAATCATTCATGAAGTTAGATACTACAACCTTGCACTCATCTTTTGCATTCGGTCAGCTCTTGAATGGGATAGTGTCTTGCTGTACATTAAGGTCATAGTTTCAGAATTATGATCAGCAATTGCAATTTCTGCATATCAGTTTTGGCTCCGAATTTCTGCTTCACATTCATTCGTTTCCGAGTCCATTAGTTGCTGAATTCTGAAGTTAATTGGTTGTTTCAAAGTTATTTGCTAGTATCCAGTTAATTTTGGCAGTTAGTTTTGTTCTGGGAAGTTGTATCAAGTGAATGCGGCTTTAGTTTCAATCAAATTACAGCATTGTTTTATTAATCTGTTTAGCCGTTCGAATTGCAATTCGATATCAAATTTGTTTTTCGGAATTGGATAAGTGCGTTGGTTGATTAAGCTTCTCATTGGTTAAGTGTACAAATTGCATTGCCCTTGTTTGATTTATTGATGTAAGTTTTATTTCCTTGTATTGTGTCTTCATTGAGTTTTCCTTTCAGATTGCAACCCAAAACCGCATTCGAAACCCAAAATTCACAAACGACACATAAATACAAGCTCGAATCACACAACATCAACTAGTCCCGAGGAAAAATACGACCTGTGACCCCTTTACTACGTTTTCATATTTTGATTGCAAAAAGGGTTTCCAGCACATTTTTATACATATTTTAAATTCTGATAGACCCACTCATTTCGTGACAACTTAATCTAGTATTTCGGGTTTATCAAATTTTTGGCGTCGTTGCCGGGGAAGCAACTAGTTGATTTGTTTGATTTTTGCTTGTATGCTTATGGGTATATCATTTGATTCTATTTTCTGTTGTTTTATCTTTTATATACGGTTGCTGCCATTTTTCTTGTTTGTTTTGTGATAGGGCTGCAAGATCAAAATGTTTCAGCAATCCTATACAAATTTTCAACAACCAAATTATCAATTCCAACAAGGGCAGCCACAATGTCAGCCCCTCAACCAATTGCAGCAGCCCTATTCAGACTTTCAGCCTTTCCAGCAATTTCAGCAGCCACCACAGCAAGATTTCTAACAGCCCTACTCAAATTTCCAACAAATTCAGAATGGGCAGCCCCAATTTTCAGTTTTTGAGCAACCAAATCAGTTTTGTCAGCCTAAATTTCAGCAACTACAACAATTCCAGCCACCACAACAATTCCAACAATTTCAGTAAGAATTTCAGCATTTTAACCAAAATTTCCAGCAGCCTTTTGCAAGTTTTCAGCATGGAAATAATCAATTTCAACCTCAATTCCAGCCATATCAACAAGGGCAGCAAGATTGTCAATCGTTTCAAACATTTCCACCTCAAAACCAACCATTTTTCCAGCCCTCACAGCCCATTAATCAGAATTTCCAGCAACAAAACCAGAATTTTCAGCCCACTCAATTTGAGTTTTCACCACCACAATTTCAACCTCAGATCCAAGAATTCCAAAATCATAATTTTCAACCATCTCCACCAAGTGGTGAAACAACTTTTTAGCAGTTTAATCATCCTATTCAACCATTTTATCAACCCCCACAGTTTCAATTTCAGACTTTACAGCCTCCTCTTGGTCTTCAGCAGCTTTATGTTCCATTTCAAGCCCAACAGGAGTTCCCCACCAATCAAGGGGGCTTTGAGAATCTTGATGAGAGTGAGGCTCAACAACAATTGATGGAGATGTTTCAACAAGTCATGCAACAAATCATTCAAAGCCAACAAGCAACAATTAATTATATGAATCAAATACAAGCTCAAAGATTAGGACAATCAGATGAATCTACAGGTGTAGGGGATTGCACTGAGCCCCAAGAATCACTCATTCCTACTGACTTAGAGGCATTGGAGGAGATTGATAGCAGGGCTTGTGATAGTTTTGGATTCATTTCTGAAACTTTACAGGATCATTCTATACTTTTATCTTGTGATGATTTAGTTGTTAATGATCCTAATTTTTCTAATTTGGTTGATACAGGAATGGTTGAGGGAACATGCATGGGAGATGATTCCATAGGTGTAGGGGATTGCACTAAGCCCCAGGGACCACCACAAGATTTAAAAGATGAACCAGAAAGTGTAGGGACTTGCATGGTGGAAGCAAGAACCCAAGGATCACCTGTTTTAGTTGAGTGCCCACAAGAACCTGAACCTGAACTGGAGCAATTACTTGACCAGGAGGAGGCCACGTTTACATCTACTTCTGTAGAACCTCCAGGTATTTTTCAGCACGATCAGGTAAATACTCCTCCTAATTTTTCTGAAAATTGCATAGAGGTACCTCAAACTGATTTTATTGTTTGTGATATACTTAGGGATGCATCTCTTATAAAATTCGATTGTGAAAAATCCCTAGAGGTACCTAGTGTTGAATTTGCTAAATTTGAAGCATATGGTGATACATATCATGAAAATGCTGAATGTGAAAAATTTTTAGAGGTGCCTAAAATTGATGTTGATTGTTGTGATGAGTCTTTTGATATATCCTATGCTGAAAATAATTGTGAAAATTTAATTAAGGCACCTAAAATTGATTTCATTTGTTGTAATACATTGCTTGATACATCCTTGGTAGAAAATAAATGCGAAATTTTTATTGAAGTGCCAAAAATTGATTTCTTTATTTGTGATGAGTTCCTGGATGCATTTTTTATAGAAAATAATTGTGAAAAATTTATTGAGGCGCCAAGAATTGATTTTATTGGACATGATGCAGTTTTGGATAAAATTCATGCAGAGACTGATATTATTTTATTTCTGTCTTACCCTGAACGCTTGAGAGAGGTATTACATTGTTTTGCAGGGTCTAGAAGACTATTGGAGTGGGTGCTCAATCTGAACAGACTTCAACCTCCTGGAAGGACTTCTAAAGGGCATCAAGAAGGAGGAGTTGATTTTACTCTAATCCATAGCACTCCATTCCTTACATGGATCTTGAACCTGAATCGCCTGCGGCCACCTGAGCATTTTTGTGTAAAGTTTAAGTGTGGGGGAGTCACAATTCTCTCAGCCACCCAGACTCCTCCACTACCACGATGGAGGCTACTTCTGGATAGACTCCGCCCACCAGAATAAAGGGGAGTTTGTTTCTTCTTGTATTTTCTTTTATTGCATGTTTCATTTTTTATGCTTTCTAGAAGTAGAATTTTCTTTTAAATTGAGTCCTTGTCAATAAATGCATGTTAGTTCTTTTGGCACGTTTTCTTCATATCTAGGAATAAATGTATCCCTCTAGGTTATCTCCATAGTATGTTAGAGCCTTTTGAAAATAAATTAAATTTGGTTGTTAAAACTTAGGGTTTGAGCTAATGGATGAAATCTTGGATGCTTGAATACTACTTGGTTTTAAATTCTTAATTGAGGATTTGAGATGAGTTCATTTTACCTAGTGAGAATTAGCCTTATTTTTGTGATACACATGTGTCATTGTACTCTAGAACTTACTTAGGTTCTTTCTAAGCCATATTTCAATGATTGGATCACATTTATAGAGGCTAATCACTTTATTTACCTTTCCATATCAATTTTGGCAAAAATCATGTTCATTCCATTTTTCTTTACTTATTTCCTACTCTTACCCTCACTTTTCTATGGACTTGTTGTTTGAAATGTTTCTTAATGCTATTTTGCCCGAGACGGACAAAGATTTAAGTGTGGGGGAGTGACTAGAGTTTGGAATTATTTTGGAGCAAGGATGCAGTTCATTTCAAAGTAAAGTAAAAAAAAATTTTGTGAAATTGAAGCCAAAGGTGCCAAGTGAGTGAATTTGAATTCCAAAAATGAGCGAAAGATGGAAGCAATTGGAGATCTAGCTTCCTTAACATATTTTGAAGATCCAAGTGGCATGGTGTGGCAATGAAAAAAAAAATTCTGCAATGAGAAACAATGGCACGCAAAAGCTTGTGCCAAGGTGAAGAAAGAAAACAAAAATCTGCTATTTTGGATGGGAAATTGACTTGGATCAAAACTGTAAAGTTGGAATTTTGGGAAGCCAAGATCAACAACATCTTGTAGAGACTGAGTTGAAGCTGGTGGAGAGCAGAAAAATGGAGATCGTGAGCTGGAATTGCAGCAGAAAAAAAACAGAAAATGCAGTGAAGGCAAGGTCTGCTGAGCTGATTTCAATATCCTTTGGAATTCCAGCTGAATTCACTCTCTTGGGGAACAGATTTCCATTGAAGAAAAGTGGATGAAATCAGAACATGAAGCAAATGAAGCTCACGGCAGTGACTTGGTTCAAATCCAACTTGCTGATACAGAAAATTCAGCAACAAAGAAAAAAATTCTCAAGCTTTTTATTGCTGATTCTCGGCAGAAAGTCACCTGCAAATTATTGAATGTGAAGAAGAGAAGGGAAACAAAGAAAAGGGAGCTGAACACAAGCTAAATTTGCAGCTGAACATAATCTGAATTAAAACTGAGAAAAACTGAGCAAAAGCTGAGAAATCTAAAGCTGGAAATTCGGAACTGCATTGCAAGGGCAGCTGTTCTGCAACCAAAATCAGAAGCCAGCAGCTGATTTGAAGAACAAATCTATGCATTCGGCTGAGAAGAAGAAAGAATCTGCAGAGAAGAAAAGAAATTGGCACGCAATTGAAGAATGATGCATCAAATTTGCTATAGAGCATGTATTCGGCCACTCTTCTAAGAGCTGAACTGCAGCTATACAATTCTGAAACTAGTGAAGGGGTTGCTGGAATTTGAAGTAAACAGGGAGTATCAAGTAAAGAATCAAGTGCATTAATAGAAAAAAATCAGTGGACTGCTAGGATTGAAGCTAGTGTACCATACAAGCAGTTTTTGTACAAGTTTTGTATCAACTTGAAGCTGTAATTTGGGTTTACAAGGCTGTGTATTGCAGAATGAAGTACAGAAATGTATGAAATCAGTGGAGATATTCTTATCCGAATCAGAGCTTTGATCCATCATCATTCTGATGCTACTAGAGAAAAGAAAGAAAGAGGAAAAAAATCAGAAAACAAAACAAAAATCAAGATTGGCACGCAAGAGAACAATTGGCACAAGGGAATTAATGAAGTCTTCTCATACAATTTTAGAAGGGCATTGCAAAGACTCACTCCATCACACTTTGGATTTCATTATGTGAACTGAAAGGAGGGCAAAAATGCATCAAGAACATCCTTGAGCACTCAAGTCTTCCACTTTATCAATTTTTCCATTTTCTTGGTTTTTACTCCATTTCTTACCATTTTCCATGTTTCCAGTTGTTTTTGTAGATGTTGAATCCTAATCATGACTAATGGTGGAGAGTAGATAATAAGCAAGCCTATGGTAGTGCAAAAAGCATGTGTGTATGAGTGAGCTCCACTTCCATCATCAACTTAGAACTTAAGGAGAGAGCCACCAAAATTTTCCTTGAAAGGCTAGAGAGTTGAATTCATCTCAATGACTCATGATGGATGAAAAGGCTAAGTTGTTGATTTAAGGACAAGATACTAATCCATAGAGCTTAGATTTATGAGAATTGACAACCTTAGGTAATTTCTTTTCATTTGCTTCTAATTATGCTTAAGAAAATCTAGGGGATACATACCTAGTAGTTTCGCGAGACGCTCAAGGTTAAGTGTGGAGGAGTTGATAAGTACCATTTTGTTGATTATTTTAATTGCTAAAATCCATGTTTGACCCATATTTTACTTGCTTAATTATGATTTTACCCTAGGTTTTAGGATTTCCTCTTATTTTGGACTTAACTGCAAATTTGCACATTTTTGGATTATTTGTCCACTAATTTTCTGATATATTTTTGTAGGCATGAAAGGATCCTGGACCTAGGGCATACTGGGTCAAACTTGAGTCGGAAGTGAACCCAGATCGAGTTATCAAGTTTTGAATTAATCTGGGCCGTCCGATTCAAAAGCGGCTAGATCTGAGCCATCTGGGACCATCTGAAGCAATCCGAGCTAGGGTTAGGGTTGATCAAGCATTTTGATCAAGATCTGAAGGTTTCATCCCAATCAGAGCTCAATCAACCGTTGGATCAAGCTTGGAGGGCTCTAGATCGTCCATTCAAAGATTAAGTTGATCTGGACCATCCGTTGCACATCTGGAGGATTCGAGCTACCATGAGGCAGATCCTGACCCCTGATCAACATCCTCAAAGTTTGGCTCAAATCAGAGCAAGATCAGCCGTTGGATTTTCTCAATTCAATCTGGGCCGTCCATTGCTAATGTATTTAATCAAATTTTCCCAGCCTTTCTCCTGGTCGCGTCTTCTTCGCCGCAGCCGAGTTCTTCAACTAGTTCTTAGTTTTTCTTCAATAGTTCTTCAATCCAAGAGGCGCGACCCCTCATTTCTTGCTTAGATTGAATCCTAGGTCATTGGGAGGGCTTCTCGATGAGTTCCAGCTCGAATTCTACCCAAGAACAGAGCTGTTGTGAGGTTTTCGTAGCTTTGCCATCTGATTTCGTCAACACTGCGCACCATTTCATCCACCTGAGTAGTTCAGAGGGGTTCCCTGGAGTGCTCGGATTAATCCCAATTCATCATCGCAGCTGAGTTGAAGGAATTGGATGGGTTTTCGGATTTGAGCAGAGATGAGCTGGTTTCGAATTGCAGATGCTGTTCTCATTCGATTTGCTGAGCTTGCGAGTTCGAGGCTCACACTTGCGTGACGAACAAGGAGGATTCAAGCTAGGGAAGGATTGAGGCTTAGATTTCTTATCGTAATTTCTGTTTTAGCTGTAGTTTTCAATTCTGCCGTTGATTTATTTATGAATTTATTCCAGGTGCTGTAATTTTCATGTATGGATAGTTCCTTTCTCAATTGGAGGCTCATCCTTGAGTGACAGCAGGAGTTCTTGAGCCGAGAGGAGGGATTATTGATAGTTTCCTTAGTTATAGTTCTGTTGATTTAGCTGTAATTCAGATTCTGCAGTTCTTTCAGTTTTTGAATTTCGTATCAGTTGTTTAAGTTTTCTCTCTGAATTGTTTCTGTTTTAATTAGTGTTTCGATTATGTTTCTATTTAGCTAGATTACTAGTGTAGTGATCAATTGTTTTAAATTCAGTCTATTTCCTGATTTATTCCTTGCGTATCAGTTCTTTGGCAGGCGTTTCAGTTTTTCTGTTTTCTTCTCTGCGTATCAAACTCCATGTAGTAGGTTTAAGTTAGTGATTCTTAGTTTCGTGATAAGTGAACTCCAGTTCTTTTTAACCCTTTCAGCACATTGAGTGTTTGGACTTGATCCAAGTTGCTTCGGGTGTTTCTGAATTAAGTTGTTCCCTATTTCAATTCTCAATTTCTGCATCTGAAATTTATTTCTGCACATAAAGAATTCAGTCCCAAGTCGGTCAGTTTAGGTGTTATTGGTTTCTAAAGTTGTGTCAAGAGAACCTTCGAACTTTTGCATCTTGTTTGACACTGGATACCACACTCGAAGTCAGCTTACCTTGTGTGTTTTTCTGCAATTGAACTGAACTGCATTTCTGCAATTGTCTCTGCCTTGAAAATTTCTGAATTGTTTTGAATTGCATTACTGAATTTTGTCCTGCAGATTTACATATCATTGTATTGGCAGCTTATCTTCCCAATCGTAATTGATTAATTCCTAATCTGAATTGTTAGAATTAGCTGGGCACTCCACATTAGCCTTGGCATATTAGCTCCTTCCTCTTGGTAGCAAGTTTACCTCATTTCTTTTGCATTTGGCACGCAATGTTAATGTATTGGCACTGATCTTGTATGAATTTATTTCAGCATGCATTCAGCTCATCATTTCTGAAATTTGTGTCGAGAACATCAGCTCTTTTGAATCTTTCATGAAGTTAGATACTACAACCTTGCACTCATCTTTTGCATTCGGTCAGCTCTTGAATGGGATAGTGTCTTGCTGTACATTAAGGTCATAGTTTCAGAATTATGTATCAAACTAAACCTTAACAAACTGATTGACTTTAGCTTGCGTTTTAGTTGGTTGTTCTGAGGTTTTGCAGTGGATCAGTTCTGAATTGTTACCAACCCTCATTTCTGCATTCCTAAATGCCCAATCTGCCATTTAGTTTTATTCTCTGCAGTTTCAGTTTAGTAATGCCGATAGTGTATCAAGTGTAGCCTCATGTCTGATTTGGATCAAGATTAACACATCTTGTAGTTACTTTTGTGTTCGAATTCACCATGCATTGTTAGTTTCAACATTTGATCAGCAATTGCAATTTCTGCATATCAGTTTTGGCTCCGAATTTCTGCTTCACATTCATTCGTTTCCGAGTCCATTAGTTGCTGAATTCTGAAGTTAATTGGTTGTTTCAAAGTTATTTGCTAGTATCCAGTTAATTTTGGCAGTTAGTTTTGTTCTGGGAAGTTGTATCAAGTGAATGCGGCTTTAGTTTCAATCAAATTACAGCATTGTTTTATTAATCTGTTTAGCAGTTCGAATTGCAATTCGATATCAGATTTGTTTTCCGGAATTGGATAAGTGCGTTGGTTGATTAAGCTTCTCATTGGTTAAGTGTACAAATTGCATTGCCCTTGTTTGATTCATTGATGTAAGTTTTATTTCCTTGTATTGTGTCTTCATTGAGTTTTCCTTTCAGATTGCAACCCAAAACCACATTCGAAATCCAAAATTCACAAACGACACATAAATACAAGCTCGAATCACACAACATCAACTAGTCCCGAGGAAAAATACGACCTGTGGCCCCTTTACTATGTTTTCATATTTTGATTGCAAAAAGGGTTTCCAGCACATTTTTATACATATTTTAAATTCTGATAGACCCACTCATTTCGTGACAACTTAATCTAGTATTTCGGGTTTATCAAGCACTCGCACACACAAATCATATAACGCATACGATGGAAACATAGCATATCACCATGAAAAGTTGACAATATCCATAGACCAAGTATATGACTACAAAAACCACCAACATAGACAAAGTATATGACAACAATCATGGCGCAAAAAAGAACTCGTCAAGGGCAGAAGCAGGATCAGCGGCCGGGGTCTCCGTAACATCAGGAAGACCAGAACCTCCCGAAGTGGCGCCAACCTCCAACGATGGAGCATCAGTGGACGGCGGAGGAGGAGGATGCAGGCCGCGCATCTGGGAGCGACACATATCGCGCACCTCCAGCAAGGTGCGCTCAATGGATGTAAGGCGTGACTGCGTCTCGAAGTGACGCAAGTCACTCTCCAACCGCATCTCCTCAAAACGAGTGTCGACTGTCTCCTCAAACGCACGGACCCTATCCAGAATGTCCTCCTCCTTGTCATCGTCCGGAGCAGCTGCAGCAGCGGGTCCATGTCCAGGGCGTGCTCGCGGTCCCTCCCCAACCTGCCGACCATCAATCCATCGAATGTCGCCAAACTCGCCCGTCATCCCGGACTTGCAAATGGAACGTGCTGAAATCCGGGAGTATTTGACGGTCATGGGCTCCACCTTCCCCCGAGAGACGTCAATCCGCTTAAAAGCAAGCCAGTCTGTAATAATATGCCCAAAAGGCATATGAACAGTACCATGCACAGGCTGAGTGAAATGGATAATGGAATGAAATATGTTCAGAGGAATGTTAACATCTAGACCCTGGTGAAGAGCATAGGTCAGGAAAAGCTGAGAGGGTCGGACGGTTGCTAAGGCGCGAGACACAATAGGCAAGAGACAGTTGATTACGACCTTATAAAGGGCATAATCGATAGCGGATAGTTCAAGAGCAGGAAACGTGGTAAGATTGGCATAAGGGCCATCTAGACGCGGGCGTTGAAAGAAATTCTGATACATCAAGTCAATGGAAATATGCTCAAATGGCGGAGGTAGAAGCTCAGGAAGTGTAGGAAAGAAAACAAAACTATTGGTAGAGGGACGGCACTGGAGGAACTCGGAAAGAGTCGTATAACTAAAATCCAAATTTTGTTTGGCTACCCGAGTTTTATAATTCACACCATCCACGGTGTGTAGGTTGTTGTAGAACTCGGAAACCAACCCTATATTGACCCCTCGCTCACAATAGATAACAGACTCGAGTTTATAGGTTTCAAGGATCTGAAACACCGTGAAACAATGATCATGGAACTATTGTCGATCAAGTGATCTAGGGGCAATCAATTTGAATATATGTTGATCAAATGCCTTTTGATAAGCGGCATTCAGAAAACGGGCATCCGTAGGGGGTTGAGGGCGAGAAGACCCGGCACCCGTCTCATCCGCCCTTTGTTTCTTCCTATGACGACCAACCCAAGATGACCAAGAAAGGAGAACAATGTCAGGACACACAGACAAAAAAAATTTGGAGTGTTGGATTAGGGTAAGGGTTGTGAGTTTTAGGGTAGGAGAAGTAATGCATAGGGTGAAGTGGGAAATGCAATGCAACCACAATGAACACAACAAATAGAAGAAAACTTGATTAGCCAAGATCAAATAAGCAAGGAAAAGAAGAAGAGGGGAGATTAGGGTTTACTTTGGCGCCATTAAGGAAGAGAAGAAACTGAACCGGGATAAAGAAACCTCGTACAAAAGCTTCGAGCGTGAGTCGCGAGAGGCGCTTGTGAGTCGCGAGAGGCGCCTGAGCGAGCGTCGAGAGAAAAAGTGGACAGCGAAGGAGGAAGCACAAGAACCCTAGGGTTTGAGATGTGGGAGCACGGGGGAGAGTTCTGTGGGAAAGTTCGGGTCGGCTGATGTTTTTTGGGCAAAAGGCGAGTGACATGGCAGGTTAGGTGGAGCGCGTTAATGGCCGGAATCGATTGAGTAATCGATTACGAGAGGTCGTAATCGATTAGCCGATCGATTCGACTTGTATTAATCGATCAGCGCGAGTAATCGATTAACCGATCGATTCAACCTGTATTAATCGATCCACTGATCGATTAAGAAGCAGTCTATGCCCGAGAAATACTGTCGGAATCGATTAGGGAATCGATTCAGATGGTTTCTGCCGAAAGATGCAGACCCACCAATCGATTGATAACTGAAATCAATCGATTGGTAACTGGAATAACTGATACATGGCTAAAACGTGCTCAATTTTTGGCATTTTCGAGTTTCTAAGGGGTCAAGCACAATCACATGGTCTCCAAAGACTTGGATATCGGATTAGTTCATTAAAATATCCAATCACGATCTTCGGACTAAGTACACACTAATAGCGTACTAGTCTTTCCCATGATTGATCAAGTGAATGATTTATGATGAATTTTCATCTTCTTGCTCAAAGTAATACATCATAACAAGCATTATGAACAAGATGATGAATCCTAACATCTCACTCCCATCTACAAAGGCATAAGCAAGGGAAGTTCTAGGTTCTTGTGAGATGCATATTAAGGCAAGTGAGTTGAATATCTTGAAATGATCATGGAGGATTAATCAATATGGCACATTCCTAATTCTTTTCGCAAGTAGCTAAATTCAAATTCCGGAAGAGGTTTGGTGAAAAGATTTGCAAGATTTGATTTTGACTCAACATATTTAAGAACAATATCCCCATTAGATACATGATCTCGAATAAATGATGTTTAACCTCAATGTGCTTAGTTCGTGAATGATGAACCGAGTTTTTTTTGTCAAGTTTATGGTACTCACATTGTCACAAAGAACTTGCATATTTTTGTAGATAAATTTATAATCTTCCAAGGTATGAGTCATCCATAATAATTGTGACACACATTCACCCATAGCTATATATTCGGCTTCGGTTGTGGAGAGTGCTACACAATGTTGTTTTCTACTCGACCAACTCATCAAAGAAGATCCCAAAAATTGGCATCCACCACTAGTACTTTTCCGATCCAATTTACATCCAGCATAATCCGAATCGAAATATCCTACAAGATCAAACGTTTCGGTTGTAGGGTACCACAAACCCACCCGTTGAGTCCCTTTAAGATAGCGAAGGATTCGTTTGATTGCACATAAATGTGACTCCTTGGCACAAGCTTGATACCTTGCACACATACCCACGGCAAACAATATGTCGGGTCTACTAGCCATGAGATAAAGAAGACTACCTATGACACTACGATACATTTTGGAGTCAACTTCTTTACCTTCAATATCATTGTCTAACTTGGTGTTAGTTGCCATAGGGGTAGATATTTCTTTGGCACTCTCCATTCCAAATTTCTTAATGATTTCTTTTACATATTTGGATTGATGAATGTATATGTCATATTTTGTTTGTTTAATTTGTAAGCCTAAGAAAAATGTCAATTCACCAACCAAGCTCATTTCAAACTCACTTTCCATGTGATTGATGAATTCATTTAAATAGTCTTTATTTGTGGATCCACAAATAATGTCATCTACATAGACTTGGGCCACAAAGATATCTTCCCCACTAGTCTTTAAAAATAATGTAGGATCAATTTTTCCTCTATGAAAACCTTTTGACACTAAGAATGTGGACAATCTTTCATACCAAGCACGAGGTGCTTGTTTTAGTCCATACAATGCCTTCTTAAGCTTGTATACATGGTTTGGACATTCTAAATCTTCAAATCCCGGAGGTTGCTCAACATATACTTCTTCTTTGATAAAACCATTTAAAAATATCGATTTTACATCCATTTGATACAACTTAAATCCTTTATGAGCGGCAAACGCCAACATCATTCTAATAGACTCTAACCGAGCTACCGGTGCATAGGTTTCATCATAGTCCAATCCTTCGACTTGATTAAAACCTCTAGCAATCAATCTAGCTTTATTTCTCACAACCATTCCTTTATCATCAAGTTTGTTCATAAAAACCCATTTCGTATCAATGATTGATTTTCCTTTGGTTCTAGGAACTAATTCCCAAACTTGACTTCTCTCAAATTGAGACAACTCATCTTGCATTGCCAAAATCCAATCGGGATCAAGCAACGCATCACTTACGGCTTTTGGCTCAATTTGTGAAATTAGAGCCACTTGACTCCCTTCATTCCGAAAATAAGATCGAGTTCGTACCCCATGGGTAATGTCACCCACTACTTGCTCCAAGGGATGGTTTGTACTTGTCCTTGTGTGTCTTGGTTCTTGAGTTGTAGTGATTACATTTTCAAGTGGTAACTCAATCACACCTTCCGTTTCACTCTCTTCTTTCTCAAGATTATTTTCCTCCTTTAATGTCAATTTCTCTAATTCAAATTGTACTTCCTCCTCTATTGCTTTATTTGAACTCGAGCTTGGATTTTCTTCAAAAATCATATTTAGAGACTCTTCAACTATTTTGGATCTCTTATTATAAACTCTATAGGCTTTGCTATGAGTGGAATACCCTACAAGAATACCTTCATCCGCCTTGGCGGAAAATTTTCCTGAGTGATCTTTGGTGTTTAAAATATATACTTTACATCCAAACACCCTAAGATGTTTTATTGTAGGAGGTTTACCAAACCACAATTCATGAGGTGTTTTGTTCAAAAACCTATGTATTAAAATCCTATTTTGCACATAACATGCCGTGTTAATTGCTTCGGCCCATAGATAACTATGAAGAGAGTATTCATTTAACATACTCCTAGCGGCCTCTTGTAAAACTCTATTCTTTCTCTCAACCACCCCATTTTGTTGTGGTGTCGTAGGAGTAGAGAATTCATGCTTATATCCATTTTGTGAGCAAAAATTTTCAAATCTTTCGTTTTCAAACTCACCTCCATGATCACTTCGTAATCTATTGATTTTCAAATTTTTCTCATTTTTTACTCTTTTACAAAAAGCAATCAAAGTTTCTAAGGTATGATCCTTATGCTTTAAGAAAAACACCCAAGTGTATCTAGTGAAGTCATCTATCACAACTAAACAATATCTACTATCGTTCAAGGAAACATGCTTGCTACTATCAAACAAATCCATATGCAATAATTCCAAAGCTGTAGACGTACTTAAGTTCGTTTTACCTTTGTGGGTAGCCTTGGTTTGCTTACTCATTTGACATGCATCACATAGTTTATCCTTTTGGAACTTCAATTTTGGCAATCCTTGCACCAATTCATTCTTTGATAGTCTCTTGATATGTCTCATGTTGGTGTGAGCAAGTCTCCGATGCCAAAGCCAAGTCTCTTCCTCTTTAGACATGAAACACTTAGCAAACACATTAGTAATACCAAATAGTTCAACTTGATAAATGTTTTCCTTTCTATGGCCAATAAGCATGATAGTATTTAGTTCACTATGTTTAATTAGACATTGAGATGAATCAAACTCAACTCTATATCCCGAGTCACATAGTTGACTAACGCTTAATAAATTGAAAATCATACCTTTCACTAATAAAACGTTCCTAATTATAAATTATTCAGAAATTTTAATATCACCTATTCCAATAACTTTCAATTCACCACTATTACCAAAGGAAACGATACCTTTATTTTTGTTTTTGAGTGATGAAAATTTTGATGAGTCTCCCGTCATGTGCCTAGAGCATCCACTATCAATGAACCATGTTGTTGGATGCTCCCCCTCGACGCATGCCTGTTCAAATGCGATGAACTAAAAGTTTTGGTACCCAAATGTTGGGTCCAATAGCATCTACAACAAATTGCTTGGGTACCCAAGCTTGAACATTTTTCACTTTTGCAACATGATTTCTACTAACAAGAGACATGAAGTTAACTTCCTTATCCTTTGGTTTATATCCTAATCCTGCCTTGTTATACACTGCCCGTTGACTTCCTAATATCATGTCCAAATATTTTGAGCTAGAGGTAAATTTTTCCAAAGCATTTCTAAGGCCCTCTACTTGCAATTTTAATGATGCATTTTCCTTTTTAAGATCATCACCTCTAGAATTTGCAACTTCGTGATGTGTACATGCTTCACATGGCATAGTATCATTTTCAAGTAATTTCATCTTAGTTTGTAGTTCTTTGACTTTGACTTTTGATTTAGATAAAGCATTTGTCAAACATGCAATAGTAGCATAGAGTTTATCTAATTTAGGAGAAGTTACCTCATCCTCACTAGATGATGACTCGCTTGAAGACTCAACTTCATCTTCATGATTTTCCTCATCTTCACTACTTTCAACATCATTCAAGGCCATGAGAGCCACATGTCTTGAAGTCTTTCTCCCAATTTCTTCATCTGATGAACTAGATGAAGTATCATCCCATGTAGCTTTCAAAGCCTTCTTTTTCTTTGTCTTGTCATCCTTTCTTTTTAGCTCGGGACAATCGGCTTTGATATGACCCTTTTTACTACACTCAAAACAAATTGTATCAGTCTTTACTTTTGATTTAGCTTGAGACGTACCCTTTTTCTTGTCATCAAGGAACATCTTCTTGACATCCTTCTTGTTGAACTTTCTAGATCGCCTCATCATCTTCCGGACAAAATTTGCCATTTCACTTGATGATAGCTCCTCATCGCTATCACTATCACTATCTTGCTCGGACTCGGATGAGGAGGGTTCTTCCTTCTTCTCCTTCTTCTTCTCTTTATTTTTCTTCTTGCTCCTTTCACCTGCAACCAAAGCTATACCTTTCTCCTTATGGCTTACATTAACTTGTTCATGCAATTCTAGTTCACAAAATAGTTCATCTAGCTTGACAATTGATAAATCCCTTGAAACCTTATAAGCATCAACCATTGATGACCATAAGGAGTTTCTTGGGAAGGATTTTAGTGCATACCTGATGAGGTCCCGGTTTTCCACACTTTCTCCAACCGAATGAAGGCCATTGAGAAGCTCCTTAAATCTTCCATGTAACTGACTTACGATTTCTCCTTCCTTCATTACAAAGTTTTGCAATTGATTTATAAGAAGGTCCCTTTTGGCAATTCTTGAATCTTTTGTGCCTTCATTTAGCTCAATTAGCTTATCCCACAACTCTTTAGCACTCTTAAATGGACCAACTTTGTTTAGTTGTTCCGAGCTCAATCCACATTGAAGAGTTACCGTGGCTTTAGCATTTGCTTGCGCCTTCATCTTTTGCTCAGTCGTCCACTTGGATGATTCCAGAATTTTTCCATCTTGTGTCGGCGCAACAAAACCCTCCGTAACAAAAAACCAATTGTCGATTTCAGTCATGAGATAATTTTCCATGCGACTCTTCCAATATGCGAAGTTGTTCCCTTCATAGTAAGGTGGTCGTGTAGTGCTATGGCCCTCTTTCAAAGACATCCTTGCAGCTCAAACACTTGCTTCTTTGGGTGTGAGTCCTCCGAAGCAACCCCGCTCTGATACCACTTGTTGGGGATCGATAGAGCTAGAGGGGGGTGAATAGCTCGCTTTAGTTGATTCTTTTTTCTCCAAGCAGAAATCAAAAGCCACACACCACCAAATCCAATGCTAACACTTGTATTTACTTGGTCTCCACCTCCTTGAGGTGACTAATCCAAGGGTCCACACCAGCGATCGCAGATTTCACTATCAAACCTCCTTCTCGGAACAACCCCAAGGGTGGAGAAACCCTTTTACAACACCCTTGAAAACTTTCACAAAGAACAACACAAGGAAGAAGAAGAGAAAGAAGTATTACACAATAGGCTTGCTTCTCCTTCCTTTGATTGCTTGATGAAGGTGTTGGAAACTTGAGCTTGAACAAAAACTTGAAGCACCAAAACCCTAGCTCAAATCGCAATGGAACAGTACTTTCGTTTGAGCTTGATTTTTCGCTTATAACGGTCTTCTTTTGCTTCCTGAATCGATTGGTGAGAAGCCCCAATCGATTACCAAGTGACCGTTGAACAGTACGGATGTCGGATGAATGGCTGAGATCAAGCCATTTGAACTTGAATCGATTGGCTGATCGATTTGTACCTTGAATCGATTGAATGATCGATTACGGAGTGTTCTAGCTGCACACAGACTGGCTGGTAATCGATTCACCAATCGATTACAGGGCATCTGAATCGATTGACTGATCGATTACGAAGCACTCTGCCTGCGCGCAAAATTACTCATAATCGATTCACCAATCGATTACAGGGCTTCTGAATCGATTGAATGATCGATTACATTCTGCCTGCGCGCAGAATTACTCGTAATCGATTCACCAATCGATTACAGGGCTTCTGAATCGATTGAATGATCGATTACAAAGCATTCTGCCTGCGCACAGAATTACTCGTAATCGATTCACTAATCGATTACAGAGCCTTCTGGTTCAGCCAGAAACGCCCTGAATCGATTCACCAATCGATTAGTCACTTGCTAATCGATTGGCTGATCGATTGATACGCTCAACTCCGGCTTTCACACCTAGAGTTCACACCTAGATCGATCAAGGACCTTCCGTTGGATCCGATTACCTTGTGCCAGCGAAACCTCTCGTTTCCTGGACTTCACGCCTAGAGTCTCCTCAACTCCGGGTCTTCATGCCAAGAGTTCCGTCCCCGACCATCCCTTGGACTTCTTGCCTGGAGCTTCCTCAACTCCGGGTCTTCATGCCAAGAATTTGGTCCCCGACCATTCCTTGGACTTCTTGCATTACTGCACACTAAATCTCAATGTTAGATCCAATGTATTAGCTTAAACTTAAATAACCGTCAATCATCGAAACCTCTCATTTAGGGCATGATTGCATCTACAAAGCTTTCATTGGGATATGTATATGAAGGTATACAAAGGGCTAAAAATGCTATCAAAGAGATGTTTATGAACAAGACAACATCATATGAACCATACACTCAAATCATTAAGGCAAGATGGGATAAACATTTGAAGCGAAGTCTCCATGCAGCAGCCTACTTTCTAAACCCTGCTTTCTTTTATGATGAGAAATTCATTGAGAAGAATCAAGTTATGCGAGGCGTACTTGATATGTTTGATGTAAAGAGCCTTTGTAGTGACACAATTAAAGCATTGAAAGAGATACAAATATATCGGGATCACACAGGAAGCTTTGATAGGTCAAAAGTTGTACAAGCAGCCAAGGAACTCCAACCTGGTAAGAAATTTTATCTAGTAGTTTCATTTGTTTGAATGTTTTAAAATAAATACTAAATAGTAAATGTTGATGATTAAACATTTATATATATTTTTGCAGGTGAATGGTGGAGATATTTTGGTTCTAGTACCCAATTTTGCAAAAGATAGCAATTCGTCTTCTTAGTCAAACATCTTCTTCCTCAGGGTGTGAGCAAAATTAGAGTATTTTTGAACAAATTTATACTAAAAGAAGAAATAGGTTGGGGCATCAAAGATTAAATGATCTTGTTTATTTGACCTATAACATGAGCCTTAAATCAAGGTATTATGATTTACATTATTAAACTATTTAATATTTGGTAATTTATGTTATTTTTGCAACTTTAGGATAGTAAACTTTAGAAGTTATTTTAATATTTTAAGTTTGCATATTAGGTTACAACAAAAGAAAAGATCTTATGATCCAATTGACTATGAAAGTATTGATCTAGTTGATTTTTGGGTGATGGAAGAAGTAGAAGAGCCAGAACTTCCTAATGATCTTCAAGAGCTAATATATCAAGAAAATGTTATACCTTCATATCATGCTCGTGAGTTTTAGAGTTTTCTTTGTTATAGAGTATATTTTTATTGATGTTTGTATATATTTTTAACATATTCTATATCATTTTCATGTTTTTACTTTTTAGATGATGATGAGAGACATGAGATTGGTCTATTTGATGCTACTATGCCTCACGGATATGGTTCATTTGGTGATGATGGAGATGAAGATGAAGATAGACATGAAGCATTTGATGATGGAGATATTCAACAAATTAATGCTGATTTTGATGATCCTATTTGATTCATGAATTTAAAAGTTTGAACCTTTAATGTTTCCCTTATGTTTTTGACTTATTGTTATGTTTTGAAGTCAAACTTTTGAATTTTGATTGATGTCAACTACTTTTGGAAAAGTGAGATTGTATGTGCTTTGCTAGTGTTCTCTATTTAAATGTGCAAAAACATATAACATGCTTTACTTAGTTGATTTACTCTTGAAGAATGTAGTTGGGTCAATTATTAATTCCATATATTTATATAAATACATGCTTTATTATACCGGTTATATCCCGGTTGGACCCCCGGTTAAACCGGTTGAACCTGTGAACCTCTGAACCCTTGCTCCGACCTGTTCGATGTCCGGTCCGATTCTCAGAACCTTGCTTGAATCTGAGTCAATTGTGCTTGATTTTCTGAGCCATTAAGAACTAAAGAGGGAGTTTCGTACCTGAATACTCAAATTGTGGCCAAGTATACTCAATTTGGTCACACATATACTTGAATTTGAGTATTTCGTACATAATAATGCGAATTATGTACCATAATCAATTATGTCAAGCACTTATTAGAAAAGTAGTGTCATTACCATTAATCCATATTATATTATCAATGAAACAAGGAAATATGTCTCAAACAGACTCACCCACACTAATTAATGCATAACTTGCGTCCCAATGTACCTGTAAGTTTAAAAATAATACCTCATTCGTGGAAATATATACTTGAATCTGAGTCAATTGTGCTTGATTTTTTTAAGCCATTGAGAATTAAAGAGGAAGTCTCGTACCATAATACTCAAATTGTGGACAAGTATACTCAATTTGGTCACATAAAAACTTGAATTTGAATATTTCATACCTAATAATACGGATTATGTACCATAATCAATTATGTCAAGCACTTATTAGAGCAGTAATGTCATTAACATTAATTCATATTATATTATCAATGAAAAATGAAATATGTCCCAAACAGACTCACACACACTAATTAATGCATACCTTGCGTCCCAATGTACCTATAAGTTTAAAAATAATACCTCATTCGTTGAAATATATACTTGAATCTGAGTCAATTGTGCTTGATTTCTTGAGCCATTGATAACTAAAGAGGGAGTCTCATACCTTAATACTCAAATTGTGGACATGTATACTCAATTTGCTCACACACATACTTGAATTTGGATATTTCGTACCTACTAATCTGGATTATATACCCTTATCAATTATGCCAAGCACTTATTAGAGCAGTAGTGTCATTAACCTTAATTCATATTAAATTATCAATGAAACAATGAAATATGTACCTGAAAGTTTAAAAATAATACCTCATTCGTGGAAATATATACTTGAATCTGAGTTAATTGTGCTTGATTTTTTGAGCAATTAAGAACTAAAGAGAGAGTCTCGTACCTTAATACTCAAATTGTGAACATGTATACTCAATTTGCTCACACACATACTTGAATTTAGATATTTCGTACCTAATAATCTGGATTATGTACCCTCATCAATTATGTCAAGTAATTATTAGAGTAGTAGTGTCATTAACCTTATCCATATTATATTATCAATTGTGCATAATTTTATGAGTTAATTCGTGCCCAAAAAAAGTCACCTACACTAACCTCTAAAACATCTGTGCACTGGTTGTGTGTCCCAGATTATTGATAGACTTATTGTAGATAGTACTCAATTGGATAGAAATAATACTAAATTTTTGTTTAAATGGTGCTAAATTTAGGTGGTATTGTACCTTCTTTTATACTTTTTGTACCTACATTTTGCCTAGAGATGCTCTAACTGAATAAAAACTAACAGAATATATTGCTTTACATAAGTCTATCATTACTACAAAACAAAAACCATCATTGCTACAAAATAAAAACCAATATCTATCTGTCATTACTAACAGAATACATTACTTTACATAACTAATCCATAAGTCTGTCATTACTATAGAATAAAAACCAATATTGCTACAGCCATTGAAAACCAACATCTATCATAACTAACAGAATACGTTGCTTAATATAACTAAGTCATAAATCTGTCATTACTATAAAATAAAAACCAACATTGCTTTACATCTGAATTTGGATCCACAAAAAGGCAAATTTGAAACTCCAATACATCTACTTGAGCATAAGAAGCAAATAAGTGTCTATCTTCAGATTCTTTACATCTGTCATTACCAACATTGCTTTACATCATAGTCAAATACATTTTTTAACAATTCATTCTCATCTGATAATATAGTTGAAGTAACACGTGTAACGACCCGGCCCATTTGGTGGCCCATTTGGTGGCCCCTTTATTTTTCTGTGGGTTGTCGACCGTCGACCGTGCCGTTACTCACTAGGACTTCCCACCCCTGACCAGTGGGTTTTTGCCTTCCCCAAGATTCAAACTCTAGACCTCCAAGTTTAAGTACTAGAGTTTATGAACCCTGGTAACCAATTGATTTTTTTATTGTGACGACCCAACCCATTTGGCGACCCCTTTATTTTTATGTGGGTCGTCGACCGTCGACCGTCGACCATACCGTTACTCACTAGAACTTCCCACCCCTGGCCAGAGAGTTTATTCCTTCCCCAGGATTCAACTATAGACCTCCAAGCTTAAGTACTAGAGTTTACGAATCCTGGTAACCAATTGAACCTGAAATATTTTTATTTCAGGCCCAAAGAGGGCCTGAAAATTTTCATTTCAATCTGGCATTTAGGGCTACATCAAACAAGTAAATTCAATAACACTATATTCCACTTTGCCAATCATATATATTACATATAAAAATCACTTAATCAGAATGTCAAACAAGCTATAAACTGGATAAACCTACTAAAAGAAAAAGAAAATTAACATATTGAATCCAGAGTAAGTAACTAGGACGGTTTGCTAATAGTGCAAATAAATAAAAATGCCCATAGGCCTAAAGCAGAGGAAAGATAGACATGATAACTTTCGGCCAGCAATTAAGGGTGAGCAAACAATAATTTGCTCACACACATACTTCAACTTTCGGCCAGCAACTTTTACTCCCTTTGCTAGAGCCTCATCGTTCAACCTACAAAGAAAAGGTAATTAATATTAGAAACAATAATGAAGTATTTTTCAAAAGTGCAACTCAAAGATATTTTAGGCCTGAAATGAAAATTTTTAGGCCCTTTTTGTGCCTGAAATGAAAAATTCAGGCCCTTTTTGGGCCTGAAATAAAAAATTTCAGGCCCAAAGAGGGCTTGAAATAAATTTATTTCAAGCCTTCTTTGGACCTTCATTTCAGGCCTTCTTTATTTATAAGGAATTATAAAGAAAGAAAGAAATATATAATATTAATAAATGCATATCATTTATAGAGTAAAAATATAATAAATGAATATAATTCAAATATAAATAAAATTTATAAATGTAAAAAATAATTAAAATAGATAATAAAATATATTTATGAGCAAAATTAAAGAGATAAGGATAATTTACTAAAACAAGCTATGATTCATCGTTCTGTGCCAACTGATACGGTATGAGAACATAATTAATATTCATTAGGACTAAGTTTAGACACCATAAATATCATCTCCTACCTCAACTCTAACTAGTGATATCGAGTATTGAGAAATCCAAATATCCTAGGTCACCGAAACCCACTGATGGACCTACAAAAGTCCTATTGCAACATATTCTAAAAATATGAGTTAATGGTATGCAAGGAACTCAATTTTGCTATGCATTATGTATTTAGGTAGTATCCAAATAAAACCTCTTATTTCAAGTTTAAAGAAATGTAAGCATGTTTTGATCATACCTGAATATTTCAATAAAATGAAAGGATTTTATCACAACTTGTAGAATTATATAAAAGATTATCATATAAATAATTAATTTAATAAATCATGATTAAATATTATAAAAAATATTTTTTAAATAAAAAAATTTTGAATGCACGTTGGGCCTGAAGTCATCTGATTTCAGGCCCAACGTGGGCCTGAAGTCAAATGACTTCAGGTCCAGCGTGGACCTGAACCTGAAATCATGTGCTGTGATAGGTTTTTCAATATATATTTATATTAATATTAATATATTATTTAATATATTAATTTATATTAATCAAATATAAAAAAATATCTCCTTATATTTCCGAAATCATACTGGAATAGATGTTTCTTTTAACTGAAATATTTTTTCTTTTTTACCTTACGTTTTTTAGCCGATTCCCACAATATATTATTTTAAATTAAAAAGTCTGAAAAAGCAGGTTCAGATGTTTCGAAATTCTAACTGAGAAAGAGAAAGAGAATTCTTGATGGGAGGGGTATAAGAGAAAGATCATTAAATTTGATGCGGCCTTTGGTAAAAAGAAAACCTCAGTACGCCTTTTGGTAATTCTTAATTTTTTCACATGAGCCATTGGGTAAAAAGCCGGAAAAAAAAACACTTTTCAAAAAGTTTGCATTGTGGATACCCTTATAAAGCTTAGTGAGTTAAGCTCATATTAGTATTTCTACTTATTTATTTGTACATACGAATGAACATGAATAAATTCTTACTTTTGTTCTTTTGTTCATAACTATATAAAATCATGTTTACATTCTTCAATGTCGTAGGAACAAAACCTAGATTATATTCTAGCTGATGGTATTTGTTGGCTTCATGTAAAGGTTTACATAAAACAACTACAATTTGAATGCTAAAAGATGGACAAAGAGAGCAAGTTGGTGGACACATTTTCCAGCAAATTTTCAGAGCCAATTCCAAGCTTTTTAAAATGTAGAGTTCAAAATAAATAAATAAATAAAATTTATATATGCCTTCGACTTTTATCTTTAGCGGTTAGATATTTTAATAAAATTTTCTTTATCAAAAAATTAATCTCTGGTGTAGTTAAATAATGTTGTTAATAAAATAAATATAATTTTTGACGGGAAATGATTTGAAGAGTGAATTTGGGAAAGTGAAAATTATAATGAATGATGTGCAGTTAATGTGTATATGTTCAATCGTCGATCGGACACCACCGGCGGCCTCTGATTGCCGTCCCGAATCAAACTATACCTTGGAAGGACGGTGAACTTGTCAGGATCGCCGGCAACGGTGAACCCATCGAAATCGACGGTCAATGATGCGAGATCGCAATTGTGGCGATCCCTGACGAGTTCACCGTGCCCCCCAGGGTATAGTTTGGTTCGGGACAGCGGCCGAAAGTCGCCGGTAGTGTCCGATCGATGATCGGACGTCGGACGTGCCGTCGATTAA
>JAGFNQ010001349.1:33534-72749 GCA_024364735.1 Boesenbergia rotunda | reverse complement strand
AAAATTCGCTTAACAGCGATTAATGAGATTCCTTGGCACAAACTTGATACCTATTGCACATACCCACAGCGAAAAGAATATCAGGTCGACTAGCTGTGAGGTATAGCAAACTACCTATCATGCTTCGATATTGAGTCAAATCAACGGGTTTACCACTCTCATCATTGTCTAATCTTGTATTTGTAGCCATGGGAGTAGTTACCTCTTTTGAATCACTCATATTGAATTTTTGAAGTATTTCTTGTGTGTATTTCGATTGGTGCACATGGATCCCATCTCGGGTTTGCTTGATTTCAAGTCCAAGGAAGAAAGTCAACTCTCTCACTAGACTCATCTCAAATTCACTTTTCATGTGTCCAATGAACTCATTTAAATAGCCCTTGTTATTTGAGCCACAAATTATGTCATCAACATACACTTGGGCTACGAAAATATTATCACCATCTCTCCGTAGAAATAGTGTAGGGTCTATTTGGCCTCTAACGAAGCCCTTCTCAATTAGGAATGTCAACAACCGCTCATACCAAGCTCGGGGTGCTTGTTTAAGGCCATAAAGTGCCTTTTTGAGTTTGAACACGTGGTTTGGAAATTCAGTACTCTCAAACCCCGGTGGTTGTTCAACATAGACCAATTCTCTTATTAGACCATTTAGAAAGGCCAATTTGACATCCATTTGATATAATTTGAAACCACGATGAGCTGCAAAAGCTAGCATCAATCGGATGGACTCCAATCGTGCCACGGGAGCATAAGTCTCATCATAATCAAGGCCTTCAACTTGACTATAGCCCTTGGCTACTAAGCGTGCCTTGTTTCTTATGATTTCTCCCTTGTTGTTCAATTTATTTTTGAAGACCCATTTGGTTCCACTGATGGTGGTCTTCTTAGGTCTAGGGACTAAGTCCCAAACTTGACTCCTTTCGAATTGACCTAGTTCATCTTGCATTGCAATGATCCAATCGGGATCATTTAATGCTTCATCAATTTTCCTAGGTTCAATTTCAAAAATTAAGGCAACCTCATTAGCCTCATTCCTAAAGAATGATCTAGTTCTAACCCCATGATGGATGTCTCCAACAATTTGGTCTTGGGGATGACTAGAGGCTAATCTAGTTTGCCTTGGTGTTGGTGGTGCTTCTTGAATGGGTTCACCAGACACAAGCTCAGCCTCAAGATCCGGCTGATCAATGGGTTGTCTAGGTTCACCATCATCAGACTCATCACCATCAACAACATTTGGAGTTTCATTCAAACTTAGTCTCTTAAGTTCAAGTTGGACTCCTTCTACATTTTCTGATTGGTCATTTGATTTTGAAATTTCTTCAAAACCACATCAGAAGACTCTTCAACTAATCTAGACTTCTTGTTGTAGACTCGGTAGGCTTTGCTAACTAGGGAGTGCCCGATCAGTATCTCTTTATCAGCCTTTGCCGTGAACTTTCCAAGGTGGTCCTTGGTGTTTAGAATGAACACCTTACAGCCAAACACCCTAAGGTGTTTAACCGTAGGTGGTTTTCCAAACCAAAGTTCATGGGGAGTCTTCCCTAGAAACCTATGGATGAGGACTCGGTTTTGCACGTAGCAAGCTGTATTTACAGCTTCTGCCCATAAGTAACTCGGGAGTGAGTACTCATTAAGCATGCTTCGTGCAGCTTCTTGTAAGACACGGTTCTTTCTCTCTACAACACCATTTTGTTGTGGTGTTCTAGGAGTGGAGAACTCATGCCTATAATCTCTATCTAAACAGAATTCTAAAAATCGTTGATTTTGAAATTCACCTCCATGATCACTTCTAATTGTCTTAATAGTTGATGATTTTTCATTTTCAACCCTTCTACAAAAAGAAATGAAAATATCTAAGGTTTGGTCCTTAAATTTCAGAAAATATGTCCATGTATATCTAGTAAAATCATCAACAATAACAAAGCAATATCTACTTCCATTCAATGATAAGATGGTACTACAATCAAATAGATCCATATGAAGTAAATCTAATGCATTAGAAGTACTTACAGCGCTTTTACCTTTATGTGCAGATTTTGTTTGCTTACCCATTTGACATGCATCACAAATCTTTTTTTTTCATACTTGATGCTTGGCAAGCCACGAACTAATCCCTTGTTGGCCACCTTCCGGATGTTCTTCATGTTAACATGTGCTAGCCTCCGGTGCCAAAGGGTGGACTCTTCTTCTTTTGACATGAAACACTTAGCAGAAACATTAGTAGCACTTTTAAATGAAACTTGATAAATATTGTCTACTCTTGTTCCTACTAGTACCGTGTCCAAGGTGTCATGTTGTCTAACTAGACATTGACTTGGTTGAAAATCAATTGTGTAACCCGTGTCACACAATTGACTGACACTTAGGAGATTAAATTTCATCCCCTTGACTAGAAGGACATTTGAAATTCTAAGACATTCAGATATTTGAATGTCCCCTATTCCTATGACCTTAAGACTACCATTGTTACCAAATGAAACATTACCTCTACTTTTCTTGTGAAGTGTGGTAAACAATGATCTATCCCCGGTCATGTGTTTGGAGCATCCACTATTAACGAACCAAGTTGATAGAGGCTCCCCCTCAATCACAACCTACACAATTCGAAAAATAGAAGTTTTAGGTACCCAAACCTTGGGACTAAGGCACCAACTAAACACGACTTAGGCACCCATGCCTTGACAACTTTCTTTTGAACCTTGGGTGTCCTAGATTGTCTCATATCAGTCCTAAACATAAGAGACACAAATGAGGGTTCTTTGGGATGGTAACCAATACCGGCCCTATTGTAGACTGCCCTTTGGCCATTCAAGATCATGTCTAGGGTCTTAGAGCTAGTTGAGAACTTCTCAAGAATATTCTTGAGTTTCTCAACTTCACTCTTCAATGATTGGTTTTCTTCTACTAGCAATTCATCATGCAAATCATCTATATCCTCAACCTTAGAGGATTTCAAATTTTCAACCTCAAGTTTCAATGACTTAATTTCATCTTCTAACATTTCAACATGCAAGTCATCTAAATTATCATCCCTAGATGCTTTCAATTGATCAATTTCCAATTGCAATGATTTAACCTTATTTTTTGACTTCTTTAGCATATTGGTTAAACATGCAATAGCTCGATAACATTTTTCAAGCTCGGGAGAAGTTACCTCTTCATCATCCGAAGATGATGAAGCCGCATTTGAGGAGTTGGATGATTCATCACTGCTTTCCTCTCCAAGAGTCATAAGTGTCACATGCCTTGTGCTCTTCTCCTCCTCCTCTTCATCGGATGAGCTTGAGGAGGATTCATCCCAAGTGGCCTTCAAGGCCTTCTTCTTTTTCTTCGATTTCTCCTCTTTCTTTTTGGATTTCTCCTCCTTCTTCTTTAGTTTTGGGCATTCATTCTTGAAATGCCCTTTCCTACCACACTCAAAGCAAGAAGCATTAGTCTTATCAAGTTTGGCTTCACTAGGATTACCTTTACCCTTGGAGCGTCGACCCCTTCTCATCATCCTTCTTACAAAATTCGCCATCTCGGAGGATGAGGAGCCGCTGCCATCTTCCTCGGAATCGGACTCGGATTCAGAAGAGGATGAAGATGAAGGGACTTCCTTCTCTTCTCCTTCTTCTTCCTATTGGATCGATCCCTTGCAACTAAGGCAATCCCCTTCTCCTTGGGGCCTTTGTTAGCCATTTCATGCAAATCCATTTCACAAAACAAATCATCTAACTTAACAATGGATAAATCCTTGGATACTTTGTAGGCATCCACCATGGATGACCACAAAGCATTCCTTGGAAATACTTTTAGCACATACCTCACAAGGTCGCGATTCTCAACCTTTTCATCAATCGAATGAAGCTCATTGAGGACTTCCTTGAACCGGCTATAGAGCTCACTTACCGTTTCATTCTCCTTCATGGAGAGATTTTGTAATTGGTTGAGGAATAAGTCCCTCTTGGCGATTCTTGAATCTCGGGTGCCCTCATGGAGTTCGATGAGCTTGTTCCACAAGTCCTTGGCACTTGTGAAAGGACCAACCATGATGAGTTGGTCTTTGTTCATGCCGCATTGTAGAGTGACGACCGCCTTGGCGTCGGCTTCACTCTTACGAGTTTGTTCGCCTGTCCACCGTGAAGACTCAAGTTCTATGCCTTCATCATCCTTAGGAGGGGTGAAGCTCTCCTTCACCGCGAACCAAGTATGAATATCCATCTTCAAGTAATATTCCATTTTCGATCTCCAATATTGGAAATCTGCGCCATCGAAGAATGGAGGTCGGGTGGTGGAAAAACCCTCTCTCAAAGCCATGGATGTAGCTCTCGGTTGTTAATCCGCAAAAGCAGAGCCCCAGGCTCTGATACCACTTGTTGGAAACTGGATGGCTAGAGAGGGGGGGTGAATATAGCCAATCACTTGGACATTAAACACTTATGAATTTCTGTAACTCAAAGATCAGTAGCACAGCGGAAAGAGTAGAAAACAGAGTGTGCAGAAAACTAAAACGAAAGCAAGCCAACAAAATTAGCAAGATCGCTAACAAGGAGGGTTTACAAGGTTCGGGGATAACTTGCCCCTACTCCTTGGCGTGCCCGTGAGGTGGGCGATCCCTTGATCGTTGGCAAATCAAGCCCCGGTGAACACCCGATAGAAAGCAACCTCCTTCTCGGTGGAGAAACCTCTCCACAACATTTCACTCAAAGATATAGGTTTAAGCACAATGAAACACGTGTCTTCTCGCTGTTGGACTCGAAGCTTCTTGTTCCTTCCTCCTAATGCTCAAGTAGAGAATGGTTGCTTCTCTGATTTCAGTTGCTTGCACAAGATGGAACTTCAGAACATGCAAGCAAGTTGTGGAGAACTCAAAGGCGCAGCAAGAACTCAAACAGCAAAACTGTTTGCAAAAACCTCTGCATCAACGAAGCCTTTTTCCGCCCTTTTGTTACTCCACCAAGCATCAGGTGACACCATCCCTGCAGCCACCAGCTGCTCACCTGCCAACGCCAGCTACCACTGAGCTCTCCCTGGACTCCCTGAGCTTCCCTCAGCCAAGCTCCAGTCTCAGCTCGGCCGTTGCAACATGAGATGGAAAAACGGACAAACCTGCTCCAAGGAAAGGTCTCCATTGACTCTCTTGAGTGTTTGAATCCTCCCCTGTCACCTGCAGCTTAATCAGATTGTTAGCACAGCATATCAATCAGAAAATCAAGGATCAGTGAGTGAGTGCAGAGAATCAGATATGTTCAGAGTGTCTGACAACGCAATTTGAATTAAAGTGATCGGTCACCGGACCGATCCAGGGCTTGTGGGTCGGTCACCAGACTAATCCACTGCTTCGCTGGGATTCCCATCTCTCGTGGAAACACAAGCCTGATCGGTCACCGGACCGATCAGAGTGAAACCTGATCGGTCTCCAGACC
Source organism: Boesenbergia rotunda (assembly GCA_024364735.1). Lineage (NCBI taxonomy): Eukaryota > Viridiplantae > Streptophyta > Magnoliopsida > Zingiberales > Zingiberaceae > Boesenbergia > Boesenbergia rotunda. The sequence goes on along the minus strand of JAGFNQ010001349.1, from coordinate 67,338 downwards.
GATCAGAGCGAAGCCTGATCGGTCACTCAGTCCGATCAGGACTAATGAACAGTGATTCTGTAATTAGATCCTAAGTCCCTGATCGGTCACCGGACCGTTCAGGAGCTGATACGGGGGGGAACTCACTCACTCTTCGCTCCCTGATCGGTCACCAGACCGATCAGGAGCAAGGCAGTGAGGAAGCTACCTGCTCCCTGATCGGTCACCGGACCGATCAGGAGCCAAGCAACACGGCAATAGCCTGCTCCCTGATTGGTCACCGGACCGATCAGGAGCAACACAGTAGGTTCCCAACCTCACTGTGCGCTCCCTGATCGGTCACCAGACCGATCAGACATCGCTGGATCGGTCACCAGACCGATCCACGAAGGAGCAGCGTGCCAATATCCCTGATCGGTCACCAGACCGATCCAGGGACTCAAACCTAGCCCTCCAAGCTAGGGTTTCATCCACCTTAGCCCTCCAAGCTAAGGATTTTTCCATCTAACTCTCCAAGTTGGGAATTTGCACCTAACCCTCCATGTTAGGACTTTTCACCTAGCCCTCCAAGCTAGGACTTTTCACCTAGCCCTCCAAGCTAGGACTTTTCACCCAACCCTTCCGAGTTAGAACTTCATCCAACCTAGCCCTCCAAGCTAGGCACCTGACCCTTCAAGCCAGGACTTTTCACTTAATTCTCAAAGTTGGGACTTTTCACCTAACCCTCCAAGTTAGGACTTTTCACCTAGCCCTCCAAGCTAGGACTTTTCACCCAACCCTTCCGAATTAGGACTTTTCCAACACCTAGCCTCCAAGCTAGGATTTTCCACACCTAACCCTCCTGGTTAGGATTTTCCATACCATGCCTAATCCTCGATCAGGACTTAATCATAATCATCAACCTAAACTAAAATCGGTGTCAACACCAAAACAATAATCAGGGCCAGACTACATCAGCAGAGCCCATTGGTCATGATATGGATATCATATCAGACCCAACGTAGGCCTAAAATAATTCCATACCAGACCCAATGTAACCTTTAAATTTTGATTGCACCTTAATTTATGTTATCTATTATTTTAGTGAATACTATTGCATTTAAATATAAGTAACAAGAGATATTGTCAATAATGATAAATAATTCTTAATAACAAATAATAAGAATATTATCAAAAGGACTAAATTGTATATATATTCTTTGGGATTTAATTGTAGTTTAGAATGTTTAAAAAAAATTTATGTAGTCCCATAAAAAGGAGGAGTTCCAAAATCGATCTACGATGGGCCTGATATGTGGGCCTGATATTTTTCCCATATTATGCAAGCATCCATCTAAAAGAGAGAAGAAAGAGAAGAAAAAAGAAAAAGAAAATGCATGAAAATGAGGGAGGAATGAGAAGAGAGGAGTGGAAAGAAAAGATTGTGGCAAAAAGGTGAAACGCTCGCCCCCGGTGCCCGCCAACTCGCCCAGGACCAACACAGAGGAGGTAAATCACGATGACTGAGAAGGCAAAAGGTTGGGGGAGAGACTTTTTACACAAAGTGCAAGGATTTACGCCCCATTAGTCTCGTGGCTCAAATTCAAGACCTTTAGTGGCAATCTACCAACCCCTTACTATTTCAGCTATGCCCATGGGAGTAGAGAGGAAAGAAAAGATAAGTTACATGTATAAGAGAAAGAGGAAAGAAAAAAGATATTGCATACATATAAGTAAGATTTGACAGAAAGATAAAATAAAAAAATATTAAAAAAATATACTTTTAATAAATATAAAAGTAACATGTGTCTTAGTTGATTCGAAAAATTATATATGTATTTTAGTAAAATGTGCATGATCAAAATGTTGTCATCACCAGGTGGAAAATGCTATCTACCGCTATTGCCGAGCCCCGAACGTAGCAGCCACTGTAGTGATTTCCTCCAATTTCAACAAATGGGCGAAAAGGGGTATGACGTGGATGATGGCGGCGTGGGCGTTGGCTGAGAGGCGATGTAGGCACCAGCAGAGGGGAAGATGAAGTGTTTTCTACTTGTTGGCGCCAAGTTCGAGAATAGGGTTCATGGGCTTAAGTTTTTTTTACGTCATTTTACCAAACGATGCACGTGAGAATTAGGAATTACCAAAAGGCATACTGAGATTTTCTTTTACCAAAGGGCGCATCAAATTTAGTAATCTTTCTCTTATACCCCTTCACCAAGAATTCTCTTTCCCTTTCTCAGTTAGAATTCTGAGACATCTGAACCCGCTTTTTCAGACTTTTCAATTTAAAATAATATATTATGGAAATCAGCTAAAAAATGTAAGGTAAACAAAGAAAAAATATTTCAATTAAAAGAAACATCTCTTCCAGCATTATTTTAGAAATATAAAGAGATATTTCTTTATATTTGATTAATATAAATTAATATATTAAATAATATATTAATAAATATATTAATATATAAAAAATCTATCATAGTACATGATTTCAGGTTTAGGTCCACGGTGGGCCTGAAGTCAAATGACTTCAGGCCCAACGTGCACTCAAAAAAATTTTCATTTTAAAAATATTTTTTATAATATTTAATCATGATTTATTAAATTAATTATTTATATGGTAATCATTTATATAATTCTACAAGTTGTGAAAAAATCCTCTCATTTTATTGAAATATTCAGGTATGATCTAAACATGCTTGCATTTGTTTAAACTTGAAATAAGAAAGTTCTATCTGGATACTATCTAAATACACAATGCATAGTAAAATTGGGTTCCTTGCAGACCATCAACTCATATTTTTAGAATTTGTTGCAATAGGACTTTTGTAGGTTCATCAGTGGGTACGACACAAGTGGCACGACACAAGAAGATCATTTTTAGTGGTTAGGACTATGTTTTGACATCATAATTACCTTCTCCTAGCTCAACCCAACCTAGTGATATCAGTTATTAAGAAATTCAAATATCATAGGTCCATTAGTGGGTTTTGGCGAAAACTCACTGATGGACCTAGAAAAGTCCGATTGTAATAATTTACTATATTATGAGTTTATGGTGTTGCAAAGACTTGAATTGTGCTATCCAATGTGTATTTATGGGCATTTGAGATATTCTTGGAATGTAGCACCTCAGCATTATGCACAATATAGAATATCTCTCGGTGCATTTCCTATGTGTGATTCTACCCAGGAAGTTGAATAATTTTAGCACTCCCAGGATATTTTAAGGAAGGGGGGAAAAGTTGAAAAGAAATGAGTTTGGTTTGCTCCTAGACTTCATCCCCTGGAAAATCAATTGGATTTCATTTTAGGTCCAAAGAAGGCCTGAAATAAATTTATTTCAGGTCCTCTTTCGACCTGAAAATTTTCATTTCAGACCCTCTTTGGGCCTAAAATATTTTTATTTCAGGCCCAAAGAGGGCCTGAAAATTTTCATTTCAATTTGGCATTTAGGGCTACGACAGACAAGTAAATTCAATAACACTATATTCTACTTTGCCAATCATACATATTACATATAAAAATCACTTAATCAGGATGCCAAACAAGCTATAAACTGGATAAACCTACTAAAAGAAAAAGAAAATTAACATATCAAATCCAGAGTAAGTAACTAGGACGGTTGGCTAATAGTACAAATAAATAAAAATGCCCATAGGCCTGAAGCAGAGGGAAGATAGACATGACAACTTTCGGCCAGCAATTAAGGGTGAGAATAAGCATATACCGCTTCTCGTTTGAAGTACTACAAACAACAACTTTTACTCCCTTTGCTAGAGCCTCATCAATCAACCTACAAAGAAATGGTAATTAATATTAGAAGCAATAATGAATAAAGTATTTTCAAAAGTGCAACTTAAAGATATTTCAGGCCTGAAATGAAAAATTTCAGGCCTGCTTTGGGCCTAAAATAAAAATATTTCAGACCCTCTTTGGCCTGAAATAAAAGTATTTCAGGCCCAAAGAGGGTCTGAAATGAAAAATTTTAGGTCCAAAGAGGGCCTGAAATAAATTTATTTCAGACCTTCTTTGGACCTTCATTCCAGGCCTTCTTTATTTATAAGGAATTATAAAGAAAGAAAGAAATATATAATATTAATAAATCCATACAATTTATAGAGTAAAAATATAATAAATGAATATAATTCAAATATAAATAAAATTTATAAATGAAAAAATAATTAAAATAGATAATAAAATATATTTATGGGCAAAATTAAAGAGATAAGGATGATTTACTAAAACAAGCTATGATTCTGCATTGTTGCTGTATCGTTCTGTGTCAACTGATATGGTATGAGAATATAATTAATATTCATTAGGACTAAGTTTAGACATCACAAATACCATCTTCTAGCTCAACTCTAATTAGTGATATCGAGTATTGAGAAATCCGAAATATCCTAGGTCCATCAGTGGGTTTCTACGAAACCCACTGATGGACCAACAAACGTCCTATTGTAACAAATTCTGAAAATATGAGTTGATGGTCTGCAAGGAACCCAATTTTTCTATGCATTGTGTATTTAGGTAGTATCCAGATAGAACCTTCTTATTTCAAATTTAAACAAATATAAGCATGTTTTGATCATACCTGAATATTTCAATAAAATAAGTGATTTTGTCACAACTTATAGAATTATATAAAAAATTACCTATAAATAATTAATTTAATAAATCATGATTAAATATTATAAAAAATATTTTTAAAATAAAAAATTTTTGAGTGCACGTTGGTCCTGAAGTCATTTGACTTCAGGCCCAGCGTGGACCTAAACCTGAAATCATGTGCTATGATAGGTTTTTTAATATATTAATATATTTATTAATATATTATTTAATATATTAATTTATATTAATCAAATATAAAGAAACATCTCTTTATATTTCTGAAATTATGCTGGAAGAGATGTTTCTTTTAACTGAAATATTTTTTCTTTGTTTATCTTATGTTTTTTAGCCGATTCCCACGATATATTATTTTAAATTGAAAAGTCTGAAAAAGCAAGTTCAGATGTCTCAGAATTCTAACTAAGAAAGAGAAAGAGAATTCTTGGAGGAGGGGTATAAGAAGAAGATCACTAAATTTGATGCGCCCTTTGGTAAAAAGAAAACCTCAGTATGTCTTTTGGAAATTCCTAATTCTCACATGCGTTGTTTGGTAAAAAGCCGATTTTTAAGGAAAAAAAGAGGAGGTTTACACAGCTGGTTTACACTGCTAAATTGGTGTTAGAAGTGGGATATGAACCCACTCTCTCTCTCACATGACCCAGAACTTGAGTCTAGCATCTTAGACCACACGACCATCCTATTTTATAAAAAAATTGATTATTATACAAAAAAAACTCTGTGTGGATTTCTTTTTTTATAAAAAGAACGAATGTCAAGCACACATTTTAAGTCAAGTTGAGACCTATCGGGTAGTTCTGTCTTAAGGAGTCTGTCTTAACTAGACTCGAGCAGATGAAAGACAATGGCACTTGTGTGCTCGGGAGGAGTCGACCAAACACTCTAACCCACTTGAATAACTCGAGATCCATTTTTTGAAGTCAACAATTGACTAGTCAATTGACTGAACAATCACTAGTGGATCAGTCCAGTGGCTTAATTAGGCTATTGGCACTCCATAAATCAAGAAAATTTATTTTTTCTTGATTGCTTATATATTCTATGTGTTAGTTCTATGCATATTTTAAATTGGAATGAGACGGTTTTATTACTGATCGTTCTATATTGACTTTGAAATTTCAATTTCAAATGACATGAATGATATACACTATGACTCGTGGTGATGTATTATGAAATAAGCTTAGAGAGGCTATCCAAGAGATATAGTATGATCCTACTTATGGAGTCAAAGGATACATTAGGAAGATTTATAGACTATTCTAGAGACTTGAATAGTAGGATTTTTCTATCATGGACAACTATCGTATTTGGGTCATAATGTGGTCACTACCAACAAGTCTCAGTGAAGTAACACAACAAGTACGGGTGTGCTATGTAGGACGCATAACATATACTCAGTTGTGTATAGAGTTATTTCACCATGTAGATCAGGAGGTACAATCTCAAGAAGAGGATCCCGAAGAGATTGAGGAGGATTCAAAAGAGGATCTGAATGTGGATTCAGAGGATCAAGAAGTCGGTTTGCCTGAGAATGCCCTAGTTGAGAATAGATAGATAGAATTTGTGTTGATTACTACTGTGCTAGTGTCTTAATTAGAGTAACAATAACTTATCTACCACAACTTGAATATTTGTCCTAGTGGGTGTAGTGATAGTCCATCTAGTTTATTAAAGTTATATTGTTTATGAGTTTATAATACTATGTAGGAACAATGATGGGGCTGGATAGCCCATGCCCGACACGGGGGATGAAGAAGCTAGGGACATGACTTAACCTCTCCCCTCGGTCCACGGGCCCCCCACCCCGGTTCGGGGGTGTGCTCGGGAAGGAAAGGTCCCAAGAGTACTTTGGGAGATATCACACCCAAAGACCCCCGAGCTCACCTCGGGGGGCAGAGTCCTCGCAGCAGCCGACCTCGGGAGCCCCGAGTGCCTCCAATAAAAGGATAATGATGCAGACTGTTTCAAAGGATACCCCTTTATCCCCGAAAGCAGGGGATACGGCCTGAATATCGGCAACGTGGCACCTCTAAAGGGGGCACGATCAGTCTAACGACTCTAGTATAAAAGGTAGTACGACCCCTCCGGTAAGGGGGTTACGATCTCTCGTCTTTGCATACTATCTTTCTTTCTCACTACCAATCGGACAACCTACTAACATGAGCATCGGAGTGGACTCCGCCAGACCCCTGCTGGCGTGTCCCCCTAACGCTTGTGTTACTTTCGCAGGACCCCCCAAGTTCCTCTGCGACGTAATCATCCTCGCCGGGGTTTAGCCTCAGTGACTGGCCATCGCCGATGACTCCTTTCAGAACAAATTTGGCGGCGGCTGTGGGAAATACAACAAAGCACCTGAAGGAGCGCCGATGGCAGGACCGGAGGAACAACCCCTCACCCTCACACAAGAGGAATTTGATCTCCTGGTGGCCAGCGCCATCAAGGAAGCCTTAGAGCAGCACTAAATCGAACAGGCTGCCCCACAACCAGTGGGTCCGGTGAGGGAGGAGATCCCCCGAATCTCCGCCTCGCACTCCCGAAGATCTGTGACCCCTATGGGGTGACAGGATGGCGCAACCCATTGCCCTTAGAAGGAATCCCCTGGAGAAGGGGAAAAGGCCCATTCGCTGGCCTCCAGCGCCCAGAGGCAGGAGGAGGGACTGGGGAGGAGGGATGGACCCAAGATCTTTCAGAAAAATCCCTCTACCCCTTTCTCGTCCGAGATTGTCAAGGACCCCATGCCGAAGCAATTCCACGGTCGGGGATCCCTGAGTATGACCGGGAAGACGGATCCAAAGGATCACGTCTGTAAGTTCGAGAATGTGACACTTCTGCACCAATATATGGACAGGGTGAAGTGCCGGGTGTTTTTGAACACTTTGTCTAGTGCAGTGCAACGGTGGTTTTAGTGGTTGCCACAGGGTTCCATTAACTCCTTCGCGGAGTTCAAGACGGCCTTCCTCCACCATTTCGCGAGTAGCCGGCGCTATCAGAAGACAACACTCAATCTGTTCGGTCTCAAGCAAAAGCCTAAAGAGCCGCTCAAGGAGTACATACAGCGGTTCAATTGGGTGGCGCATGATGTACCGAGTGCGACATCGGAGATACTTGTCAGCGCCTGCACCCAAGGGCTCGCGGAAGGGGACTTCTTTCGGTCCTTGGTGAGCCCCCTTCCGCACCAAGGATGTTCAGTCAAGCATGTCAATGTGGAGGAAGTACAGTACGCCCGACGCAAGGATTCAGCTAGAGCTCCTCCTCCTCCGGCAGCCCTCGGTCATACAGGAAGGAGACCCTGGCTCCATCACGGGGAAAAGATCTGCCACCCGGAAAAGACCACTGGGCTAGTAGGCGTCGGCTGGTGGAAACAGTAGACACCGAACAGCCGGAGGCAGCGCCCAAGTACTGCAGTTATCATGGCAGTTTGACTCACTCCACAGAAGAGTGCCATGCACTGAAGAAAAATTCCATTGAAGAAGCCGAGACCAAACCTCGGAGGAAATGGAACAAGTAGGGTATCGCGGAAGGTCGCCACGACGAAGCCTTTCCCCTTGTCGACAACCTGCAGGGGAAAACGAGATCCGAGCATGGTCTCGATCACGATCCAGAGGCAAAGCCAGGGGCCCGCGCCCCGAAGATCCCTATCCTTGGAGAGAGATCCCCAATAGGGCAGAGCCCCTATGCGAGGTGTTGATGCAGTCTGACCCGATTGTTGTTTTGGTGATGACAACGATTTAAGTTTGGTTGAGTAAATTCGAATTAAGTCCTGGTCGGGGACTGGGCACGAAGGGATTGAAATCTCGGTGAGTGAAGCCGGGTCCTGGTGAGTGAAGCCAAGTGACTGAAATCTCGGTGAGTGAAGCCGGGTCCTGGTGAGTGAAGCCAGGGGATTGAAATCCCGGTGAGTGAAGCCGGGTCCTGATGAGTGAAGCCGGGTCCTGGTGAGTGAAGCCAGGGGATTGAAATCCCAGTGAGTAAAGTCGGTCCTGGTGAGTGAAGCCAGGTGATTGAAATCCCGGTGAGTGAAGTCAGGTCCTAGCGAGTGAAGCTAGGTGACCGAAACCCTGGTGAGTGAAGCCAGGTCCTAGTGAGTGAAGCTAGGTTGAATGAAGTCCCGTGGAGTGAAGCTGGGCACGGAGTCTTGGTCCGGGGGACTGAGCACGAATCAGAGAAGGCTAGGGAGCCTGTTCTCTGGACTTAGGGTCGATTTTGTGCAGTTGGATCGGTCTGGTGACCGATCAGGGAGTTGGCATGAACTCCCTATTGTGGATCGATCTGGTGACCGATCCAGGGAAGTCTGATCAGTCTGGTGACCGATCCAGGGAAGTCTGATCGGTCTGGTGACCGATCAGGGAGAGAACAGAAGCATTTGGTGTGGCTTCTGTTTGGCTTCAGATTGTTCTGGTGAACAATTAGGGAACCCTTGATCGGTCCTCATGACCGATCAAATTGTCGCATCATTTCTCACCTTGATCGATCAGGATGGCTCCTGATCGGTCAGGGAGTGACCTGATCGGTCACCAGACCGATCATGGCACACCCTGATCGATCAGGTGACCGATCAGGCGTGTAGTTCTGATAGATACCATTTTATTGATCATTTGAGTTGCTAAAATCCATGTTTGACCTATGTTTTTATTGCTTAATTGTGAAATTGCCCTAGGTTTTAGAACTTTCTCTTATTTTGGACTTAATTGCAAATTTATACAATTTTTGGATTATTTGGCCACTAATTTTCTGATATATTTTTGTAGGCAAGAAAAGATCCTGGACCTAGGGCATATTGGGTCAAACTTGAGTCGGAAGTGAACCGGATCGAATTATCAAGCCTACGATTAATCCGGGTCGTCCAATTCAAGAGCGGCTAGATCTGAGCCATCCGGGACGATCTGAAGCAATCCGAGCTAGGGTTAGGGTTGATCAAGCACTATGATCAAGATCTGAAGGTTTCATCCCAATCAGAGCTAAATCAACCGTTGGATCAAGCTTGGAGGGCGCTTGATCATCCATTCAAAGATTAGCTAGATCTGGACCATCCGTTGCATATCTGGAGGATCCAAGCTACCACAAGGCAGATCCTGACCCCAGATCATCATCATCAAAGTTTGGCACAAATCAGACCAAGATCAGCCGTTGGATTGAAGTGGATCAATCTGGACCGTCCTGTGCTTAAGTATTTAATCAAAATTTCCCTGCCTTCAGCCGTTGTCGCGTCTTCGCCGTCTTCTCCAGTTCTTCATGTTCTTCCATTCTTCTTCAAGTTTTCTTCAATCTAAGGCGCGACCACCTCGATTCTTACTGAAATTCATCATCTGAATCCTTGGAAGGCAGTCTCGATCCAAAATTCAACTCAAACTTCATCCGGACAGAGCTTGTTGAGGGTTTCGCATTCTCTGTGGTCCGGGAGCTTGAATCTCAGTTACACTCAAATTCAGATCACCTGAGCCACTTGTAGGGGTTCTCAGGTGAGCTCAGGTCATCTCCAAATCTTCATCGCAGCTCAACAAGCCGAGATTGAAGAGCTCGGATCGAAATTTTCCAGCTGATGCAGTTTGAGCCGAATTCAGAGATTGAAGTTGATTTTCCACTGATTTGCTGAGCCTAGGGGTTCGAAGCCAGCTCTTGATTGACAACCAAGAAGATCGTGAGCTCAAGAAGGGTCTGTTGGATCGAGAAATGCGAGAGAGGGGGGGGTGAATGTCGCAAATCGTTCGGATTTAAAAAGAGTAAGTGCGCAGCGGAAATAAGACACAAAAACAATGTTAACACGGTCGTTTTACTTGGTTCGGAGCCTGTGTCGACTCCTACTCCAAGGCCCACGGTCGTTGACCGTTTTCTACGGGCAATTCTATACGTTCGAGAAAGTTTACAATAAAAAGTATTACAGAATCAGCCTCGTAAACTTAATTAAGCTCTTCGTTACCGACGTCCGGTGTAGATCGAGTGTTGGAGCAGCAGGACGTCGTCAGCTCGAGTTGGAAGAGTTCTGGAGCGTGTCGTGGAAGCAGAAGAGCGTGGAAGCGTCGCAGTAATTGATGCTCTGAAGAAGGAGGTCGAGGGCCCTTTATATAGGGCCTGGGGGCGCCCTGGTCGACGGGGGCGCCCCCCCACGTGGCGCTTGATCCCCAAAAGGCGCGGTCAAGGGTTTATCCCTAAGAACTCGGGATAACCCTTTGACGGGGGCGCCCTGGACGCTGGGGGCGCCCTGGTTGACTCGGCCAGCTCTTATCCGCAGCGCTGAGGTCTCCTCGGCAAGTCTGGCTGGGGGCGCCCGGGACAGCGGGGGCGCCCTGGGCGTGTAGCGCAGACGCGGCAGAGTTGGTTTGCAATGGGGGCGCCCGGGACAGCGGGGGCGCCCTGGGTATGTACTGTCGAAGTCCTTCTTGTCTTGTTGTGTTTTGTGTTCACCATGGGGGCGCCCGGGACACTCCGGGCGCCCTGGTCAGCTGTTGCCTCACTCCTTTGAGGCACTCTGAGCTGCAGACACTCGTTCCTTCGGTCCTGCATCCAGGGTTAGTCCAAAACACAATAAAACAATAAAATAATAGGTTATACAGCCTCAGCTGTCTTGGTTCTGACTTTGGTCTCCAAAATGGAGCCCTAGGTCGAACCGACGCCTAATGTTCCCTCAAGGGGAACGCGTCCTCACCTACTCCTCTCGGGAGAGTTTACCTGGTGCCAACCGGATCCTCCAGTTGGACTTTTGCCCGGCAGCCCTTCGCCAGGTCTTGGTTTTCGCCTAGCAGCCCTTCGCCAGGACTTGGTTTTCGCCTAGCAGCCCTTCGCCAGGACTTGGTTTTCGCCCAGCAACCCTTCGCCAGGACTTGGTTTCTTGACAGCCCATCGTCAGGTGCCTAGCATCCCTTCGCTAGGACTTGGTTTTCGCCCAGCAACCCTTCGCCAGGACTTGGTTTCCTGACAGCCCATCGTCAGGTGCCTAGCAGCCCTTCGCTAGGACTTTGTTTCCTGCACTCTCAAGCAGCATTGTTAGACAACAAATAACCCTTAACTTTGAATCCTTTGCCAATATCAAAACAAGGTTCGATCTGGTGCTTCCTGCACCAACAATCTCCCCCTTTTTGATTATGGCAACACAATTCAAAGTTAAGGAAAAAGATAGCAGTTTAAGCATAAAGGTTAAGACTAATAAAACATATCAATTCGTAACAGTCTAAACCCAAATGTAATTTGAACAGTGAAAAGAGAGAGAGAACAAAAATTTCTCATGCTCATTCTCCCCCTGAATAATTAACTTAACTCTTAACTTTGACCTTTCCTCCCCCTTTGACATATATCAAAAACAAGCATGGGTGAACAAGGTATCTAACAGGGATTTATGAGTTTTTCTAAGTGCTTTATGTTTTTGACAAAGTATTTTTCAAGAATCGAGTAAAAGCATTTTCAAAACTTTTTACACTTAGATAATTTACCATTATGAAAAAAAATTTCAGGCTTAAAAAAATTTACAACTTTTTATAAGGCAAAAAAAATTTACTTAGGCAAAATTTCCAAGTTTCCACAAAAAATTTTAACTTTTAGAAAAGGAAACTTTACTTAGAAAATTTTTCAAGAAATTTTTCACGCTTAGAAAATTTTCAAGAAAAGGATTTTTCAGGCTTAACAAGTTTTTAAACTTTGGAGCAAGTACTTTTTAGAAGAATTTGAAAATTAAGTGTCAAGTACTTGATTGAGAAAATTAGGTAAAAAAAATACCCGTTAAATACTTAAGTACTTAGAAATGATTTTTGAAAAGAATGATTTTTGAAAAGAATTGTTAAGTACTTAGAAATATTATTTAATACTTAAAATGATAAAGTTAAGTATTTAACTTGATTTGGGAGAATATGTTTTTGAAAAAGAATTAAGTGCTTAATATGTTTTTGAAAGAGTTAAGTAAGTACTTAAAACATTTTGAAAAAGAAGTTAATACTTTTTGAAGAGAGAAAAAAAATTTAAATTTGAAAGTTTTGATTCCCACTCTTCTTTCCAATCTCTCCCCCTGGATATATATCAATAACGGAATATGTTTTGAAAGAAGTTTTGAGAAGAAATTGTGTATCAGAGCTTATGAGTTTTGAAAACATAAAAATACTTGGTATAACTCTTAAAAGCATAGCAAAAGCTTAAATTTCCAGATTAAGTCCATTTTGAAGAGTATTATGCAAAAAAAATATTTTGTATTTGTAAAAAAAATTTCGAAAAAGAGTTTTGAAAAGATTTTTCAAGTACTTTTGAGATAAATTATGATTTGAAATACATACGTACTTTTAGAAAAGTATTAGATTTTTTTTGAAAACAAAATATTTCACTTGACTAGGTTTCTTTTCCAGTCTGACACAATCCTAGGAAACCTTGTTAACTACAAGGACATTTCCCTAAGTGTCCTGGAAATTTTCAAACTCAAGTAAATTTTAAAAAAAATGATAGTACTTAAAAATATATTCTAAAAAAGTGTGTGAACTTTTGAAGGTTCAATGTTTTACTTAACTTGGTTCATTTTCCAGTCTGACACTATCCTAGGAAACCTTGTTGACTACAAGGACATTTCCTAAGTGTCCTGGAAATTTTCCAACCTAAGTAAATGTTATTTCGAAAACAATTTCATAAGTCACACAAATTCTAACAAATAGTATTTTGAAAGACTTAGATTTTTGCAAGAGTTTGAAATAAAGCATGTTATTAAATAATTTCTTTAATTTTGACCTCCCCCTAAACTTGACTCAGTCCTGGGAAGCTTGTTGACCACAAGTACTCTTCCTTTGAGTCTTAAGGTTTGAGTCAGATTAGAAAGAACTGTTTAACAAAGACATAAGTAAAAAGAAACTTTTTCTGAAGTTTTTCTTTTGACTTAGACTCCCCCTTAATTTGACACATCCTAGGAGTCCTTGAAGATCATGAAGTGGACCTTTCCTCTGTGTCTTTAGGGTTTGTCAAGATCAAAAGAAGCACTTTTGAACAATCTTCTGAGTATGATAACTTTCAAGGAGATAAATTTTTGAAAACTCAATTTGGAATAATAACACAGTTTAAAAAAAATTTGAAATGATAATAATTTTTCCAAAGCGATAGTAATATATTAAGGTTTTTGAATCAACTTTTGAAACCTTATTTTGAGATAATAATAAGTTTTAGAGCATGAGGTTTTTGAAAAATCTGAATTTTTGAAAAAGATTAAGAGGAACTCCCCCTGTATCCGACACAGACTGACTTTATCTAAATTCCTTAAGGGATTTCAGTGTTGAGCAGGTTTGACTATGTTGACTAGGGTTGACTGTTTTGACCAAGTTTGACTCAGTTGATAATGTTTGACAATCAATAACTAAAACAAAACAAGCCCTTGATTATATTTAAAATGAGTCTATCGAGATATTTAACATGAAATTTCATATTAAAAAAAATGTTAGGAATGAAAAGTAGGGTACAAAAAAAAAAAGGTAAGCTTAAATAACTCTTGCAAACTGAATCATACTTTTAGCTCCTAGATGTCTCACCCAGTTCTATGTGATCAAGCATGTTAACCTTATGGGTTTTGTGAGACAGGTTTGAAGGTAAAAATGATTTTGAAGAAGAGAATGATTAATTTAAAAAAATTAATTTTGAAAAAGAAGTGATTAAATTTGAAAAATATTTAATTTTGAAAAAGAAGTGATTAAATTTGAAAAATGTTTGAATTTGAAAAAAAATTTGAAAAATGTTTGAATTTGAAAAAGAAGTGATTAATTTTGAAGAAGAGTTTTGTAAACAGGTTTGAATCTATAATTATTTGAAATTTGTGTTAGATTCGAATTTGACAAAAGATAATTTGAATTTGAATTTCAAAAATTGGCTTCCAGGTCTTGGCGAGGCACTAGGCCTTCTTTGGCCTTAGCCTTATGGGATCATCCACCCTTTCCTTGACCAAGCCTTTTAATGAAATTTCATTTTCAAATTAAATTAGGTCATTTTCTGGTCTAACTAGCTTGGGTCTTGGATCGGTAGCTTCGGCTGGTTTCACCAGTCTAAAGAGACCAAGTAGACTTGATCTTATTAGAGTTGGTTTCCCCAACGTACTATCATCTCACCTCCTCCCAATACTATGTTTTCAAATTTCAAGTAATTGGTTAAGTCCTTAAGCTATCTAGTCCTATGAATAGCCAAAACAAAACTTCAGATAATGTCATAGTGAGGAGAAATTTCTGGATTTTCTAAGTTTGCAAAATTATTAATCAGTTTTTCTTGTATATCAATTTTAATTTTCAAAGTCTCATTTTCTTGTCTTAACATTTTGAATTTTGACTTTGCTAATATACATGATTTCATTAAGTTATCTAAGCATGCATCCATATCTAAATTTGACCAAGGGAGATTAATTAATCTATCAGTATTCAAGGTAAAGAGTGGATTTGGATGTAAATTACAGTTACCCATTTTGGTTGGTTGCCCTGGATCTTTGTAACGTTTATCTGTGCATTCCTCTTTGTAATGCCCAACCTCCTGACACTTGAAGCATTGGATGCGACTCTTGTTCTTTCGTGCTTTTGGAGCTCGTTCCTTTGTCGCCGTCGGTGGTATCGTTTGAATCTTTCGAGTAGGACACTTAGTTTGGTAGTGCCCTCTCTCCCTGCATATGTAACAAATTATATGATTTTTAAAATTCAAATTTGTAATTTTACCTTTTGATTCCTTATTAGGAATCTCCCCCTTAATTGTTGCTGTCTCGGATCTAAATTCATCTTCTGATTCCGTGTCTGAGTCGGACTTGGGTACCGGTTGAAGCTCCTTCTTTGGTGGTTCTCTTGGAGTTTTCCCTGCAAAAGTTATACCTTCCTCGACCATTGCAGTATCATCTTGATTATTTAATTCTAATTTAGAAAAGAATTTGAAATTGGTTACCATGTCAGTCAGTTCGTCGTCTGATTCTGCTGGTTCGATTTCGACTCTGGGTTCAGGTTCAGACTCTGACTCGGCTGTCTGTGCTTGGACCGAGAGTGCGAGATAACTTACCTAATCTTCTTCTTCATCTGAGATTTCTTGATGAAGATTGATCAATTTCTCCCAAATTTCTCTAGCACATCCAAATGAACCGACTAGCTTGAGTTGTTCGTTGGTTAGACCGCATTGAAGAATTGCAGTTGCTCTTGCATCAGTCTCAATTTGGTTGAGGGTTGGTTCATCCAGTTTGTCCCATGCAATTGATAGTCCATCTTCTGTAGGGGGTGGAACCCTGTTTGAATGATCATCCATATGTCCATATGGGTCTTTAGATGGAACTCCATTTGACTTCTCCAAGAATTGAAGTTTTCACCGGAGAAGAGAGGTGGACGAACGCTGTTCCATTCTCGATTGGCCATTTAAAAACCCTTGCACACAACAGAATTAACCGAAATGTACCAAGACTTGGTCTTGGATTAGTAGTGCGGGAGAAGGAAAAAAATTGTCCAAAACAAATGTTGCACGAATTTCGAGGCGAATTAATAATAAAATTAAAAAAACAATTTATGACAAAATTTTTGAAAATGATGATTTTGTCAATTCTGATAAATGAAAAGAATAAGAATTTAATGTTTTGGAAAAAAATTTTCTTGATTTAAGGTAGCACGAATTTCGAGGAAAAATATTAAAATAATAATAAAAAATTTTACGACAAGTTTTCACAAATTGATTCTTTTATCAATTCTGACTTATGGTGAGAAAATGAGAATTCAGAATTGAGAATATTTTAAATACACTCACAGATATTATTTATTTGAAAAATAAAGCGAAAAAAATCCGAAAAAAATTTCAAAGTGGTGGTTGCACCAACTTTGAATAACCCCGCTCTGATACCACTTGTTGGATCGAGAAATGCGAGAGAGGGGGGGTGAATGTCGCAAATCGTTCGGATTTAAAAAGAGTAAGTGCGCAGCGGAAATAAGACACAAAAACAATGCTAACACGGTCGTTTTACTTGGTTCGGAGCCTGTGTCGACTCCTACTCCAAGGCCCACGGTCGTTGACCGTTTTCTGCGGGCAATTCTATACGTTCGAGAAAGTTTACAATAAAAAGTATTACAGAATCAGCCTAGTAAACTTAATTAAGCTCTTCGTTACCGACGTCCGGTGTAGATCGGAGTGTTGGAGCAGCAGGACGTCGTCAGCTCGAGTTGGAAGAGTTCTGGAGCGTGTCGTGGAAGCAGAAGAGCGTGGAAGCGTCGCAGTAATTGATGCTCTGAAGAAGGAGGTCGAGGGCCCTTTATATAGGGCCTGGGGGCGCCCTGGTCGACGGGGGCGCCCCCCCACGTGGCGCTTGATCCCCAAAAGGCGCGGTCAAGGGTTTATCCCTAAGAACTCGGGATAACCCTTTGACGGGGGCGCCCTGGACGCTGGGGGCGCCCTGGTTGACTCGGCCAGCTCTTATCCGCAGCGCTGAGGTCTCCTCGGCAAGTCTGGCTGGGGGCGCCCGGGACAGCGGGGGCGCCCTGGGCGTGTAGCGCAGACGCGGCAGAGTTGGTTTGCAATGGGGGCGCCCGGGACAGCGGGGGCGCCTGGGTATGTACTGTCGAAGTCCTTCTTGTCTTGTTGTGTTTTTGTTCACCATGGGGGCGCCCGGGACACTCCGGGCGCCCTGGTCAGCTGTTGCCTCACTCCTTTGAGGCACTCTGAGCTACAGACACTCGTTCCTTCGGTCCTGCATCCAGGGTTAGTCCAAAACACAATAAAACAATAAAATAATAGGTTATACAGCCTCAGCTGTCTTGGTTCTGACTTTGGTCTCCAAAATGGAGCCCTAGGTCGAACCGACGCCTAATGTTCCCTCGGAGGGGAACGCGTCCTCACCTACTCCTCTCGGGAGAGTTTACCTGGGGCCAACCGGATCCTCCAGTTGGACTTTTGCCCGGCAGCCCTTCGCCAGGTCTTGGTTTTCGCCTAGCAGCCCTTCGCCAGGACTTGGTTTTCGCCTAGCAGCCCTTCGCCAGGACTTGGTTTTCGCCCAGCAACCCTTCGCCAGGACTTGGTTTCTTGACAGCCCATCGTCAGGTGCCTAGCATCCCTTCGCTAGGACTTGGTTTTCGCCCAGCAACCCTTCGCCAGGACTTGGTTTCCTGACAGCCCATCGTCAGGTGCCTAGCAGCCCTTCGCTAGGACTTTGTTTCCTGTACTCTCAAGCAGCATTGTTAGACAACAAATAACCCTTAACTTTGAATCCTTTGCCAATATCAAAACAAAGTTCGATCTGGTGCTTCCTGCACCAACAGGGTTGAGGAGTAGTTTAATTGGTTTACAATTTAGTTTTAGTTGTAGTTTTTAATTTTGCCGAAATCCCTGTTCTGAAATTCTGTTTTAGCTAGTGAGATTTTCGATTCTGAATAGTTTTTGCTTCCATTAGAATTTTGATTCAGTGTTTCTATTAGCTAGATTGTTTGTGTAACGAACTAGTGTAATTAGATTAGTTTAATTCTCCACAATTCATTTCTGAATTTAGTTCAAGCTTGCGTGCCAATTTATGTTGCTAGCGTGCCAAGTAATTCTGAATTTTCCAATCTGTTTTTGCTGCGATTTGTATTTGAACTTCCGGCCAAACTCAGAAATCACTAGGTTCATTGCTCATTAATCTAGTTTCAAGTAAGTGTTAGTAGTTGTTCCATTAGTTTTGCATCCAACTAGTTAATCTATTCCAATGCTGGTATTAATTTCTGAAATTTCTGAATATTCAAGTTTAGTTTTCGGTTGTGTCTTAAATGAATTACTTTAGGACTGGTTTTCTTCATTACTTCCTGCCAAGTTTTTCATTGTTTGTTTTCTTGCCAAATTGCATTCGGTTAGCTGAAATTCTGAATTGCTAGAAGTAGTTTTAGGTACAAAAATTCAGATTTTGGCACAAAAATTTCAGCTTGTGTGCCAAGCTGATTTGGGCAATATTTTCACATCAGTTTTCATTTTTTTTTGGTATAAGATGGCTTTTGGAATCCATTGATCTCTCCTTTAGATATTCTGAATTTTCTCTATTTTAGTTAGCTTTAAAAACTTCTTAGTTGAGTTGAGTTCATTACTTGTCCAAATTCTGAATTTTGCATGTTTTTTATTGTATCAAGCTAGTTTGTTTCAGAAAACTCCATCACTGCCTTTACTTCATTTCTTAGCATATCTTTTGGTTTGTTGAAAACAGAAAACAATTTCCCATAAAAAAATTGGTAAGTGCTTACTTAGGTTTCCATTAGTAGAGCTTTTTAGTGCCAATTTTCTTGTTTAGTTTATTAAATCAAGGTTTCTATTTTTCCATTGCAATTTCATTTTCAATTAAAACTCAAAACCAAATCATTTATTTGAAACCCAAAAACACAAACGACACATAAACCAAGCTCGAATCAAACACGAAAACTAGTCCCCGAGAAAAATACGACCTGTGACCCCTATATTACATTTTCATACTTTTGATTGTAAAAAGGGTTTCCATCATTCATATACATTTAAATTCTGATGGTCCCACACTTTCGTGACAATTTAATCTAGTATTTCGGGACTATCAAGTTCCTGCGGGTTGTGGCAAGCAGACTTCTGGATCGGTCTGGTGACCGATCCCTGATCTGTGATCGGTCTGGTGAACGATCAAGGTCAGTTCACGATTTCTCTATTCCCACTTTGGACCGATCAGGCTGGAGCCTGATCGTTCAGGGATACCTCTGATTGGTCTGGTGACTGATCAGGATCATCACTGACCGATCAGTGTCTGAACTTTAATTTGAAATCTTTGTCAGACGCTCTGATCGCGCATGTTTCCTCTGCGTTTTCTCTGATACACTGTCGATTTCTTTGTGATATGCTTTGCTAAGCTTCTGATGAGTGTGCAGGTAATACAGGGAGGATTCAAACAATGAAGGAGAGTCAACTAGGGACTTTCCTTGGTGCAGGTTTGTCTGTTTACTGGTTTCAGGTCTCAACGGCTTCTGGCGCGCGGCTGGCGACTGACGGAGGCTCAGCTGGAGAGGTCTTCAGTGAACTGAGTGCTCAGGGAGTCAGCGGGTCAGGCTATGGCTCAGTGGATGCTGATGGAGAGGCTGGTGATTGGAGCAGGAGCTTAAGACGAAGCTGGAACCAGAGGAGCTAGGAGAGAGAACAGACAGAAAACCTGAGGAGTTTGGCTGGGCTGTGTTTGTGCTCTCTATTGCTTCGTGCTTGAGTATTCCTGTTACATCCTTGTGAGCATTTCCTTCTATTGTCTCGTGAGCTTAACATGTATCATCTAGAGACTTGTTGTGGAGAGGTTTTTCAACCGAGAAAGAGCCTATTACTATCCGGGGTTCACCGAGGCTTGATCTGCCGACGATCAAGGGATCGCCCACCTTACGGGCACGCCAAGGAGTAGGGGCAAGTTATCCCCGAACCATGTACATACGCGTGTTAGCGTCAATTTGCTTTCTTTCCTTGTTTTTGTTCTTTCTGTCGTGTTTGTTTCCGCTGCTAATCTGATCACAGAAAGAAGATTTCAAAAGAGGATGTGTTTTGAGTGTCTGGCTACATTAACCCCCCCCCTCTATAGCCATCCAAGCACCAACAAGTGGTATCAGAGCATGGTTCTGTTCAAATGGCTTAACATCCCAGAGCTAACAACGATGGCCATGGGAGGAGAATGGTTCAGCACAAATAGACCTCCATTCTTGGACGGGGCTGATTTTTCATATTGGAGATCAAGAATGAAATTTTATTTGAAAAAAAACATGAGCATGTGGTTGTCAGTCAAGGAAGGTTTTTCCCCTCCAAAGGATTATGAGGGAAAGGAGCTTGAGTTTTCAAGGTGGTCGGCTGAGCAAATCAGAAAGGGGGAAGCCAATGCCAAAGTTGTGGTCACCCTTCAATGTGGGATGACCAAGGACCAATTGATAAAAGTTGGTCCCTTCACAAGTGCTAAAGACCTATGGAGCAAGCTCATTGAGCTCCATGAAGGCACTCAAGATACCCGGATAGCCAAGAGGGACTTGTTCCTCAATCAGCTCCAAAATCTCACCATGGGAGAACATGAAAAGGTAAGTGAACTCCATGAATGGTTCAAAGAAGTCTTGAATGGTCTACACTCCATTGATGAAAAGGTAGAGAACCGAGACCTTGTAAGGTATGTTCTCAAAGCCTTTCCGAGGAATACTTTGTGGTCATCCATGGTGGATGCCTACAAGGTTTCCAAGGATCTTTCCTTTGTTAAATTAGAAGATTTGTTTTGTGAAATAGAATTACACGAGATCGCTAACCAAAGCCAAAAGGAGAAAGGGTTGGCTTTTGAGGCAGGTGACAGAAGGAAGAGAAGAAGGAGAAGAAGAAGGACAAGGAGGAGGAGAAGACCTACTATCACGTGGCCTTCATGGCCTTAGAAGAGTAAACCAAGGAGAGTGGAGACGAATCGAGTAGCTCCTCAACCGCGGCTTCATCATCTTCGGATGATGAAGAGGTAATCTCTCCAGAGTTAGATAAATGCTATAGGACAATAGCATGTTTAACTAGTTTGTTAAAGAAATCTATGAACAAAGCAAAGTTATTGAAATTAGAAGTAGAGGAATTGAAAACCTAAGGATGAGGTAACTAACGATTTGCATAGTGAGTCTCATAAGGATGAAAACAAGACCCTAAGGAGCGAAATTGAAAACCTCAAGAATATTCTTGAGATGTTTTCAACTAGCTCTAAAACCTTAGACATGATACTAAATTCGCAAAAAGTGGCTTACAACAAGGTTGGTTTAGGTTACCAACCTAAAGAATCAAGTTTTATGTCATTGATGTCTAGAACCCATAATAGGTCACAACATGTTTCTAGGGTTCAAAAAGTTTAAAAGGAAATGACCAAGGCATGGGTGCCAAAGTCATTCATTGTAGATGCTTTAGGTCCTAAAATTTAGGTACCTAAAACCTCTATATTTAGAATTGTATAAGCATTGGTTGAGGGGGAGCATTTATCAACATGGGTTGTTGATAATGGGTGCTCCAAATCCATGGTCAGGGAAAATTGTTATTCACATGATTATTTATGGAAAATTCAAATTAAATACTTTGATCTCCATTGTTTTAGTTCTTATAACAATGTAATCCCTTGGCTAGTGATTCTTATGGAATTCATGTGTCAAAGTACTTAATCATGCATTAGTATAATCTGTTGGTGCAGGAAGCACCATATCGAACCTTATTTTGATATTGGCAAAGGATTCAAAGTTAAGTTTATTTGTGATCTAACAATATTCACTGAGTGTGCAGGAAAAGTCCTAGCGAAGGGCTGCTAGGCACCTGGCGAAGGACTTCCAGGAAACAAAGTCCTAGCGAAGGGCTGCTAGGCACCTGGCGAAGGGCTGCCAGGAAACAAAGCCCTAGCGAAGGACTGCTAGGCACTGGCGAAGGGCTGCCAGGAAACAAAGCCCTAGCGAAGGACTGCTAGGCACTGGCGAAGGGCTGCCAGGAAACAAAGCCCTAGCGAAGGACTGCTAGGCACTGACGAAGGGCTGCCAGGAAACAAAGCCCTAGCGAAGGAACGGTTGGCATCAGGTAAATTCTCCCGAGAGGAGTAGGTGAGGACGCGTTCCCCGTCGAGGGAACAGTAGGCGTCGGTTCGACCTAGAGCTCCATTTTGGAGACCAAAGTCAGAACCAAGACAGCTAAGGCTGTATAAAATAATAATATAATTACTATTTGGACTAACCCTGGATGCAGGATTGAAGGACTGAGTATCTGCAGCTCAGAGAGCCTCAAAGGAGTGAGGCAGAAGCTGAGCAGGGCGCCCCGGATGATCCGGGCGCCCCCAAGGTCAACCCAAGTCTCCAAGAAGTGAAAACACACCTCAATGCGCCTCGACAGCTACATTCGGGGCGCCCCGGATACTCCGGGCGCCCCGCCTGTCGCGGGCGCCCCCACTGCCAGCTGCCGGAGCTCGCCCTTGCGAAGTAGAGAAGATAAAGCTTTGACCGGTCAATGCGGGCGCCCCGAGCGCTCCGGGCGCCCCGGTCAAAGCGGATCCAGAGGATCAGACGCGACCGAGAGCTCTGCGGATCAGAGGCCACGTGGGGGCGCCCCCGACGTCCCGGGCGCCCCCAGGCCCTATATAAAGGACCCCTCGACCAAGGCTTCAGAACAACAATTCTCTCAACGCCTCAACGCTCTTCTACGCTCGTGCCTTGCTCCAGAAACACTCCAACTCGAGCCGACGACGTCCCGCTGCCCCGAAATAATCAATACACTCCGGACGTCGGTAACGAAGAGTGCAATTCTTTATTATTATTTTCGTGGACTTACTTTGTAACCAAATTCTGTAACTATTATTGCGCTTCATATAGAATTGCCCAAAGTAAACGGTCAACGACCGTGGGCCTTGGAGTAGGAGTCGACACAGGCTCCGAACCAAGTAAAATCGACTGTGTCTTTGTGTTGTGTTTATTTTTACTTCCGCTGTGCAGTTGCTCTTTACGAAAGTCCGAACGATTTCCGATATTCACCCCCCCTTATCGGTTTTCACGATCCAACAAGTGGTATCAGAGCGGGGTAGTTCAAACTTGGTGCAACCACCAGTTTGAAAGTTTTTCGGATTTACGAAATTTTTTATCTTATTTCTTTCCTATTTTTTAATCAACACCACTACATCTTTTACGTCTTTTTCAAATTTGAATTCTCATTTTTTCACCATATGTCAAAATTGATAAAATAATCAATTCTTGAAATTTTGTCATAATACTTTTTATTATTATTTTAATATTATTTTTCTCGAAAATCGTACGACATTAAGTGGAGCAAATTTTCTCCCAACATTAAAGTCTTACCTTTTCATCATTAATCAGAATTAATAAAGTCAATTTTTTCAAAAATTAGTCATAATTTTCTTTCCATTTTTAATTATTATTTTACTTCGAAATTCGTGCAAACTCCTTTTTGAGCTAGTATTTTTTTCTCCCGCACTACTAATCGAAGACCAAGTCTTGGTACATTTTTTTTCTTGTGTGTACGAGGTTTAGAGTTAATGGCTAACCAAGAGTGGAACAGTGTCCGTCCACCACTTTTCTCCGGCAAAAACTTCAACTCCTGGAGAAGTCTAATGGAGTCCCTTTTGAAGGCCCACATGGACATATGGCGGATCATCCAAACAGGATTCTCTTTTCCCGTAAAAGACGAGTTATCAATCGAGTGGGATAAATTGGACGAACCAACTTTAAGGAAGATCGAGACTGATGCCAGGGCTACTGCAATCCTACAATGTGGCCTAACCAATGAAGAATTGAAGCGGGTCGGATCCTTCAACTGTGCCAAGGAGATTTGGGAAAAGCTAATCAATCTACACGAAGAGAGCTCTGATATTGAGATCTTAGAAGATTTTGCATTTTCGGCTCAAGAACAAGTAGCTGAGACAGACTCAACACCCGACGACGAAATCGAACCAGAATCAGACGATGAGTTTTCTGGGACAAAATCGGTAACTAATTTTGAATCATTTTCTGAATTAAGGTTAAATAATCAAGCTGATACTGCAATGGTCGAGGAAGGTATAGTTTTTATTGCAGGGAAAAATCCAAGAAAACTGCAAAAGAGGCCTCAACCAATACCTGAGTCCAACTCAGACTCAGAATCTGACGACGAAAAAGGGGATCATCGGACGCTGGTCCGGATGGCTCACGACCACTACAAAATGCCGAAAGAACAATCAAACAAAAGAAAGGTGGCTAGAATCAAGGGGGAGATTCCCAACCGGGAATCAAAAGGTAAATTTACAATATTTAAAAATCCAATATTTACCTTGTATAATATGATTGAATCTAATAAATTAGTTATGGCTAATGTGTTAGAAAATTTGATTCATAATATTGCTGTTTTTGATAATCCAGAATATTATTACGATTATGATATAACTTAGATCATTCTTTTTGCTTTAATTGTATGTTCCTTTTTATTTTATTTTTTTTATTTTTTTTTGCTTAAAATTAGGATTGATTAGTTTAAGGACAAAACAGTTTAACTGAAATTTAAACAACATAATATTGGGTGGAGGTGAGATGATAGTACGTTAGGGAAACCAATTCTAATAAGATCAAGTTTACTTGATCTCTTTAGACTGGTGAAACTAGCCGAAGCTACCGATCCAAAACTCAAACTAGTTAGACCAGAACTTTTCAAAGATTAATTTTGAAAATGGAATTTCATTAAACGGCTTTGTCAAGGAAAGGGTTGATGATCCAATAAGGCTACGGCCAAAGAAGGCCTAGTGCCTCGCCAAGACCTGGAAGCCAATTTTTGAATTTCAAATTCAAATTACTTTTTGTCAAATTCAAATCTAACACAATTTTCAGTTAATCTTAGATTCAAATATTCCTTTTCAAATTAATTGTTTTCAAAATTAATCTAACTTTTCAAAATTAACCATGTTTTCAAAATTAAAATATTTGTCTCACAAAACCCATAAGGTTAATATGTTTGATCATATAGAACTGGGTGAGATATCTAGGACCTAAGAATATATGTCACTATCCTTTTAAATAAAACTCAAAGTGCTTTCAAAAATTATTCAAAATTATCTCTAGTTTTTCAAAATATTGAATGTTAAAATAGACTTGTTTTAAATAGAATTTAGGGTTTTATTAATTTAGTTATTTGATTGGTCAAACATAGTTAACTGAGTCAAACCTGGTCAACACAGTCAACCCTAGTCATCATAGTCAAACATGGACATTAGATTAAGTTAAACGATACAGGGGGAGTGGTTTACTCTTTTCTTTCAAAGTATTTTTCAAAAATTATTAGCATTTCAAAAGGGTTTTTAAAAAATTATGTTATCATACCAGACTGTATTTTCAAAAATCTATCTCCTTAAAAATGATCATACTCAAAAGGCATGTTCAAAATTGTTCCTTTAAGTTTGACAAACCCTAAGACTAAGAGGAGGATTAACTTGTGGTCAACAAGCCTCCTAGGACTATGTCAGATTTAGGGGGAGCTCAAATTAAAATAAGAAGTTTAAAAATACTATATTTTCCAATAATCACGATTTTTTTAAAATTGTGCTTTACAAAAACCATTATTATTTCAAAATGTTTCTCGAAAACAGGGTTTCTGCTCAAATTGAATTTACTAAAAATTCTATTACCATGCTAGTATTCAAAACTATTCTTTTTGATTTTAGTAAACCCTAAAGACACAAAGGAAGGTCTACTTAATGATCTACAAGGACTCCGAGGATGTGTCAAATTTAGGGGGAGTCTAAACCAAAAGAAATTATTTCTGACAAGTATTTCCTTTGGCAATTATCTTTGAAATTATTAAATAATTCTTTTGATATGAACTGAATCCTAAGAACTCAGAGGAAGAATACTTGTGGTCAACAAGCTTCCAAGGACTGTATCAAGTTTAGGGGGAGGTTAAATTAAAAGAATTATTGAACAGTTCAAAATAATATGTCTTAATACACTAGTGTTTAAAATCCTTTTGAAATTACAAGTAATTTGCCTTTAAAAATACCATTACTCTATTTTTCAAAATGTGTTTGTGGCTTAGCAAATCATTCTTTTTTAAATACCTTTTGAAATAATATTTACTTGGGTTGAAAAATTTCCAGGACACTTAGGAAAATGTCCTTGTAGTTAACAAGGTTTCCTAGGATTGTGTCAGACTGGAAAAGAAATCAAGTCAAGTATTCAAAATAAAATTAATTTTTTTTGCATAATCTTCAAAAGTACTTCTATTTTTCAAAGTATAATGTTCTGAAAAGTACTAATACTTGTAAAGGCAATAGTGTTCTAAGTGCATGAAGTTTCTAAAAGATTTGCCTACAAATATAAAATATTTTTATGTGGAGTTTTGTTGGTGCAGTTTAAAGTTTTTTTTGCTATACTTTCAAGAATTATGCTAAGTATTCTTATGTTTTCAAAACTCATAGGCTCTGATACATAAATTTTTTATCTTAGAAATGGGAAATTTGAATTCAAAATTTTGCCTAAGTATTTTTTTTTGTTTTAAACAAAATTTGGGCTTGCAAAGCTCTTCAAAATGGAAAATTGTCTAAGTGAAAAAAAAAAGCTTTAGTGCAAAGGCCTTTATTTTTTTTGAAAAACACGTTGTCAAAAACTTAGAAATTTTTACAAAAACCAAAACTCCCTATTAAGAACCTTGTTCACCCATGTATTATTTTTGATATATGTCAAAGGGGGAGGAAAGGTCAAAGTTAAGTATTTTGCAAGTATTAAGGGTTTTAGGGGGAGTATGAGAAATAAAATTTTTCATATAGTTCATTGTGTTTCTTCCTATACTTCATTATGTTTTTACCTTCTTTTATTAACTGTTATAAGTTTTTTACTTAACTTTGAATTGAGTTGCCATAAATCAAAAAGGGGGAGATTGTTGGTGCAGGAAGCACCATATCGAACCTTGTTTTGATATTGGCAAAGGATTCAAAGTTAAGTTTGCTTGTGATCTAACAATATTCACTGAGTGTGCAGGAAAAGTCCTAGCGAAGGGCTGCTAGGCACCTGGAGAAGGGCTGCCAGGAAACAAAGCCCTAGCGAAGGACTGCTAGGCACTGGCGAAGGGCTGCCAGGAAACAAAGCCCTAGCGAAGGACTGCTAGGCACTGGCGAAGGGCTGCCAGGAAAGAAAGCCCTAGCGAAGGAATGCTAAGCACCGGGCGAAGGGCAGCTCGGCCTTCAAGACCTGACAAAGGACCGTCAGGCAAAAGTCCAACCAAAGGAACGGTTGGCATCAGGTAAATTCTCCCGAGAGGAGTAGGTGAGGACGCGTTCCCCGTCGAGGGAACAGTAGGCGTCGGTTCGACCTAGGCTCCATTTTGGAGACCAAAGTCAGAACCAAGACAGCTAAGGCTGTATAAAATAATAATATAATTGCTATTTGGACTAACCCTGGATGCAGGATCGAAGGACTGAGTATCTGCAGCTCAGAGAGCCTCAAAGGAGTGAGGCAGAAGCTGAGCAGGGCGCCCCGGATGATCCGGGCGCCCCCAAGGTCAACCCAAGTCTGCAAGAAGTGAAAACACACCTCAACGTGCCTCGACAGCTACATTCGGGGCACCCCGGATGCTCCGGGCGCCCCGCCTGTCGTGGGCGCCACGCGTGTCGCGGGCGCCCCCACTGCCAGCTGCCGAAGCTCGCCCTTGCGAAGCCGAGAAGATAAAGCTTTGACCGGTCAATGTGGGCGCCTCGAGCGCTCCGGGCACCCCGGTCAAAGCGGATCCAGAGGATCAGACGCGACCGAGAGCTCTGCGGATCAGAGGCCACGTGGGGGGTGCCCCCGACGTCCCGGGCGCCCCCAGGCCCTATATAAAGGACCCTCGACCAAGGCTTCAGAACAACAATTCTCTCAACGCCTCAACGCTCTTCTACGCTCGTGCCTTGCTCCAGAAACACTCCAACTCGAGCCGACGACGTCCCGCTGCCCCGAAAAAATCAATACACTCCGGACGTCGGTAACGAAGAGTGCAATTCTTTATTATTATTTTCGTGCACTTACTTTGTAACCAAATTCAGTAACTATTATTGCGCTTCATATAGAATTGCCCAAAGTAAATGGTCAACGACCGTGGGCCTTGGAGTAGGAGTCGACACAGGCTCCGAACCAAGTAAAATCGACTGTGTCTTTGTGTTGTGTTTATTTTTACTTCCGTGTGCAATTGTCTTTACGAATGTCCGAACGATTTCGATATTCACCCCCCCTCTATCGGTTTTCACGATCCAACATAATCTACTTTTGTATTAAAGTTCTTCCATGATCAAGTTTGCTTTCAAAACAAAGAAGAAACTGTCTAGTTCATCTATACCAAATAGCAATACACGTTCATTACTTCTGGTATCCATGGTTGGTAAATTTCTATTTGAAAATTGAATGGTTGAGATCATGAATAGTATAGCTAAGGATTGGATGCATTTTCATCAGCTGTTGCTATATATATGCCATGTTTAACCTTTAGCCCATTTAGAAAAAGGAAAAGTTGTAAGTTGTTGCTAATAATTGAGATTAGGACTATGGACTAAATTAGATTATCAAAATTATGTACACACTGATACAAACTGATCAAAATTAAAAAACTGATCAAAAGTGGAACATAATTGATCATTCATTGAAATTGATACAAACATGTTTTTGTTTCTTTTCATAGAAATTCTTAATTCTTGATGTGCAATAAAGTTAAGTTAAGGGACACAAATCATGTTGTTTATTTTGGTTAAGGGAAATGAATTTTAGTTAATAGAACTCTTTTAGGGATTAAGTCTAATTGTATTAGGGTTTAGTGTGTTTGACAGATGAAACAAATCTGTTTCTGAAACATATCAGTTTCGGAAACCTTTCTGTGTCGAACCAGATCGGTCCCCCGACCGATCAGGACTCACCCTGATCGGTCACCGTGACCGATCAGGGATCCCTCTGATCGGTCTGGTGACCGATCAGATCAGGGAACTCCCTGATTGGTTCAAAAACTCCTCAGTCCGATCCCATTTCATCAAATTGTATCATATTACTTGATCATACTGATATAAACAAATCTGATACAAACCGATTACGATTGGAACATACTCACCTTACTTGGAACAAATATAATACTGATTCGATACAAACCCGTGTTGGAATTCTTAAAATTCATAAGAAAGGGTTGTTTGAATCATGATTCTTATTCCTTGATGAGAAGTAACTTTTCGTCACGAAACTCATGTCGTGTTTCAGAAATTTTTCTGAAATACCTATTGTCTACACCCGTGTGGTCGGATGAGTTTTAGATTGAATAAACATATTTCTGGAAATTTCAATTATTAATGTAGTCTGATTTTGAACGAATCAGAGTTACAAAAATTTTTCTAAAAACTGATCGTCCATAGATAAATCAGAAATTTTCTGTATCAATCATCAGTCTGATGAAGCTACTTTACTTGTTGCCGTATGAAGCATATACATGTTTTTACCATAGTACAACTCTGTATATGTTTTCATATGCAATACAAAAATTACCTTTGATTATTTTTGGTTTGGGGAGAGACCCTCGCTTAAGGGGGGAGGTGTGTTGAAACTTAATAACCATACCCTTTTCGATGTTTGCCAAAGGGGGAGAGAATGGTTGATTAAGTTTAGGGTTAATTATTGTAAGGGGAGGACTTTGATTCCCGTACGATAATTGAATTGACTTCAATTGATCATTAGTACCTAAACTTAAATCGGATTGTCAAACAACAAAAAGGGGGAGATTGTTGATGCAGTCTGACCCGATTGTTATTTTGGTGTTGACAACGATTTAAGTTTGGTTGAGTAAATTCGGATTAAGTCCTGGTCGGGGACTGGGCACGAAGGGATTGAAATCCTGGTGAGTGAAGCAGGGTCCTGGTGAGTGAAGCCAGGTGACTGAAATCCCGGTGAGTGAAGCCGGGTCCAGGTGAGTGAAGCCAGGGGATTGAAATCCCGGTGAGTGAAGCGGGGTCCTAGTGAGTGAGGCCAGGTGATTGAAATCCCGGTGAGTGAAGCGGGGTCCTGGTGAGTGAAGCCAGGTGACTGAAATCTCGGTGAGTGAAGCCGGGTCCTGGTGAGTGAAGCCAAGGGATGTAAATCCCGGTGAGTGAAGCCGGGTCCTGGTGAGTGAAGCCAGGGGATTGAAATCCCGGTGAGTGAAGCCGGGTCATGGTGAGTGAAGTCAGGTGATTGAAATCCCGGTGAGTGAAGCCGGGTCCTAGCGAGTGAAGCTAGGTGATTGAAATCCCGGTGAGTGAAGCCGGGTCCTAGCGAGTGAAGCTAGGTTGAATGAAGTCCCGGTGAGTGAAGCTGGGCACGGAGTCTTGGTCCAGGGGACTGAGCACGAGTCAGAGAAGGCTAGGGAGCCTGTTCTCTAAACTTAGGGTCGATTTTGTGGTAGTTGGATCGGTCTGGTGACCGATCAGGGAGTTGGCACGAACTCCCTGTTGTGGATCGGTCTGGTGATAGATCCAGGGAAGTCTGATCGGTCTGGTGACCAATCAGGGAGAGAACAGAAGCATTTGGTGTGGCTTCTGTTTGGCTTCAGATCGTTCTGATGAATGATCAGAGAACCCTTGATCGGTCCTCATGACTGATCAAATTGTGGCAACATTTCTCACCTTGACCGATCAGGATGGCTCCTGATTGGTCAGGGAGTGACCCGATCGGTCACCAAACCGATCAGGGCTCACCCTGATCGGTCAGGTGACCGATCAGGCGTGTAGTTCCTGCGGGTTGTGGCAAGCAGACTTCTGGATCAGTTTGGTGACCGATCCCTGATCTGTGATCGGTCTGGTGACTGATC
The DNA here is from genome assembly GCA_024364735.1 of Boesenbergia rotunda. Taxonomy (NCBI): domain Eukaryota; kingdom Viridiplantae; phylum Streptophyta; class Magnoliopsida; order Zingiberales; family Zingiberaceae; genus Boesenbergia; species Boesenbergia rotunda. The sequence continues at coordinate 36,540 of JAGFNQ010001349.1, read as the reverse complement.
AGGGTCAGTTCACGATTCCTCTATTCCCACTTTGGACCGATCAGGCTGGAGTCTGATCGTTCAGGGATACCACTGATTGGTCTAGTGACCGATCAGGATCATCATTGACCGATTAGTGTCTGAACTTTAATTTGAAATCTTTGTCAGACGCTCTGATCGCGTCTGTTTTCTCTGCGTTTTCTCTAATACACTGCAGATTTCTTTGTGATACGCTTTGCTAAGCTTCTGATGAGTCTGCAGGTAATACAGGGAGGATTCAAATAATGGAGGAGAGTCAACTGGGGACTTTCCTTGGTGCAGGTTTGTCTATTTACTAGTTTCAGGTCTCAACAGCTTCTAGGGCATGGCTGGCGACTGTCAGAGGCTCAGCTGGAGAGGTCTTCAGTGGACTGAGTGCTCAGGGAGTCAGCAGGTCAGGCTGTGGCTCAGTGGATGCTGATAGAGAGCCTGGTGATGGGAGCAGGAGCTTAAGACGAAGCTGGAAGCAGAGGAGCAAGGAGAGAGAATAGACAGAAAACTTGAGGAGTTTGGCTGGGCTGTGTTTGTGCTCTCTATTGCTTCGTGCTTGAGTATTCCTGTTACATCCTTGTGAGCGTTTCCTTCTATTATCTCGTGAGCTTAACTTGTATCATCTGGAGACTTGCTCTGGAGAGGTTTCTCCACAGAGAAGGAGGCTCTTACTATCCGGGGTTCACCGAGGCTTGATCTGCCGACGATCAAGGGATCGCCCACCTTACGAGCACGCCAAGGAGTAGGGGCAAGTTATCCCCGAACCATGTACATCCGCGTGTTAGCGTCGGTTTGCTTTCTTTCCTTGTTTTTGTTCTTTCTGTCGTGTTTGTTTCCACTGCTAATCTGATCACAGAAAGAAGATTTCAAAAGAGGAAGTGTATTGAGTGTCTGGCTACATTCACCCCCCCCCCCTCTATAGACATCCAAGCACCAACACGAGGCCCCCCTTCTGGTCACGTAGGGGTCATCTCCGGAGGACCTACTGGGGGCGACTCTAACCGAGCTCGGAAATCACACACCCGGCGGTTGGAAAACTACTCCATCGAGACAAGTCGAAGCCAAGTGGCGGGCCCGACTATCTCGTTTGGACCATCCGATCTCGAAGAAGTGGAAGCTCCCCATGAGGACGCCATAGTGATCGTGGCCCGCATCGCCAATTATGAGGTAAAACGCATCTTTGTCGACACAAGGAGTTCCATGAATATCCTGTACCGAGCGGCCTGGGAGCAAATGCAGATAGATGAGGATGAACTAATCCCCATTTCAACTCCCTTATTCGGCATTACGAGAGATCGCGTACAGCCATTGAGGCAGATTACCTTGTCACTCTCACTGGGTAATGACAGGCTTGAAAGGACGCGGAGGACTCCTTTCTTAATTGTGGATGTGTGATGTGACCCAATACTAGCGTCATGAATGAGCCTCAAATTTAGATATTAATAAGCTGAAAACCATTGGCTAACAAGATTAAATGTAGAATAGGGGCCTCAGGTCATATTTTTCGAAGGACTAGTTCAGGATGTTTGATTCAAGCTTAGAAGTTGTCATTTGTTTTGGGTTTTCGAATAAAGTGGGGGTTTGTTTTGCAAATAGGAATGAGAATGTAGTTTGAAATGAAATAGGCTTAACTAATCAAATTTAAACTAGGAAATTACAATGCTAAACTTAACCTACTTGGAAATTGAGCAAAACAATACAGAATTGTGAAATTGAAGAACTAAACTATCATCAAAGACAGGTAAACACTAAATCTGTAGCTAAGTGACAGAAATGGAATGGAATTCACGCACTATAAATTGAATGCTTAAAAACAGGGCTGGGTTGAAGTTGCAGTTACCTGATCGGTCGACAGACCGATCAGATACAAGTCTAATCAGTCGACAGACCGATCAGTAGCTGTCTGGATCGGTCGAACAGACCGATCAGTAGCTGTAAATTGGTAGAAACTGAGACAGATTCGACACAATTGAAGCTAAACAAGTATTCAGAACGGAATTAACAAAAAATTAAACATCAGATCGTTCACTTCACCAAGATTCCTTTCTTGTCGTCATACAAGAATCGAGCTAAGAACCCCCAAGCTCGAGAATCGGCAAGATCGAACTCCCTTGATCAGCTGCGTCAAATTTGATGTTCTGGCTGAAAACTTCCACCAATCCTTTCCTTCTTGATCAGCTAGATCCAATTCCGGCTCAAAACCCCTCGGTGCTGCTCAGAGAACCCCTCCGATCGAACACTCTGATGGATTCCGATCGGTGAAGACAGCGATCAAGCAAAAACTGGCTTGGGCGAAGCAGAGCTCAGCGAAACCCTCATCGGCTCTCGACAGCAACGAAATGGGTAGCAAACCTTACGGAGTGTTGATCTTGGAGGCTCGAAATCTTGAACAAGGTGCAGATCCGATGTGGCCGCTTGCGATCGGAGATGAAGAACGAAGAAGAAGACTGGAAAACTGATGCTGTGATCGCCACGACGCGAGCTGGAAGAGGGGAATTCCATTTTAACTAATCCATTTGAATTTCAACGGCTGTGATTGTTCCGGCCTCATCGGATGGTCAAATCTTCTCAGATCTGAACCAAAGTTTCCAGATTTCCATCCGACGGTCAGATCTGCTTCTCCTCAGCTAGAATCAACCGGATCTACAATGGATGGCTCACATCTCTCTGCCCTTTTGAATGGACGGTTGAAACTCCCCCACACTTGATCCGATGGTCAAATGGACTCTGATTTGGTCCAAACTTTCAGATCTTGATCTGAGGTCATGATTAGCCCTATCCTGAACTCGGATTGATCAGAAGTTCACAGATGACTCAGATCTACTTGTTCCTTGATCGGACGACCCATATTGATTCATTGCTTGATCGCCTTGATCCGAGTCGAATTTTCGACTCAACTTGATCCAACATGACCTAGGTCCATGATCCTTCAAAGCCTACAAAACCAAATTCGAATTAGATATCAAAACATCTCAAATATGCAATGATTTGCAATAA
>JAGFNQ010001349.1:0-33529 GCA_024364735.1 Boesenbergia rotunda | reverse complement strand
TTCATCCTTTAAGACACATTGAGATGAACTAAACTCACAAAGTCTATCAAAGGAATATTTAGTGGCTCTCTTCCTAAATTCTACATTTTCAATAAAAGTGGAGCTCACTCACACACTACCATGGTTCTTGCACTACCATAAGCTTGCTTATGCTCTACTCTCCACCATCATTCTTGGTTTGGATCCACACCTACAAAAGCTTATTCAAACAAGTTAAAGAAATATGAAATGATAGAAATAAAATAAAGGTTTAAAAAATGGACAAGTTGAGGAAATGGAAGACTTGGATGCACAAAAATGTATCTAAATGAACTTTGCCCTTTTATGGTCCTTGAAATGAAATCAGAGCTAAGGTGAGTAAGTAGCAGCTCATTTTGATGAAGAACATTACTGAATTCTATATTCTGTTCGGTGCCAACTCTGCTGATCGGTCCAGAGACCGATTAGACTCTTCTTGATCGGACTGGAGATCAGTCTAGCTCCTTCTGAACGGACTGAGAGACCGATCAGTCACTTCCCTGATCGAATTGGTGACCGATCAAGGACTGATCAGTAGCTGAAACTGCAGAGCTCTGAAACTATTTCTGCCAAGATCACTTCCTTTCAATGAACACTACATCTCAAACTCATCTAGCTTCTTATTAACATCTTCCACTTCAGAATTCTAACCATCTCCGGATACTTCATGTTTATTTCCCTTTTCTTTTCTCTTTTTTTTCCTTCTTGCTGCTGTTATTTTTTCTGCAGTCAAGTTTCTATTTTCTTTTCTCTCTTTTTTTTTCTCTGATGTTGATCCGAAGCTCACTCTGATATCTGGACAATAAGTTCAAATTGAATCTAACTTATCTTTGGGTCGAACTTGCTTCAAGGTTGAATTTGTAACAAGGTTGCAGCTAGCCCATGAGCAATGAGTGTGTCACAAAGTTGCAGTTTGAGTCTTAATATCATCCCCAAGTTCTTATGGCATTACCCCCTCTTGTTTGACTTCTTTTCTTACTGATCCCATGGAATAGCCTCAACTTTCTTCATTGTTTCATCACTGCAAAATCGCAAGAATTAACATCCAATGGTAATCTGAAATTGCTAAAGCTTAATGACTCATTTCTTAATTTCCCATCTCAACTTGAATTAGTTGTATATGACAGCAATTCTCCAACTGCAAATGTACCCTTGAAGCATCAAACATGATGATAGAATTATATGCAGCTACTTGGAGCTTTTGCTACTAACTCTACTGATCCAACTTAGCACACAACTCCTTCAATTGGCACACTTCTCATTTACCGCAAATATTTTTTTTCTTCTTCCCTTTTGTATTGCATCCTTGATACTTTTTCATTCCTTTAGTCCCATCAAAACATTCAGAATCGCCATCTTAAAATCCATAAAAAACAGATTGCCATCACAAAATAAACTTCAAAATGCATCACTTCTCACCAAAACATTTAAAAGCAATAGCCACCTCCCCCACACTTAAACTTTTGTCCGTCTCGGGCAAAGTAACATTAAGAAACATCAAAAGCAACCAAGTCTATGGAGAAATATGGTTATGAGCAGAAAAATAGGGGAAGGAAAAAGAACAAGGCATGAATCAACAAGGAATATTGCAAAAATTTATATGAAAAGGAGACAAAGTGATTCATCTCTATAAATGTGGTCCAATCATAGAAATATAGTTTTGAAAGAACCTAAGCAAGTTCTAGAGTACAATTGTAACGCCCGCTCTTTTTTTTCTTTCCATAAAGCGGCGTTACGTTAACATACTTAGGGCATGTAGACATCATAAGGCAGCGGAATAACTTTAAGACTTATACATACATGCCCTACTACCATTCTTAACATAATGACATGGGAACTTGGCATATTAACTTCATACTTAAGCATCATATCATGTCATACTTAACATCACATCATAGAGTTCCATAAGTCATTATTCAAGCATATAAGTAACCAAGGTAAAGTTCTAGCATAGACGGTAAACATATGGTTTCCTGGGCCAAGTCACTACCACACACATGCGTTCTTGCCCTCCTGCTGCTTCCTCATTGTCCTCTTGAATGATCTGCGGTATAAGGAAATAAGACTATAAGCACACAGGCTTAGTAAGACTCTTTCCTACTCACAAAAACCATTCATCATTTCATAATGAGCACATGAAACATTAACATACTTGGTGCTCTACTTAGAACATAACACATGAACATAAACATAAGTGAACATTCCTAGCATGGCATGAGGCATGGCATAAACGTGAACATAGTAAGCATTCTAAGCATGGCATGATACATGGCATAAACATAAACATAATAAACATTCTTAGCATGACATATTACATGGTATAAACATAACATAATAAACATTCTTAACATGGCATAATACATGGTATAAACATAACATAATAACATTCTTAGCATGGCATAATACATGGTATAAACATGTCTATAAGGTGTAAACCAACCTATATGGCATAAACATAGGCATACTTCCTATCATAGCATATGAGCATCTTCTTAACATAATCATGACATAGATCATTTACTCTCATGCATATTTCTTAACATGAAGCGTAAGCATAAAACTTTATTAGCATAGCATAATGCATAACATGAATGAATGCATGAGTGGAATGCATATACATAAGGATGCTTAACTTTTAAAAACATACTTTTAAATGTTTAAACATAATCATCATATCATTGGGGTCCCCGGCTTGTACCACATACATACATCATAAGCACGCATCCCTAGCAAATCCGAGGTAGCGAGCCCCGACCTACTAGGGTAAGGACAGCATAGTCGGTAGTCCCCGAACCGAGGCATTCTTAAGGAGTCCATCCCTGTTGCACAGCTCCGGTAGTGACAGAACCGTGGACAGCATAGTCGGTAGTCCATAACCGGGGCGTTCTTAAGGTGCCCATCCCTTGGACCCATACTTCGGTCCGGTACAAGCCCATTCATAAAGTAAAATACTTTACATGTTTCATCATTCATAAGACATTCATAGCATAACCATGTTACATAAAGCATGACTTAACACATGCTTGTCCTTTCATTGTTCATACTTATTGCATAGCATCATGATGCCTGGAAGGCATGAGCATTTTCTTCATTCATAAACATGGTATGCATCTTCTTCCATAAACATGGCATGCATCTTTATTCATACAACATGGCATGCATCATTATTCGTACAACATGGCATGCATCATTATTCATACAACATGGCATACATCTTCATACATAAAACATGGCATGCATACCTAAACATTATTCCTATTCCTAGTACTTGCATGATCATAGCATATAAGGTAAGCATTGCATCGAACATGACATGTTTTCATAGACATTTATCCTACTACATAGAGCTTGTATGATCATGATACATAAGGTAACCATTGCATTTCATGCCTAAGCATGGTATCTATCTCAAGCAGGCATAGATAGGATTTCCATAACATTCTACCTACCATTCAAGTACATGGCATAGAACATAAGACATTCATAATAAACCCTATTAAGCATGACATCGAATCATAACATACAACATAAAACATGGTGCTTAAGGTTAGGGTTATAGGTAACATGATTTCTACCACATGCTTGAACCTATATATATATATTCTTCATGATAAGCCTAAACCATCATTCGTTGAACCCTAACTCCACCCCAAACCCTAGATACATGGTTTGGCCGAAACCTATAAGGAGGAGTTCCATCAATTCCATAAACATGTAAGATAGCATAAGGTAAAGGAACAACCATACAATCATCTATGAGACCATAGGAAGCCATTAGGGCTCATGATTAGGGTTAACCCTAACCTTTAGCCCTCCTTCCTAGGGCTGGCCGAAACCTATAAGGCCATGGGTGCATGAAAAAATTCCATTAAAATCCCCAATCAACCATTAAACACCAACCATACCATACCATAGGGCCATTGGGGCCCTTACTTGAAGCAAGTCCTAACTTTCTACCCTATTATCAATCTTGGCCGAAACTTGTAGGGTCTCTAGGCCATGTGAAAATTCAGATAAATCATCCTCCATCTCCCTTATATCATGATAATACACAAAGTACATACTTGAAGGGTTAAAACCAACCCTAGCCATGGAATCCTTGAATAGTCCCAAGCCCTAAAGGGTCTTAGGGTACTCCAAAAATTCCCCAAAAATTATATTTATTCTCTAAACATTATTAGAACACATTAGAAACATGATTAAGATTTTTAGCATCCTCATGGACCCAAAAGTCCTTGGTGGCCGAAACCCTTAGGACTAGGGTTCTTGGTTTTCTTTTCTTTCAACATCAATCCCAAAAAACCAACCATTATATTATGCTAAAAACATAAGGAACTATTATACCACAGGTGAGGGAGTCTTACCTTGGTTGATCTTGATTTTTAGACCTTAAAAGAGAAGGAAATTGTAAATCCCTTGGACACTTGAACCCCCTTGCCCTTGTAGCCTTGAAAAACCTTTAGATCTTGGTGATGAGACCTTCTTGTGGAGCTTTTCCAAGGGAGAACCTCTCCTTGAGGTTTCGGCTAGGATGAGGGAGGAGGAGGAAAAAAATGAAATTGATGGAAGGAAGAAGGTAACTCCCAAACCCCCTTCTTTATAACACATTAAGGAGGGTAAGTGAAGAGTCATGGTGTCTTTTCCTCTTCCCTTAAGCCTTAACCAAACTCCATTTCATTTCCTCATAGCACTCCCTTGCTAGGTGAATTGGTTAGAGCATGCATGGTTGTACAAGAGGTCCAAGGTTCAATCCTTGGTCCATGCACCTTATTTTTATTTTATTTTTCCTTTTATTTTCTATTATTTTCCCCAAAATTCCGAAAATTCTCTAAAAATTCCCCCATAATTATGTTAATATTTCTCATTAAAACCCCTTTATATTTATATTAATTTTTACCTAAAATTCTCCAATAATTATGGTACTAAAAAACCCATATAAGGCCCATTAGTACTTAGTTTTCTCAATTTAAATGAGAAAATATGGATTTCTAGGCCAAATTTTGTATTAATATTTCTAGGTCCCTCGGAAAATTATCTAGACATGCTCAATATTTTAAGAAAATATTAAGAGAATTTTCCGGGTCGTTACAACAATCACATGTGTGTATCTCAACAATAAGGCCAAGTCCTCACTAGGTAAAAAAAATTCATCTCAAGTCATCAATCTAGAGTCCATAACTAAGTAGTACTCAAGCATCCAAGAATTTTCATCCATTGGCTCAAATCCTAAGTTTTAACAACCAAATTTAATTTGCTTTCAAGAGACTCTAAAATGATATAGAGAAAACCTAGAGGGATACATTTATTCCAAATCATGCAAGAAATAAGGTACCAAAGAGAATAGCATGGTATCTACAATGACTATTTATTCAATCTACACTACCTAAGCATTTATTAATAAGAACGCATTATAAAAGAAAGATTTACTTCTAGAAAACATATAGATGATATATACAATGAAATGAAAGTGCAAGAAAAATGAAACTCCCCTTTAAGTTGGGTAGATAGCATCTTTGATGTCCAAACCATCCACATCTAGCTCCTTTACCTCTTCAAAGTATTTCTTGAGCCGGTGGCTATTTACTCTCCAAATAAAACCATTAGCCTCATCCTTGATTTCAACAACACCATAAAGGAAAATGTTAGTTACAAGAAATGGACCTTCCCATCTAGACCTCAACTTACCTTTAATCAATTTGAGCCTTGACTTGTACAATAGATCCTTGTTGCCAATTTGAAACTCTTTCCTCACTATATATTTGTCATAAAAAATCTTAGTCTTCTCCTTATAAATCCTTGAGTTTTCAAATGCTTCTAGTCTTATCTCCTCAAGTTCTTGAAGTTGAAGCTTCCTTTCTTCTCCCACTTTAGTAGCATCAAAGTTGCAAGCCTTCACCGTCCAATAAGCTTTATCCTCTATCTCTACAGGTAGATGACAAGCTTTCCCATAGACTGTAGGGAGACATTTCAATTGGTGTCTTGTATGTCGTTCTATAGGCCCATAGTGCATCATCAAGTCTCTTGCTCCAATCTTTCCTATTAGGCCCAACGGTCTTTTCCAAAATTGCTTTGATCTCTATATTTGAAATTTCGGCTTGTCTATTAGTTTGGGGATGGTAGGAAGTAGAAACTTTATGCACAACCCCATACTTGCTAAGTAGAGCCTTCATGTGTTTGTTGCAAAAATGAGATCCTTGGTTACTTATGATAGCCCTTGGAATTCCAAACCTACAAAAAATAAGTGACCAGACAAAACTAACAACAACACAAGAATCATCAGTCCTTGAGGGAATGCCCTCCACCCACTTAGAAACATAATCAATAGCAAGTAAAATATATAAATATCCACAAGATGCAGGAAAAGGTCCCATAAAATCTATCCCCCATACATCAAATATCTCACAGAAAAGCATAGTTTGTTGGGGCATTTCATTTCTAGCTCCCATGTTCCCAGTTCTCTGACATCTATCACAATTCTTATAAAATAGATATGCATCATGAAATAAGGTAGGCCAATATAAACCACACTCTAAAACTTTCCTAGCTGTCCTCTGTGGTCCAAAATGTCCCCCACAGGCTGATGAATGGCAAAATGTAAGAACTGAATAAAACTCATGATCAGGTATGCATCTTCTAATTATTTGATCATTACAAAATTTCCATAAGTAAGGGTCATCCCACATAGAATTTAGCATCGCTTTTGAGTTTATCTTTTTGAGCCTTAGTAAATTGTGAAGGAAAAACATGAGCTACTAAAAAGTTAACTAGATCTGCATACCAGGGCGACTCACCATGTGTCACAAGAAGGAGCTCATCTCTAAAATCATCATCATGTTGGAAACGGATGGCTAGAGAGGGGGGGTGAATATAGCCAATCACTTCGACTTTAAACACTTATGAAGTTTCTGCAACTCAGATATCAGTAGCACAGAGGAAAGAGTAGAAAACAGAGTGTGCAGAAAACTAAAACGAAAGAAAAACAAACACAACTAGCAAGATCGCTAACAAGGAGGGTTTACAAGGTTCGGGGATAACTTGCCCCTACTCCTTAGCGTGCCCTTAAGGTGGGCGATCCCTTGATCGTCGGCAGATCAAGCCCCGGTTAACACCGGATAGAAGACAACCTCCTTCTCGGTGGAGAAACCTCTCCACAGCGTTTCAATCACAAATATATGTTTAAGCACAATGAAACAATAGGAAGGATCTTACTCAAGCACTCAGCAAAGACAAGAACATAGCAAGTTTTCCCAAGCTCCACCCAGCGGCGATCTCACGCAAGGAACCCTTCCTCGTGTCTTCCCGCTGTCGGACTCCAAGCCTCTTGTTCTCTCCTTCAAGCGCTCATGTAATGGTTGCTTCAAGAATGCAGTAGCTTGCTCAAGGTGATGAGAACATCAGAAACACAGCAAGCAATTGTGGAGAACTCAAGGCGCGGCAAGAAACCAGTTCACAAAACCCTTTTTGCAAAACTCTTCTAAAAACTCTTGCTTCCACGAAGCCTTCTCCGCCCTTTTTGTTTCTCCACTCAGCATCAGATAACACCATCTCTACAGCTCCCAGCTGCTCATCTTCCAACGCCAGCTATCACTGAGCTATCCCTGGACTCCCTGAGCTTCCCTCAGCCAAGCTTCAGTCTCAGCTCCAGTCTGCAGCTCGGCCGTTGCAACCTGAGATGTTTAACGGACAAACCTGCTCCAAGGAAAGCCTCCATTGACTTCTCCTTGAGTGTTTGAATCCTCCCCTGTCACCTGCAGCTTAATCAGAGTGTCAGAGCAGCATATCAAGGAGTAAATCAAGATTCAGAAGTGAGGCGCAGAGAATCGGATATGATTAGACGCTCTGATCGCGTCTAACAGTGTAATTTGAATTAAAGTGATCGGTCACCGGACCGATCCAGGGCTTGTGGGTCGGTCACCGGACCGATCTGAGTGAAGCATGATCGGTCACCAGACCGATTAGAGTGAAGCCTGATCGGTCACTCAGACCGATCAGGACAAATGAACAGTGATTCTTTAATCAGATCCTAAGTCCCTGATCGGTCACCGGACCGATCCAGGGTCTGATCCGGAGGAGAACTCACTCACTGTCCGCTCCCTGATCGGTCACCAGACCGATCAGGAGCAAGTCAGTGAGGAAGCTGCTTGCTCCCTGATCGGTCACCGGACTGATCAGACATCGCTGGATCGGTCACCAGACCGATCCACGAAGGAGCAGCGTGCCAATATCCCTGATCGGTCACCAGACCGATCCAGGGAGTCAAACCCAGCCCTCCAAGCTAGGGTTTCATCCACCTTAGCCCTCCAAGCTAAGGATTTTACCATCTAACTCTCCAAGTTGGGAATTTGCGCTTAACCCTCCAAGTTAGGACTTTTCACCTAGCCCTCCAAGCTAGGACTTTTCACCTAGCCCTCCAAGCTAGGTCTTTTCACCTAGCCCTCCAAGCTAGGACTTTTCACCCAACCCTTCCGAGTTAGAACTTCATCCAACCTAGCCCTCCAAGCTAGGCACCTGATCCTCCAAGCCAGGACTTTTTCACCTAATTCTCCAAGATGGGAATTTGCACCTAACCCTCCAAGTTAGGACTTTTCACCTAGCCCTCCAAGCTAGGACTTTTCACCCACCTCTTCCGAATTAGGACTTTTCATACACCTAGCCCTCCAAACTAGGATTTTCAACACCTAACCCTCCAGGTTAGAATTTTCCAACACCTAGCCCTCCAGACTAGGATTTTCCATACCATGCCTGATCCCTGATCAGGGCTTAATCATAATCAATAATCATCCATCTAGACTAAAATCGGTGTCAACATCAAAACAACAATCAGGGCCAGACTGCATCAACAATCTCCCCCTTTTTGTTGTTTGACAACCCGATTTTAAGTTTAGGGATTCTTAATCAAGTTTTTCAAATTTAGAATCATAGGGGAATCCAGATCCTCCCCTACAACATGATCATCCTAAACTTAACCAATCCACACTCTCCCCCTTTGTCGAACATCGAAAAGGGTCCAGAAGGGCTGTTAAGTTTAAAACAAACTCCCCCTCAACCCTAGGGGTATCCCAGAACAACAAAGATTCGATGGAATTGTTTGCGAAGCATATGATATCATATGGAAAAGATAGATCAAGATGAAACCATCACATACATCATATGAATCTATAACATGTCATAATGGTCATATACATCAAGTGGACATGGCATCAAAAGCATAATCATGGCAATGTAGCAAGTATGCAAATAGTAGTCATCATAGCATCAACAAGAAGCATACTAAAGTAGGATAAAAACGCAGTAAGGGTAGACATGGCAATTCATGAAATATCCAGATAAAACACAAGATGCAATACACATGCATCACAGTCAAAGTATGTGTGGCACAAGGCCACAATAGTCAAGTCAAGGGGCATTCAGCTAAACGTCACACAACTGAGTAGTCAAATACACATCTCACCAAGAGAGACAACCAAACTCAACTATCAGCGGGGGGATCCTCATCGTGCACGAGATCGTCCATCGTGGTATCAGTAGGAGCAAAGGACCCTGGTGCAGTACTCGATGAAGGTGCACCTCCTGGAAATGTGTTGGTGCAAGAAGCACCATATCAAACCTTATTTTGATATTGGCAAAGGATTCAAAGTTAAGTTTATTTGTGATCTAATAAAGTTACTTGAGTGTGCAGAAACAAAGTCCTAGCGAAGGGCTGCTAGGCACCTGGCGAAGGGCTGCCAGGAAACAAAGCCCTAGAGAAGGGCTGCTAGGCACCCGGCGAAGGGCTGCCAGGAAACAAAGTCCTAGCGAAGGGCTGCTAGGCACCTGGCGAAGGGCTGCCAGGAAACAAAGCCCTAGCGAAGGACTGCTAGGCACCTGGCGAAGGAATGCCAGGGTAAAAAGTCCTAGCGAAGGACTGCTAGGCACCTGGCGAAGGGCTGCCAGGAAACAAAGCCCTAGCGAAGGACTGCTAGGCACCTGGCGAAGGAATGCCAGGGTAAAAAGTCCTAGCGAAGGACTGCTAGGCACAGGCGAAGGAATGCCAGGGTACTGAAGCCCTAGCGAAGGACTGCTAGGCACCAGGCGAAGGACAGCTTGGGACCCAAGACCTGGCGAAGGAATGCTAGGCACCGGGCGAAGGACAGCTTGGTATCCAAGACATGGCAAAGGACCGCTAGGCAAAAGTCTAACCGGAGGAGCCGGTTGGCATCAGGTACATTCTCCCGAGAGGAGTAGGTGAGGACGCGTTCCCCGTCGAGAGGGAACTGTAGGCGTCGGTTCGACCTAGGGCTCCATTTTGGAGACCCAAAGTCAGAACCAAGACAGCTAAGGCTGTATAAACCTAATACTTTATTGCTTGATATTGTTTTGGACTAACCCTGGATGCAGGACCGAAGGAACGTATGTCTGCAGCTCAGAATGCCCAAAGGAGAGAGGCAAGTAGCTGAGCAGGGCACCCCCAAGGTGAACACAAGACAAATGAAGCAAAAGGAGCTTCGGCTGAATACTGGCCGGGGCGCCCTCAGCAGCCAAGGCGCCCCCAGCACCCAGGGCGCCCCGAACGCCCAGGGCGCCCCCAGCCACCAAGGCGCCCCGCACTTGAAGCCAGCGAAGAGGATAATATTATCCAGCCGAGACTTCCGCAGAACAGGTCAGCCAGGGCGCCCTCGGCTTCCCGGGCGCCCCCATCAAGGCATTATCCAGACTTTGAAGGGATAACTCGCTAACTGCGAAAAGGGGGGATCACAGGCCACGTGGAGGGCGCCCCCGTGCTCCCAGGCGCCCTCAGAACCCTATAAAAGGCCCTCGACCCCTCAAGCCTGAAAACAACTTCTTCCAACGCTGTTACGTTTTTCTGCTCCTGCGCTTCGCTCCAGAAACCTTCCAACTCGACACGAAAGCGCCGACGACGTCCCTCTGCTCCGAGAAACATCTCATATCGGACGTCTGTAACGAAGAACTGATTTCTTTCATTTCTGTTATACTATTACTGTACTACAACTGTAAACTTTTGTAAGAATCTTTGTGCGATTATAGAATTGCCCTCAATAAATGGTCAACGACCGTGGCCTTGGAGTAGGAGTCGACCCAGGCTCCGAACCAAGTAAAATCATCTGTGTTTGCGTTTGTGTTTTCCGTTGCGTACTTGCTCTAACTCTCTTCCGAAAATTTTAACGATATTCACCCCCCCCTCTATCGTTTCTCTCGATCCAACAAGTGGTATCAGAGCAGGGAAGCTCAAATTTGGTGCAACCACCAATTTGAGAGTTTTTTCGGATTTACGAAATTTTTTTTTCATCTTATTTCTTTTCTTTTTTATTAATCAACACTACTCGATCTTTTCCGCTTATTATTTTCAAATAAATAATATCTATAGGTGTATTTAAAATATTCTTACGCCTTTTTCAATTTTGAATTTTCATCTTTTCACCATAAGTCAGAATTGATTATACGATCAATTTTTAAAAATTTGTCATAAACTTTTTTTTATTTTAATATTTTTTTCCGAAATTCGTGCTACCTTAATTCGAGCAAAGTTTTCAACTTTGAATTCTTTCAAAATTGACAAAAGTAACTTTTTCAAAAATTTGTCATAATTTTTTAATTATTATTCCACCTCGAAATTCGTGCAATATTTATTTTGGGCTAATTTTTCCCCTTCTCCCGCACTACTAATCCAAGACCAAGTCTTGGTACATTTCTATTTTTCTTTTTTTTGTGCAAGATTTATCATTAATGGCCAATCAAGAATGGAACAGTGTTCATCCGCCTCTATTCTCTGGCGAGAACTTCAGAACCTGGAAGGGTCTAATGGAATCCCACCTAAAGGCCCATCTAGATCTATGGACGATAATCCAAACGGGGTGTACAATACCTACAGAAGATGGAGTGTCGATCGCCTGGGATAAATTGGACGATCCAACTCTGAGTAAGATCAAGGTTGATGCAAGGGCAACATCAATCATACAATGTGGCCTAACCAAGGAGCAACTCGAACTAGTAGGTACATTCAGATGTGCGAGAGAAATTTGGGAAAAATTGATTAACCTTCATCAAGAGATCTCAGATGAAGAAGAGGATCAGGTAAGTTATCTTGCCCTCTCGGTCCAAGCACAGACAGCCGAGTCAGAGTCTGAACCTGAATCCAAAGTCGAAATCGAACCAGAGTCTGAAGACGAATTGACTGAGACAAAAATGGTAACTAATTTCGAATCTTCTTTTAAATTAAAATTAAATAATCAAACAGATACTATAATGGTCGAGGAAGGTGTAAGTTCTAGTGCAGGGAAAGCTCCAAGAGAACCACCAAAGAAGAAGCTTCAACCTGTACCCGAGTTCGAGTCAGACTCGGAATCTGAAGACAATGAAGGAGATCGACCCAAACTGGTCCGATTAGCTCGTGATCATTACAAGAGTACTGGACAAACGATCGGGAGAGGTAATTTTTCAATATTTGAAAATCCAATATTTATCTCAAATAAAGTGATTAATTCGTATAAATTAGTTAAGGTTAATATTCACAACCATGCTGATTTTAATCAACCAGAGTTTTATTTTGATTATGATGTAACTTAGATCATTTTTGTCTTGTTTGCTTTAATTGTGTGTTGCTTTTTATTTTTATTTGTTTGCTTAGAATTAGGATTGGTTAGTTTAAGGACTAACCTGATTAATTGAAACTTGAACAACCTAATATTAGGACAAGGTTTGATGATAGTATGTTAGGGAAGCCTGACTACGGAATCAAGTAGGGTAAGGAGTACCTTATTTGGTCTTTTTAGTCCGGTGGAACTAGCCGAAGCTACCTCTCCAAATCCTAAGCTAGTTAGACCAGAGTATCTCAAACAATGATTTGAAAATGATCTTTCTTTAAAAGGCTTTGTCTAGGAAAGGGTTGTTGATCCAATAAGGCTACAGCCAAAGAAGGCCTCTGTGCCTCGCCAAGACCTGGAAGTCAATTATCGAAACTCACTTTTAAATTATTATTTGTTAAACTCGAATCTAACACAAGCTTCAATTAAATCATAGTGTTAACATCAAAAATAAAATTAATGCATCTCACAAAACAGTTAAGGATATCCTGTTTTGTCACTTAGAAATGGGTGAGATGCTTAGGACCTAAAAGTTGAGTCCAACCCAACCAACTAAATCAATTAAATTCAATTAAATCTTAATTAAATCAATTAAATTCAATTAAATCTTAATTAAATCAATTAAATTCAATTAAATCTTAATTAAATTAATTAAATTCAATTAAATCTTAATTAAATTAATTAAATTCAATTAAATCTTAATTAAATCAATTAAATTCAATTAAATCTTAATTAAATCAATTTAATTCAATTAAATTAATTAAATTCAATTAAATCTTAATTAAATCAATTTAATTCAATTAAATCTTAATTAAATCAATTTAATCAAATTCAAAATAATTCAATTAATTATTCTCAAATTCAACTTAATTATTCTCAATTAATTATTCTCAATCAATTATTCTCAAAATTCAATTTAATTATTGTCAATCATTTATTTTCAAAATTAAAATATTTGTCTCACACAACCCATAAGGTTAACATGCTTGACCACCTAGAACTGGGTGAGACATCTAGGACCTAAAAAGCATAAATCAATATCCTTTCAAATAAAAAATGTTTTCAAAAGTTATTCAAAATTATCTCTACTTTTCAAATTATTTCAGTTTACTGTACCCTACTTTTTCATCTCTAGTTTTTTTTCAAAATATTGAATTTCATGTTAAATATCACAATAGACTCATTTTAAATAGAATCTAGGGCTTGTTTGATTTAGTTATTGATTGGTCAATCATAGTCAACTGAGTCAAACATGGTCACCATAGTCAAACATGGTCAACACTGAAATCCCTTAAGGAACTCAGATAAAAGTCAGTCTGTGTCGGATACAGGGCCTTCTTAATCTTTTTTCAAAAAATTCAAAATTTTCAAAAACCTTATTCTCTAAAACTTATTATCATCTCAAAATAAGGTCTTCAAAAATTGGCTCAAAAACCTTGGTATATTACTTTGAAAAACCATTATCATTTCAAATTTTTTTTTGGGCTTATGCTTTAAAAATTATCTTCATTTCAAGTTATGGTTTTAACAATTTATCTCCTTAAAAGTTATCATATCTAGAAGGTTATTCAAAATTATTCTTTTGATTTTAATAAACTCTAAAGACACAGAGGAAGGTCCACTTTATGATCTACAAGGACTCCTAGGATGTGTAAAACTTAGGGGTGTTTGAGTCAAAAGAAGAATTTCTAAAATTTCTTTTGGTAATTATTTGTTTTGAAGTTATTAAATAATTCTTATAATTTAAATCAAACCCTAAAACTCAGAGGAAGATCGCTTGTAGTAAACAAGCTTCCTAGGACTGGGTCAAGTTTAGGGGGAGATCAAATTAAAAGAATTATTGAATATTTTCAAAATTATATGTTTTCATGCACTATAAGTTTAAAATCCTTTTGAAAACTTAAATAATTTTTCTTTCAAAATACTATTATTTTATTTTTCAAAATTCTTGTGGCTTAAGAAGTTACTTCTATAATATTTACTTGGGTTGAAAAACTTCCAGGACACTTAGGAAAATATCCTTGTAGTTAACAAGGTTTCCTAGGATTGTGTCAGACTGGAAAAGAAACCTAGTCAAGTAAAATATTATGTTTTCAAAATGCATAATATCTTGCAAAGTGACTTATAATTTTTTTTAAGATACAGAGTACTTGCATCTCTCAAAAAGCTCAATATCTTTTAAAGTACTTGTAGGTTTTAAAATATTCAAAACAAGTAAGCTTATTGATTAAATATTTTTTGTCATGCATGGACTCAATAAAAATATACACTTGACTCCAATTCTAATTTTTTGAGCATGATTCTTCATTCTTTCAAAATGCTGTTATTTAAAAATTATCATTTTTAACATTATTCTCTCACTCAAATATTTATGTTTTCAAAACCCATGATCTCTGATACACAAATTTCAAATGTTTTTCAAAATATATTTTTCAAGAGTTCTTTGTTGACCAAGGGGGAGAGTAGAAAAAGTTCTTCCTTAAACTTTTTCCCTTTTTAAAGAAACTTTATTGAAAACTTCGAGTTGCTCTTAATTAAGAATTTCCTTTGTGATACTCAGAAGTTTTTCAAAATACCTTTTTCAAAATTGAACTTAGAAATGGTCTAAAACATAAGGAGAAGAATTTCACATTAAGGGGGAGAGAAAGGAAATTTTGCTTATTTTTTTTTAAAAAAAAATGCTTCAAAAAAATTTCTAAGCATTTCTAAGTGTTTCAAAATTTTTTTAGTGCATGTTTTTTTGGTGAAAAACTTGTCTAGAAGTTTTACAAATTTTTCAAAATACACAAAGTATTTCCAAGCAAATTCGTCTAAGTGTGAAATTATTTTTAAACAAATTTTTCCCAATTCTCAAAGTTAAACTCTTTTTGAAAATTTGACTTCACAATTTTGCCTAAGTTTTGCAAAGCCTTGTAAGTAAAAGTTGTTTAACAAAATGTAGGTTTGCAAAATTTTTTTTCTACCTTGTTCACCCATATTTGTTTTTGATATATGTCAAAGGGGGAGGAAAGGTCAAAGTTAAGTGTTAAATTAAGTATTTTATAACACAATGATTCAGGGGGAGTATGAGAAAATTTTTTTCTGGTCAAATTACATTGGTCTTAGACTGTTCAGAATTGCTATGTTTCATTGGTCTTAACCTTCTTGCTTAAACTGTTGTAATTTTAACTTAACATTGAATTGTGTTGCCATAAATCAAAAAGGGAGAGATTGTTGGTGCAGGAAGCACCATATCGAACCTTATTTTGATATTGGCAAAGGATTCAAAGTTAGGTTTATTTGTGATCTAATAAAGTTACTTGAGTGTGCAGAAACAAAGTCCTAGCAAAGGGCTGCTAGGCACCTGGCGAAGGACTGCCAGGAAACAAAGCCCTAGCGATGGGCTGCTAGGCACCTGGCGAAGGGCTGCTAGGAAACAAAGCCCTAGCAAAGGGCTGTTAAGCACCTGGCGAAGGGCTGCCAGGAAACAAAGTCCTAGCGAAGGGCTGCTAGGCACCTGGCGAAGGGCTGCCAGGAAACAAATCCCTAGCGAAGGACTGCTAGGCACATGGCGAAGGAATGCCAGGGTAAAAAGTCCTAGCGAAGGACTGCTAGGCACCTGGCGAAGGGCTGCCAGGAAACAAAGCCCTAGCAAAGGACTGCTAGGCACCTGGGAAGGACTGCTAGGCACCTGGCGAAGGAATGCCAGGGTAAAAAGTCCTAGCGAAGGACTGCTAGGCACAGGCGAAGGAATGCCAGGGTACTGAAGCCCTAGCGAAGGACTGCTAGGCACCAGGCGAAGGACAGCTTGGGACCCAAGACCTGGCGAAGGAATGCTAGGCACCGGGCGAAGGACAGCTTGGGACCCAAGACCTGGCAAAGGACCACTAGGCAAAAGTCCAACTGGAGGAGTCGGTTGGCATCAGGTACATTCTCCCGAGAGGAGTAGGTGAGGACGCGTTCCCCGTCGAGAGGGAACAGTAGGCGTCGGTTCGACCTAGGGTTCCATTTTAGAGACCCAAAGTCAGAACAAGGACAGCTAAGGCTGTATAAACCTAATACTCTATTGCTTGATATTGTTTTGGACTAACCCTGGATGCAGGACCGAAGGAACGTATATCTGCAGCTCAGAATGCCCAAAGGAGAGAGGCAAGTAGCTGAGCCAGTGTCCCGGGCGCCCCCAAGATGAACACAAAACAAATGAAGCAAAAAGAGCTTCGGCTGAATACTGGCCGGGGCGCCCCAGCAGCTAGGGCGCCCCCAGCCACCAGGGCGCCCCGCACTTGAAGCCAGCGAAGAGGATAATATTATCTAGCCGAGACTTCCGCAGAACATGTCAGCCAGGGTGCCCTCGGCTTCTTGGCCGCCCCGTCAAGGCATTATCTCGACTTTGAAGGGATAACTCGCTGACTGCGAAAAGGGGGGATCACAGGCCACGTGGAGGGCGCCCCATGCTCCCAGCGCCCTCAGAACCCTATAAAAGGCCCTCGACCCCTCAAGCCTGAAAACAACTTCTTCCAACGTTGTTACGTTCTTCTACTCCTGTGCTTCTCTCCAGAAACCTTCCAACTCGACACGAAAGCGCCGACGACGTCCCTCTGCTCCGAGAAACATCTCATATCGGACGTCGGTAAAGAAGAACTGATTTCTTTCATTTCTATTATACTATTACTGTACTACAACTGTAAACTTTTGTAAGAATCTTTGCGCGATTATAGAATTGCCCTCAGTAAACGGTCAACGACCGTGGGCCTTGGAGTAGGAGTCGACCCATGCTCTGAACCAAGTAAAATCATCTGTATTTGCGTTTGTGTTTTCCATTGCGTACTTGCTCTAACTCTCTTCCAAAAATTTTTAACAATATTCACCCCCCCTCTATCGTTTCTCTCGATCCAACAAAATGTGTGGATGCGCCACTCATCATACCATGTCTGCTGGAGGGTACGGGTCCCCGAGACCTCGGTCTCTATCCTGGTCAGTCGGCAATCAAAGGAGCGAAAGTCTGACCGAAACTCCTCGCGATCTGTCGCCCCCAACTGAATAAACTCCTATAGCGTCTGATCCAGCTCTGAGATCTGCCAGCGCAGATCTGGATCCGGCTCGTCGTAGTCATCATCATCAGCAGCAGCAGCGGATGGCGCCTGAACCTGTGGACCTCCCCTCGGTAACTCACCAAGAACCCTACCATCTTTCTAAACCAACGCCCGATCGTGCCCCCGAACAATGATGCCGGACTTGGCGAATGCTCGCCGGCTAAGTCTGCAATCCTGTCGGACCATAGGCATCGTCCGACCCTTGGTGACATCAACACCAACTGACATGAGCCAGTCGGTGATGACGTGACCAAAAGGCATGTAGACCGTGCGTCGGCTGGGCTCTCGATAAGATAAGATGGACTGGAAGATGCTCTCCATGATATCGAAGTCCAAACGGCGGTGCATGCCGTAGAGCATCAGACAGTGATAGGGTCGGATTTCAGTCAAAGGTTTGGAAGTAGTTGGGAGGATACAGTTTGTGATAATCTTGAATAATATGTAGCTAGTGGGAGAGAGATGTAGTGCTGCAAAGGTAGGAAAGTCAGGGCCCAGCTCATCGAGACCAGCTGAGCGGGGATGACCCAAGAAATACTGATGGACAGAATCAGGGGTAACATCTGCAAATGGTGCTAGTAGAGGATTAGGAAGCTCAGGATAGATCGAATACATATTTGGTAATCGTCGACCACCCAGAAACTCGGCAAGTATGTCATAGGAAAAATTGAGAGTCCTTTTGGCGACTCGAATAGTGAACTCGAAGCCACCTTGAGGACCCTGCTGAAGATTATTGTAAAACTCCGAGACAAGGTCATAGTTGATGGTTCTTTCCAGAGAGAGGAGAAAACCAAGGTTGTAATGCAGGACTATCTCCATGACCGATGGACAATACTTAGTCAGGAAGGGGACATCTATTGATCGGCAGGGTAGCATTTTGAAAGTCCTTGACTGGAAGGCCTGTTCACAAGACGCATTCGGGAATCGGGAGCTCGAAGAAGGCTGAGGCATTCTGGAGGGCGCAGGTGAAGAGGGGGCTTTCCCCCTCGAGCTGCCCTCAACAACTTCTTTCCCTTTAGAAGATTTTCTAGAGAATTGAAATGATCAAGACACAGAATTTAAACAGGAATTGATCATACACGGTTTGAATCAATTGAGCAAGGTTGACACGAACATAGATCGAATCACAAAAATTCAAGAATTGATCATACAAAGATAAGACCCAATCATAAGGTAGACATTAGATCAAGATCAAAAGTAGGATAATAATAAGGTGAAAAATTGATTTGATCATTTGGTGAGAAAGTAAGGTCACGACAAATACAAGAGGGTCACGGCACCACACCAAGAATAAACACCAAAACATGATTAGCTCCACAACATAATTTATGAAATGATTTGTAAAGGAAGCTAAACCAAAAACTCACTTTGGTGCCATTAGTAGAGTTCTTGAGTCGGAAAGGAAAAACGCTTGCGCAGGAGAAGCCTCGGCGCAAGACAGAAACGCAGAAGACTCGGAGCAAATCGATAACTTGCAGAGAACAGGGGACGCCCGTAGAGACCTTCGCACACACTCGCTCGCATGGGAAGGGAGACGCAGGAACACTCTTGCTCAGGATGAAGAGACGCAAGGGAGAGGTTTTGGCTCTAGGGTTCGGCAAGAAAGGGTTTTTCGCGAAGTTAATCGGTTGGTGGATCGGTCCACCAACCAGAATTTAATGCGTCTGAATGGATCACCGTTCGATCTGATAGCGCCCAGACCGATCAGGCTATAGCCTGATCGGACTGAACCGATCCTGATCGGTCGGGTGACCGATCAGGCATGCTCCTGATCGATCGGTTGATCGATCAGGGAGAGATCAGTAGGCTCGGGAGGCTTACTGTGAGCCCCCTGATCGGTCTGTGGACCGGTCCCAGCAGGGTGCCAGATCGGTCCGGGGACCGATCCAGGCTGGCTCAGTAAGCTTGGTCAAAATTTCGGAAAGTCACTGCTTGCCTCGCTGATCGGTCTGTGGACCGATCACCATAGGAAGGAGCCAGATCGGTCCGGGGACCGATCAACCCTATGCCTGATCGGTCTGATAACCGATCAAGGTTCCTGATACTCCTTGATACGATCTAAAATATTCAGTTTCAGATTTTCTGAAACTGTCCAACGAGATCTGGTGAAGTTTTTCGAACTTGGACATGATCTCATGACTAAAATTGATCCCTGAACAAGGATCAAAAGTCCTTATAGGTTCAACAATCAGTTTGATCCATCTAAATGGAGTCAAACTCAATCAACAATCATTCAAGCAATTTCAACTAAGTTTGTATCAAATCCAATGTTCCAATCAAGTTTCCTTGATTGGAATGTCCAAGTATGATCATGGAGCCATATACACATATGTTATGCAATGGTTTTCCCCATACTTGGTCATCACAGTAATTATTATCTCGTCAACTTAATTTCTCATGGGATGCATTGACATTTTGAGAAATTTAGTTGAACCTAACATCTCACCCCATATCTAGCAAACAAAAACGTTTTGTTAAACCTTATAGTTTGTGTGAGATGTCCCCAAAGTTACCCAATTGTTTCCCAACAATTTCGAAATAATCATGAAGGGTTTGGAAGCATTTGAAAATCATGAAGCACGACACATTCCCAACTCCCGTCTAGGAAACTAAATTCATTCTCGAGAAGTGGTTTAGTGAAAATGTCAGCTAGGTTTGACTTGGACTCTACATGTGAGAGTACAATATCTCCCCTAGCTACATGATCCCTAATGAAGTGGTGACGCACCTCAATATGTTTGGTCCTAGAATGATGGACTGGATTCTTGGTTAAGTTAATTGTGCTTATGTTATCATATAACACTTGCACACACTTGTAACCCAATCCATAGTCCTCTAAAATATGTATCATCCACAACAATTGTGATACACTCTCTCCCATGGCGATATATTCTGCCTCGGTCGTGGAGAGAGCAACACAATGTTGCTTCCGACTTGACCAACTTACTAAGGACGAACCTAGGAATTAGCAACCCCCACTTGTGCTTTTCCGGTCCAACTTACATCCAGCGTAGTCGGAATCCGTATAGCCAATTAAATCAAATGATTCGGTACGGGGGTACCATAGACCGACTCCAATTGTGCCTTTGAGATATCTCAAAATTCGCTTAACAGCGATTAGGTGAGATTCCTTGGCACAAACTTGATACCTAGCGCACATACCCACAGTAAATAGTGTTGGTGCAGGAAGCACCATATCGAACCTTATTTTGATATTGGCAAAGGATTCAAAGTTAAGTTTATTGGTGATCTAACAATGTTACTCAAGTGTGCAGGACAAGTCCTAGCGAAGGGCTGCTAGGCACCTGGCGAAGGGCTGCCAGGAAACAAAGTCCTAGCGAAGGGCTGCTAGGCACCTGGCGAAGGGCTGCCAGGAAACAAAGTCCTAGCGAAGGGCTGCTAGGCACCTGGCGAAGGGCTGCCAGGAAACAAAGTCCTAGCGAAGGGCAGCTAGGCACCTGGAGAAGGAATGCCAGGATACAAAGCCCTAGCGAAGGACTGCTAGGCACCTGACGAAGGAATGCTAGGATACAAAGCCCTAGCGAAGGACTGCTAGGCACCAGGCGAAGGGCAGCTTGGTACTGAAGACCTGGCGAAGGACAGCTAGGCGCCTGGCGAAGGACTGCTGGGCAAAAGTTCAACCGGAGGAGCCGGTTGGCATCAGGTACATTCTCCCGAGAGGAGTAGGTGAGGACGCGTTCCCCATCGAGGGAACAGTAGGCGTCGATTCGACCTAGGGCTCCATCTTGGAAGCATAAAGTCAGAACCAAGACAGCTAAGGCTGTATAAACTAACACATTATTATTTTATGTTGTTTTGGACTAACCCTAGATGCAGGACCAAAGGAACGAGTGTCTGCAGCTCAAAGAGCCTCAAAGGAGTGAGGCAGTGGCTGAGTAGGGCGCTCGGAGTGTCCCGGGCGCCCCCAAGGTGCATACAAAACATATAAGTAAGGAAGGCTTCGAACAGCTGCTGGGCGGGGCGGCCCGGTGCTCCCGGGCGCCCCGCTACTCCCGGGCGCCCCCAGCGTCCCGGGCGCCCCCAGCGCCAACTACCGAAGCAGCTCCCCTCGAATCCAACGGATGAAAGTTTGACCCGGTCAATACGGGCGCCCCGAGCGCTCCGGGCGCCCTGGTCAAAGCTGATCCCGAATGTAAAGGGATCAGAAGCTGACCGAGCAATTACCGGATCAACTGACACGTGGGGGGGGGGGGGGGGCGCCCCCAGGGCTATATAAAGGGCCTTCGACCCCAAGGCTCAAGGCAACACTTGATTCAACGCTTCTACCCTCTTCTGCTCTCGCGCCTCGCTCCAGAAACCTCCCAACTCGAGCCGACGACGTCCCACTGCTCTGAAAAAGACAACCTACATCGGACGTCGGTAAAAGAAGAGCTTTTTGTTTTAAAAGTTTAACTTGCTACATCTGTAATTCAATACTGTAAACTGTTATTGCGCGATTATAGTATTGCCCGCAGTAAACGGTCAACGACCGTGGGCCTTGGAGTAGCAGTCGTCCTAGGCTCCGAACCAAGTAAAAATCTCTGTGTTTGCGTGTTTTGTTTTAATCTTCCGTTGTGCAATTTCTCTATCTCAAATCCGAACATTTTCCGATATTCACCCCCCCCTCTATTGGTTCTCTCGATCCAACAAGTGGTATCAGAGCGGGGTAGTTCAAACTTGGTGCAACCACCAGTTTGAAAGTTTTTCGGATTTACAAAATTTTTAATCTTATTTCTTTTCTTTCTAGTTAATCAACACCACTCGATCTTTTTCGCCTTTTTCAATTTTGAATTCTCATTTTTTCACTATAAGTCAAAATTGATAAAACGAACAATTTTTAAAACTTTGTCATAAACTTTTTTATTATTATTTTAATATTTTCCTCGAAATTCGTGCTACCTTAATTCGAGTAAATATTTTTTAACATTAAATTTTTAATTTTTCATCATTAATCAGAATTGACAAAATTAATATTTTCAAAAATTTATCAAAACTATTTTTATTATTTTATTATTATTTCGCCTCGAAATTTGTGCAACATTTATTTTGAGCTATTTTTCCTTCTCCCGCACTACTAATCCAAGACCAAGTCTTGGTATATTTTTGTTACTTCTTTTCTATACGAGGTTAAACTAAATGGCCAACCAAGAATGGAACAGTGCCCGTTCACCGCTATTCTCCTGCGAGAACTTCAATTCCTGGAGAAGTCTAATGGAGTTCCATCTGAAGGCCCATATGGACATATGGATGATCATTCAAACAGGGTTCTCCCTCCCCACGGAAGATGGAACATCGATCGCTTGGGACAAATTGGACGAACCAACTCTGAGGAAGATTGAGACTGATGCTAAGGCAATAGAGATCATACAATGCGGTCTAACCAATGAACAACTCAAGCTACTCGGTTCATTTGGATGTGCTAAAGAGATGTGGGAGAAGCTACTCAACCTACACGAAAAGAGCTCCGATATTGAGGTCTTTGAAGGAGAGATGTTCGAATCATCGGACGAATCAAATGAAGAAGAAGATTACCAAAGTTATCTTGCAGTTTCGGTCCAAGCACAGACAGTCGAGTCAGACTCGACACCCGACGTTGAAATCGAACCTGAGTCAGACGAGGAGTTTTCTGAGACCAAGTTGGTAACTAATTTTGAATCATTTTCTTCTAAATTAAGGTTAAATAATCAAGCTAATACTGCAATGGTCGAGGAAGGTATAGTTTTCATTGCAAGGAAAACTCCAAGAGAACTGCAAAAGTGGCCTCAACCAGTACCGGAGTCCAACTCAGACTCAATATTTGACGACAAAGAAGGAGATCGAACCAAACTGTTCCGATTAGCTCGTGTTCACTACAAGATGATAAAGAAACAAAGAAGAATGACGACAAGTATCAAGGGGGAGATTCCCAACCGGGAATCAAAAGGTAAATTTTCAATACCTGAAAATCCAACATTTATCTCAAATAACGTGGTTAATTTGTATAAACCAGAGTTTTATTTTGATTATGATGTAACTTAGATCATTTTTTCTTGTTTGCTTTAATTGTATGTTGCTTTTATTTTAGTTATTTATTTTTGCTTAGAATTAGGACTGGTTAGATAAGGACTAAAGCGGTTTAACTGAAATTTGAACAACATAGTATTGGGTGGAGGTGAGATGATAGTACGTTAGGGAAGCCATTTTGGCGGAACTAGCCGAAGCTACCTATCCAAGACCAAACTAGTTAGACCAGAATTTATCAAAAAGTAATTTTGAAGATGAAATTTCACTAAAAGGCTTTGTCTAGGAAAGGGTTGATGATCCAATAAGGCTACGGCCAAAGAAGGCCTAGTGCCTCACCAAAACCTGGAAGCCAATTTTTTAAATTCAAATTCAAGTTACTTCTTGTCAAATTCAAATCTAACATAAATTTCAATTGATCTTAGACTCAACTACTTTTTCAAAATAAAGCTAAAATTCATTAAAATGGTTTTCAAAGCTAATTCAAATTTTCAAAATTAATCATGATTTTTCAAAGTAAAATCCTTACTTCTAGTTTTGTCTAACAAAACCCATAAGGTTAACATGCTTGATCATGTAGAACTGGGTGAGACATCTAGGACCTAAAAGCGTAATTCACTATCTTTTTAAATAAAAAATGTTTTCAAAAGTTATTCAAAAGTATTTTTTTCGGTTTACGGTACCCTACTCTTTCAATTCTAACATTTTTTTTATATGAAATTTCATATTAAATTTCTCAATAGACTCGTTTTAAATATAATCCAGGGCTTGTTTGATTTAGTTATTGATTGGTCAAACATAGTCAACTTAGTCAAACTTGGTCAAAAAAGTCAACCCTAGTCAACATAGTCAAACTTGCTCAACACTGAAACCCCTTAAGGAACTTAGATAAAAGCCAGACTGTGTCAGATCTAGGGGGAGATCAAATTAGAAGAAGCTCAAAAATACTATATTTCAAAATACCATTATCATTTCAAATTTTGTTTTCGGGGCTTATTCTTTAAAAATTCTCTTCATTCCAAATTGAATTTTCTAAAATTATCTTCTTGAAAATTACCATACTTTTATTCAAAACTATTCTCTTGATTCTGATAAACCCTAAAGACACAAAGGAGGTCTACTTAATGATCTTCAAGGACTCCTAGGATATGTCAAATTTAGGGGGAGGCTGAATTAAAAGAAGAATTTCTAAAAAGTTTTTATTGATAATCATATGTGTTGAAATTATTAGATAATTCCTTTGATCTGAACTGAACCCTAAAGGCTTAGAGGAAGAGTACTTGTGGTCAACAAGCTTCCCATGACTGAGTCAAGTTTAGAGGGAGATCAAAAGAATTATTTAATAACATATTTTCATGAACTATATCTTCAAAATCCTTGCTGAAAATTTAAGTCTTTCAAAATACTATTATTGTTGTGGCTTATGAAATTGTTTTTGAAATAACATTTACTTGGGTTAGAGAATTTCCAGGGCACTTAGGAAAATATCCTTGTAGTCAACAAGGCTTCCTAGGATTGTGTCAAACTGGAAAAGAAACCTAGTCAAGTAAAATATTATATTTTTCAAAATCTAATACGTTCCAAAAATTACTTATATTTTTCAAAGTCTAATACGTTTCAAAAATTACTCATATTTTTCAAAGTCTAATACTTTTCTAAAAGTACTTATGTGTTTCAAATCATAATCTCAAGTGTACTTGAAAAATATTTTTTTAGGAAAATCTTTCTAATACTTTCTTACAAATATAAAATATTTTTTAGAACTGCACAAAACTCTTCAAAATGGATTTAATATGGACATTTAAGCTTTCTTGCTATGCCTTCAAGAATTATAGTAAGTATTTTTATGTTTTCAAAACTCATAGGCTCTGATACACAAACTTTCTCCTTAAAACTTCTTTCAAAATATATTTATCAAGAATTCTTTATTGATATATGGCCAAGGGGGAGAAAAACAAAATTTTGTTTATTTTTTTTAAAGTGTTCCAAAAATTCTTAAGTGCATGTTTTTTTCCTAAGTAAAATTTTTCTTAGTAAACAAAATTTGTCTGAGTAAAAACTTTTTGAAAATTTTGGCAAATGTTTCTAAGTAAAGTTTTTGGTGAAAAACTTGTCTAGAAATTTGTTAATTATTTTTGTTTTTCAAAATACACAAAGTATTTCCAAGCAAATTCTTCTAAGTGTGCAAATTCTTTTTAATTTTTTTCCCAATTCTCAAAGTTGAATTTTTTTAAAATTGACTTCAAAAGTTTGCCTAAGTAAAATTCTTTTTGCAAAGCCATGTAAGTAAAAGTTATTTAACAAAATTTAGGCTTGCAAAACCTTTCATAATGGAAAATTATCTAAGTGTAAAAAGTTTTAAAAATGCTTTTACTCTATTTTAAAAAAAAACACTTTGTCAAAAACATGAAGCACTTAGAAAAACTCAAAACTCCCTATTAAGAACCTTGTTCGCCCATGTATGTTTTTGATATATGTCAAAGGGGGAGGAAGGGTCAAAGTTAAGTGTTTTAAGTGCCTTATAACACAAGTATTTAAGGTTTTAGGGGGAGTATGAGAAATAAAGATTTTTTTCAATTCTACATTAATTCTGTTCATAAACAGTTATACTTCATTGTTTACCTTTTGTTCTTAACTGTTATAAGTTTTTAACTTAACTTTGAATTGTGTTTCCATAAATCAAAAAGGGGGAGATTGTTGGTGTAGGAAGCACCATATCGAACCTTATTTTGATATTGGCAAAGGATTCAAAGTTAAGTTTATTGGTGATCTAACAATGTTACTCAAGTGTGCAGGAAAAGTCCTAGTGAAGGGCTGCTAGGCACCTGGCGAAGGACTGCCAGGAAACAAAGTCCTAGCGAAGGGCTGCTAGGCACCTGGCAAAGGGCTGCCAGGATACAAAGCCCTAGCAAAGGACTGCTAGGCACCTGACGAAGGAATACTAGGATACAAAGCCCTAGCGAAGGACTGCTAGGCACCTGGCGAAGGAATGCTAGGATACAAAGCCCTAGCGAAGGACTGCTAGGCACCAGGCGAAGGGCAGCTTGGTACTGAAGACCTGGCGAAGGACAGCTAGGCGTCTGGCGAAGGACTGCTGGGCAAAAGTCCAACCGGAGGAGCCGGTTGGCATCAGGTATATTCTCCCGAGAGGAGTAGGTGAGGACGCGTTCCCCGTCGAGGGAACAGTAGGCGTCGGTTCGACCTAGGGCTCCATCTTGGAGGCCCAAAGTCAGAACCAAGACAGCTAAGGCTGTATAAACTAACACATTATTATTTTATGTTGTTTTGGACTAACCCTGGATGCAGGACCAAAGGAACAAGTGTCTGCAGCTCAAAGAGCCTCAAAGGAGTGAGGCAGTGGCTGAGTAGGGCGCCCGGAGTGTCCCGGGCGCCCCCAAGGTGCATACAAAACAATATAAGTAAGGAAGGCTTCGAACAGCTGCTGGGCGGGGCGCCCCCATGCTCCCGGGCGCCCCCAGCGCCAACTACCGAAGCAGCTCCCCTCGAAGCCAACGGATGAAAGTTTGACTCGGTCAATACGGGCGCCCCGAGCGCTCCGGGCGCCCCGGTCAAAGCTGATCCCGAATGTAATGGGATCAGAAGCTGACCGAGCAATTACCGGATCAACTGACACGTGGGGGGCGCCCCCGACGATCCGAGCGCCCCCAGGGCTATATAAAAGGCCCTCGACCCCAAGGCTCAAGGCAACACTTGATTCAACGCTTCTACGCTCTTCTGCTCTCGCGCCTCGCTCTAGAAACCTCCCAACTCGAGCCGACGACGTCCCGCTGCTCCGAAAAAGACAACCTACATCGGACGTCGATAAAAGAAGAGCTTTTGGTTTTAAAAGTTTAACTTGCTACATCTATAATTCAATACTGTAAACTATTATTGCGCGATTATAGTATTGCCCGCAGTAAACGGTCAACGACCGTGGGACTTGGAGTAGGAGTCGACCTAGGCTCCGAACCAAGTAAAAATCTCTGTGTTTGCGTGTTTTGTTTTAATCTTCCGCTGTGCAATTTCTCTATCTCAAATCCGAACGTTTTCCGATATTCACCCCCCCTCTATCGGTTCTCTCGATCCAACAAATAGTATATCAGGTCGACTAGCTGTAAGGTATAGCAAACTGCCTATCATGCTTCGATATTGAGTCAAATAAACAGGTTTACCACTTTCATTATTGTCTAATCTTGTGTTTGTAGCCATAGGAGTGGTTACCTCTTTTGAATCACTCATATTGAATTTTCGAAGCATTTCTTGTCTGTATTTCGATTGGTGACATGGATCCCATCACGAGTTTGCTTGATTTCGAGTCCAAGGAAGAAAGTCAACTCTCCCACTAGACTCATCTCAAATTCATTTTCCATGTGTCCAATAAACTCATTCAAATAGCCCTTATTGTTTGAGCCACAAATTATGTCATCAACATATACTTGGGCTACAAAAATATTGTCACCATCTCTTCGTAGAAATAGTGTAGGGTCTATTTGGCCTCTAACAAAGCCCTTCTCAATTAAAAATGTCGACAACCGCTCAAACCAAGCTCGGGGTGCTTGTTTAAGGCCATAAAGTGCCTTTTTGAGCTTGAACACGTGGTTTGGAAATTCGGTACTCTCAAACCCTGGAGGTTGATCGACGTAGACCTCTTCTCTAATCAAACCATTTAGAAAGGCCGATTTGACATCCATTTGGTATAGCTTGAAGCCACGATGTGCTGCAAATGCAAGCATCAATCGGATGGATTCTAATCGTGCCGCAGGAGCATAGGTCTCATCATAATCAAGGCCTTCAACTTGACTGTAGCCCTTGGCTACTAATGTAGCGACCCGCCTTCTCTGCCATAGACGGATCGTTACTTCTGTCTACTTCTCGACTCTTATGCATGACTAAAAATGCGGAAATCTTTTTTTTTTCTTTTTAATCTATCTAAGAATGATATTCTAACTTAAATAGTCATGCATGATACCATGTCACACTTTCTTTCTCAAAAACTCGTAAGAAAATACTTATTGAAACTTGCCTCGCCCAACTCAGCTTTCGGGTATCAGTCGACTGATACTGTATCAGTCGACTGATAAGCCTGAAATCTGAAAATTCAGGTTTCGGCACTTGCTTCAAAAGCCCACCAATCATATAGTTTCGAGCCATATAAAATCATGACACCATTTCTATACTCTATGCCAGTTTTCTAAACAATTTAGCCAATCAAAACGAATCCATAAACTCGAAATTAGGACTTTTGCGGAAGGAAATAAGCTATTCAAATTTATATGAACTTTAACCTTAGAGTTTGTACCAATCTTGACTCCTATGCATTCATAACACCAAATACATGTTCTATAACCTTGCTAAAGCATTATGAAATGTGAATGCAACTTTTCTAAACATATTTAAGCAATAAAACTTGATTCAAGGAGAAATTAATACTATCTTGGCACATGCATCTATTTCTCTAACAAAGTATCAATATTTCCAACTACTCACACTTCTACTCATCCAATGCAATCATAAGGATATGTATGCTAAATGAAATGACATGGAATCTTTACTCTAAGAAATTGAGCATGTAAAACTATCCAAAGCTTAAATGTTCGATAAACTCCATAAAGTAAGAACTTGAAATTTGAATAAACTATAACATTGTAATTCAAATAACTAAATTGTCTCGTCTCAAAGATCTCTCCAAAATCAGCCACCACACACACTTTACTCAGCACCGCCTCGTCGCCTTTCTTCAGAATTGCTTGCCTTTACCTTTATCTGCAGTAAGAGGAAATGCAACTAGTAAGCAAAAAGCTTAGTAAGTACTATCTAGCTCACAAAATCTCGAAATGTGCAAACATGCTTCTTGAACAATATGAAAATCATATGAGATACTTATATGCTTGAAAGAAAACTAAGAACATGTATAACTCAAAACATGCATACATCAAGCATTAATAAATCTCAATTTACTTTTCTTAGCTCAACTTGAAACTTTAGCTATTCTTTAACTTTTTGAAAACTTTCTTAAACTTTAGAAACTTTGCTAAAGCATATACTTGAAAATAATAATCACTTGGATCCACTGAAGACGTAAGTACCATCTCATGCGCGTTCCCTAAAAGGTTGGGGTAGCGAGCCACCAATCCTAATAGAGCAGACCTTGGTCTACCAGGGCCAAGACCTTGGAATTGGACACCTGGATTTCTTTAACGACGCCCTTGGACGCCGGGTACTGGCCTTAGAAAATAAAATAGCTTTTCTTTCTTTTCTTTCTTATCTGTAAATGCCTTGGCATTTTCTCGAGCACCTTGCGTGCTAAAATCCCTAAGTCTTGACTTTTGGGGATTTCTTAAGGCCTTGGCCTTTTCTTTTCTTATCTTTATCTTCTCTTTTCTTTTCTCATAACTTTCTTAGCCCCTAATCTCACATAGGGTGCTTAATCAAACTTATACAAGCATATAATGAACTAAGATCACATGCAAAAACTTAAACAAAAAGGAAATATCTCTTTTAAAAACTTTTAAGGGAAATTCTTGCGGAAAAACCGCCTCTTACTGCAGGTGAGCAGTACTTACCTTGATATCATGGACTTACAACCAAGAACGGTGTCGGAGGTTCCGGAGAAACTCGAAGTCTCGGAGATTTCTTCGCGCTCACGCGTTCCTCTCGTCGTGGGGATTCCGAATATTGGAAGATCTCTCGGAGGAGAGCCTTGGCCGGCCACCGGAGGAAGCCTTAGGGCTTGGTGTGTTTTCGCCCAAGGGAGGAGAGAGAGACGGCGTGAGGGTTTGGGGGAAGAAAATAAAACTTCTCTCCTTAATTATCTATTTATACTTATGGGGGCGAATTTACCTAATTATACCTTATCTATTGTTTCGCTCAATCTGTTTCAACAAAACCAACCCAGCACAGTTGGTCCGCCCACTCTTCTCTCACAGCGCAGGTGAAGGGTTCGAACCCCCTGCTGCCCTTAAACGTTTATTCCTTTTTTAAATATACTAAACGGACTCGGAAAATTCCATAAAAATATTCTAAAAATCCCTAAAAATATCTAGAATATTTCTAAACCATTTTTAATAATTCTAAGGACTCTAAGAACTAAAAATGGGAATTTTGGGGCGTTACAATCCCCCATATCTTATGAAAAGTTCGTCCTCGAACTTAGAATAATTCTGGATATCTCTCTCTCATGCTGTCCTCACGTTCCCAAGTAGCCTCTTCATGCTTTTGATTCTGCCAGAGGACCTTCACTAGTGGCACTTCTTTGTTTCTTAATCTTTTAACTGCTTTGTCCACTATCTGTATCGGTCTGCTCTCATAACTAAGATCTTCTTGGATCTGTACTGACTGAGGCTGAATCACTTGGCTAGGGTCGTGAATACACTTCTTTAGCATAGAGACATGAAAGGTACTGTGGATAGCTGACATATCCTCTGGCAAGTCCAGCTCATAGGCTACCTTCCCAACTCTCTTTATAATCTTGTAGGGTCCTATGTAGCGAGGACTTAGCTTGCCCTTTTTGCCAAATCTCATCACTCCCTTCATAGGAGCGACCTTGAGGAATACTAAATCTCCGACTTGGAATTCCAGTGGCCTACGGCGTGTGTCAGCATAACTTTTCTGTCTACTCTGGGCAGTCTCAATCCTCTGGTGGATCGTCTGGATAGCCTGAGTGGTCTCATCTATAAGCTCAGTCTGGCTGCCTAGTCCTGACTCCATCTCTTTCTCCTCACCAGCTTCTTGCCAACATATGGGTGATCTGCATTTCCTGCCATACAATGCCGCATAAGGTGCCATCCTGATGGTGGCCTGATAGCTATTGTTGTAGGCAAACTCAGCTAAGCACAGAAATTTGCACCAACTGCCTTTAAAGTCCAACGCACAAGCCCTGCGCATGTCTTCTAAAATCTGATTTACTCTCTCTGTTTGTCCATCTGTCTGGGGATGGAAAGCTGTGCTGAACTGAAGTCTGGTGCCTAGGGCGTCCTGAACACACCTCCAAAAATGGGAGATGAACCGCCCATCTCTGTCAGAAACGATCGACTTCGGAACTCCGTGAAGCCTGATTACTTCTTTCACGTACAGCTGTGCTAACTGCTCTACCGAATGCGATAACTTCATGGCTAGGAAGTGGGCAGACTTGGTCAATCTATCCACTATCACCCATATTGCATCGTGTCCATGGGTGGTCCTTGGGAGACTTGTGATAAAATCCATGGATATTTCTTCCCACTTCCACTCTGGAATAGGAAGAGGCTGCAAAACTCCTCCTGGTCTCTGGTGCTCTGCTTTGACTCTCTGGCAGGTCAAGCAGGTACTGATATATCTGGCCACGTCTCGCTTGAGTCCAGACCACCAGAATCTTTGCTTTAAATCTTGGTACATCTTGGTAGAACCAGGATGCATAGAGTACGGGGTACTGTGGGCTTCTTCTAAAATATTCTTTCTTAGTTCCTCATCATTGGGGACGCAAAGGCGGTCTCCAAGGTAGAGGATGCCACTATCTGATACTCGAAACTCTGAATTTTCTGCCTCTTGGATCCCCTGCTTGATCTTCTGGATTTCTGGGTCTTGATCTTGCTTTTCTTGTATATCTATAAGCAGGGTTGACTCTAGGGTCAATGCAGAAAATTGCCCAATTATTACCTCGACTCCAAAATCCTTTATTTCTTTCTGAAGTGGTAGAGACAGTGATGATAGGGACATCAGTGCTGCACAGGATTTCCTGCTCAGTGCATCTGCCACTTTATTAGCTTTACCTGGGTGGTAGAGGATTTCACAGTCATAATCTTTGACCAACTCTAGCCACCTGCGCTGCCTCATATTCAGGTCCTTCTGAGTGAAGAAGTACTTCAAACTTTGATGGTCTGTGAAGATTCTGCACTGCACTCCATACAGGTAGTGTCTCCAGAGTTTTAGTGCGAAAACCACAGCTGCTAGCTCAAGGTCGTGGGTAGGGTAATTCTTCTCATAGTTCTTGA
Source organism: Boesenbergia rotunda (assembly GCA_024364735.1). Taxonomy (NCBI): domain Eukaryota; kingdom Viridiplantae; phylum Streptophyta; class Magnoliopsida; order Zingiberales; family Zingiberaceae; genus Boesenbergia; species Boesenbergia rotunda. Next base: position 892 of record JAGFNQ010001349.1, on the reverse strand, counting down.
GCTGTCTGGAGGCGTATGCTATTACCTTACCATCTTGCATGAGGACAGCTCCAAGGCCCATCTTGGATGCATCACTGTAGAGGTCAAAGGCCTTGTCACTCTCTGGAACAGTCAAGATGGGAGCACTGGTCAGTCTCTTCTTCAGCTCTAGAAAACTGTGCTCGCATTTATCTGACCATTCAAACTTCTTGTTCTTTCTGGTCAAGGCTGTGAGTGGAGAGGCTATCCTGGAAAAGTCCTCCACAAATTTTCTGTAATATCCTGCCAGGCCTAAGAAGCTTCTGATCTCACTGGCATTCTTGGGTCTACACCAGTTGCTGACTGCTTCTATCTTGGCTGGATCAACTTGAATACCTTCTTTGGATACAATGTGACCTAGGAAGGTCACCTGATCTAGCCAAAACTCACACTTTGAGAATTTTGCATAGAGCTTCTCCTGCTGAAGGATCTGCAGCACTATCCTCAAGTGTGTAGCATGGTCCTCTGGAGTCTGTGAGTATATGAGAATATCATCAATAAATACAATGACGAATTTATCGAGATACTCCTGAAGATGTGGTTCATCAGCTCCATGAAGACTGCTGGAGCATTGGTTACTCCAAAGGCATTACTACAAATTCGTAGTGGCCGTATCTCGTCCTGAAGGCCGTCCTGGGGATGTCACTTTCTTTAACCTTTAGCTGATGATACCCAGAACGCAAGGTCTATCTTCGAGAACACTGTAGCCCCTTTGAGTTGATCAAATAAATCATCTATTCTAGGAAGGGGGTACTTGTTCTTGATGGTTACCTTGTTCAGAGCTCTGTAGTCTATGCACAGACGCATAGACCCATCCTTCTTCTTGACCAAAGTACAGGAGCTCCCCAAGGTGAATGACTAGGGCGGATGAAAC
>JAGFNQ010001348.1:28830-118002 GCA_024364735.1 Boesenbergia rotunda | reverse complement strand
CTGATACCACTGTTGGGACCGGGTGCATGTCGACAAGGATACGAGTTCGTAAAATTCAAAATTTTTACGTGGAGCGGAAGAATTTGCATAAAATAATTTCCTAAATTATTTTAACTTCGTATCTAGCATGCAACCTTATGGTGTGTTGACATAATCATAAAATAAAACTTTGTGGAAAAGTAAACTAATTTACTTTGTACCTTTCGTAACTCGAAGAAAAGGGACGAGATCCAACCGTAGCGTCCCTTGGAAGCTTCGCCTCTATTCGCGTCCACGCCGAGTTCTCTTCGGGATGACTTCGCAAAGTCACGAGTTTTGTGCCGACGAGAACTACTAGATTCTCTATAGGCACAACTTGAAAGATCAAGAGAGGAAAGATAGGAAACTAACCAAGAAGAAAACGGAATCGAATTCCGGGAAGAGAGGAGTCGCTATCCGCTTCTTCTTCTTCTTGTTCGGGTTCTCCTTCTTCTTGTTAGCTCACGGCAACCTTACTTGGTGTTGATAGGGTGTGCCGGCCCTAGCAACCAAGAGGGAGCCGGCCCTAAACAAATGAAGGGCGCCGGCCCTAATGAAGGAGAAGGAGGAATAGAGGAGAGATTAAGAGAGAGAGAGGGAGAGAATAATTAATCTCTTAATTAGGAATAAGGGCTAGCCTTTGGTTCCTTTATATAGTAGCAACTCCATTGCTAAGTCTCCCACTAAACCGAATTAACGGAATTAGTTATAAGAAATTTATCTTATAAATTTTCTTATTAATTATTCCGTTTAAGCCTAGTTTTATTATAACTAATTTATAATAAAACAAATTAGTTATCATAAGAAATTATCCTATAAATTCTCTTATGAATTTTATTATAACTAACTTTATAATAAAACTAATTAATTATCATAAGAAATTTATCCTATAAATTCTCTTATGAATTATTCCGTTTAAACCAAGTTTTATTATAACTAATTTATAATAAAACAAATTCCTCTTCTCTTTAAATTATAGAATAAATTTTATAAGAAATTTATAAACTTTCTTATTATGGAAAAATCAATTCATAATTGATTTTATAAAATTAAAATAAACCCAATTCATGGATTATTTTAATCTTCCATAAAAGAATAAATTTCTATAAATTTATTTATATAAATTTCTTTATACAAATTTATTTATCCATAATTTATAAAATAAATCGCGCTGGATTTATCTTATTAATTAAACCAAAATTAATTGGTTTTCTCCTCTTATTGTGGCCAGCCACCAAAGGGGTTTTGGCACCCTCTTTGGCCGGCCAAAACCAACCCGAACCGCCGTGAATCAAACTCATTTAATTCACCCGAAAAGCCTTCAAAAGACTTAGCCATTTTTAGCTTCCATTGCGCCTCTAACTAACTCAGATTCGACTTATTTCTCTTGATCGGAAAATCTAATTTTCAACTCGTTTTAAATCCCTCGGATTACTCGTAGTGCGTGTGACTAAATAGGCTTTTGATTTATGTTGGCCGTCTATAATTAACTAATTATAGAACGATCATGAGTGGCACCTAGTAGTACATCATGATCCCCAATTAATCGAAAGATCAACGGTTTGACCTCAGAAGAAATTATTCTGAAACCCTTCAGCAGCTCTAATGAATCGTTCCGCATTCCCTTCACCACCTTATACCCACTTGGTTCAGGACACGGTCAATGGTGTCAGTCCCCACTAGGCTGACTACGTCACGCCTAGCTCAAGTAATGTCTTACTCGTCCTTTGGATTTCTAATTACTCATGTATTTTAGAGACTCTCACTCTAAACATGATATGCTCTGGCCAGAGGCTTTGAGTAACAATCCGACGATAGGCCTGGGTATACATCTCCTTGCAAGGAGTGGTGAATCCTTTGTAGGCTGTTCAAACATCTACGGGCACTTCGGCTTATACCCGATCATCCTGGGTCCACACCTCCTTGGAGATGCTTGCTTAAGATGTCAAAGTATAAGTCTCTATGACCAAGATGACTTGAACACAGTAAGTCAAAAGAACATCGCACTTAAGCCGCAGTAAGATCTTCATTGACATATCTACATGTAGATTCCCATATGAAGTCTTACAGCTAGTCACTCCAATGAACTAGTTCCCTTAACTAGCGTCCATATTTATCTCTGGACATCCCAATGTCACCAGCCAGTGAGAATCAGCTGAATTGGGAATAACCCATGCTAGTCTCAACAGAACTGATAATGTCCGTATTTATCAATTCATCGACTTGGGACATTTCCAACACTTCACATTTGCACATTTAGAGATAATCACTAGTTGTGATCCCATCTCAAATTCTCATATGCTGTGAACTATATGGCGGACATTCAGTAGATGAGTTTAAGATCCCAATCAAATACACAAACATGTATACTCAAATAGTGAATTATCATTTATTGAAATAAATATTTACAATCATAAGGCGATTGCCTTAGGACACTTCTCTCATATCACTAAGACACATACATCAGTATGTATTAGACCAAGCAATTCTCCCACTGGTTTACGTTTTCTGGAAAAGGGTAATTTGTTCATCTTGCCTTTTAAGCATGATTCGCATGTATCAAATGAACCGGGTTCAAATGATTCCAGAATTCCACATCGGTGTAATTTGGTCATGTGTTTCTTGCTTACATGGCCAAGACGACAATGCCACATATAGGAGTCTATTTGATTATCTATTCTAGCACGTTTGTTGCTAACTTCGATATTGAAAATGTCACCGGATAAATCTAACGTGTAGATACCATTGCATAATTTTCGGTCCCATAAAGAACACCATTTAAAGTTATGTAACAACAATTGTTACTAAAAGTTAAATGGTAACCCTTTTCATTCAAGCATGAAATAGATACAATGTTCTTTATTAATGAAGGAACAAAATAACAATTATCCAATTCTAAGACAAGTCCAGTAGGGTGCTTTAGCAAATATGTTCCGATGGAAATAGCAGCAATCTTTGCTCCATTTCCAACTCGCAAATTCGCTTCTCCCTTGACGAGTCTTCTTCTATTCCTTAGCCCCCGTATGTCATTACATATATGTGAGCTACACCCAGTATCAAGTACCCAGGTGTACGAGAAAATAGAGTGACATTGAATAACGAAGATGCCTGAAGAGGATGGGGCATCGGATGCCTTCTTCTTCAAGGACTCAAGATAAACTTTGCAGTTTCTTCGCCAGTGGCCCTCCTTGCCACAGTGATGGCAAGTGCCTTTTGGTGCCTTTTTAATCCTTTTGTCCTTAGTTAACTTATTGGTGTCCAAAATGGAACGCAAATTCAGAGAAGACATGATCAGGTGATTATCCTAGAAATACAAATTGAGGTTATGTGATGAGAAGAATGCATCAATATACATTAATTAAATCATATTTATTTTTCGAATTGAATAACCCTTTTTATCAATTCGGGAGATCGTAGGAACATCTCCAAATAGGTTGATATCTAACCATAGATAAGAACAACCATGGCTGGGGTGTAAAGCCCAAAAATTTTCTCAAATAATTTTAGAAATATCCTAGGATTTTTCTGGAATTTTTTGATATTTTTATAGGATTTTTCCATAAAAAGAAGTGCCAAAAATAAAAAAGATGAGTTGGTGGCATTAGGTGAGTTTTGAACCCGCAACCACTACCTAGCTTAAACCCTTGGCATGGCTCCACGAACCACCAGGCCAATGGGAGTTTCCTTGAAGGAAATAATCAAGTATTCTAGATATGTACTTAACTTAGGGTTATTTTACAACTTAATATAAATAACGAATTAAAGAATTAAAGGAGGAGATTTTTAGGTTTCGTGAGCCAAGGGTGCGCCGACGCCCCCTCCTCCTCTCCTCTTCCTCTCTTGCGTTTTCTTCCTCTTCTCCTCTTCTCTTGCCGCCCAAGACAAAGGAGAAGCCAAGGGAAGGTCTCAAGAGGCCCTACTCTCTACGAGAATTCTCGTGGACGCGAGGAGAACACCAAGGAGCAAGAAGAACGTCGAAATTCGACGTTCCCTCGGGAATTTTAGATTTTATTCGTAAGGAAAACCTAGTGTAGGATGTAAGTATCCCTCACCTGCAGTATAAGTAGTTTAGGTTGATTTTTCATATGCCTTATTTCCTTGTATGTATGTTTTACGATTAGAAATCGTAAATTATGAACAAGCACGCACATTAGGTGTTTGTTAAAATGTTCAGTTCAGTTAATGCTATAGAAAGCATTAAAGAATAGGAATTCTTGCTCCAGTTTATGATTGGGACCAAGGTCCAACGGGATGGGCTCCTAGTTGCCCCTAGGTTTAGATAACCTAGTAAAAGCAAGAATCAGAAAAGGAAAGAAAAGTATAAAAGACTATTTTATTTTCAGTTGGCATTGTACCGGACTTCGGTCCAGGGATAGGCTCCAAGTTGCCTCTAGGTTTAGATAACCTAGTATGGGATGGGCTCCTAGTTGCCCCTAGGTTTAGATAACCTAGTAGAACCCTAATGGATTCGGGATTTGCTACCTCAGGTTTATTAGGGATGCGCGCACAGTTGGTACATTACCGGGCCCACAGCAGTTAATTATTACTTTCACCTACTATATGTATTTAGTTTTCAGAAATTCATATCAGCATGTGGTGAATTTAATAATTAGTTTTATGTTAGTTAGTTTCAGTTCCAGTTCAGATATGTATGCCATGCTATAGCTTACTTTTCAGTTCTAGTTCAGTATGTGCCATGTCTCAATTATATGCCATGACATTCTATGATACGTATTTTAGCATGAGCCTAGCATGATTACTTATGGATATGAGCATGTATGTGCATAACATGTTTTACAAAAGCATAATTCGAGTTTTCATAGTTTTGTGAGGCTAGATGGTACTTACTAAGCTTTATGCTTATTAGTTTGCATTTCCTTATACTGTAGATACAGGTAAAGGAAAGCACTAGTAGCGGAGGCGGCGGGCATGATGCGAAGTGTGTGTGATGGTGGAGTTGGAATAAAAGTCTTCGGAACTTGCAAAGCATAGAAACAGTCTTTATTATGCTTCTTTAGTTATTCTGCAATATATTATGTAAACCATGTATGAACTTAATTAGACTTGTATTCGTGGTGCCTAGTATGCTTGAAGTAGTTTACTTACCTGACTTAATATTGGTTTTGTGAATGCTTGAATGTCATGAGTCATTTACTTGTGATAGGGTAATTTAGACCCATGTTTACGCTTTAGGAGTAAGAACTTGATACTTTTGATCTACATGCTAAATGTAACGACCCAGAAAATTCTCTTAATATTTTCTTAAAATATTAAGCATGTTTAAATAATTTTCCAAGGGACCTAGAAATATTAAGGAGAACTTAGGCCTAGGAAATCCATGTTTTCTCATTTAAATTGAGAAAACTAAGTACCAATGAGCTTTAAATGGGCTCCAAAAATGGGTATTAATTAGGTAAAATTTATATAAATTAGGTAAAATTAATATAAATATAAAAGAATTTTATTTAGGAATATTGGCATAATTATGGGTGATTTTAGGAGGATTTCCGGAATTTAGGAAATAAAGATAATAAAATAAATGAAATAAAAATAAAATAAAAATAAAGGTGCATGAGCCAAGGATTGAACCTTGGACCTCTTGTACAACCATGTAAGTCTTAACCAACTCACCTAGCAAGGGATTTCTATGAGGAAATGAAGTGGATATAAGTTAAGATTAAGAAGAAGATGAAGAGTCATGGAGAGACTCTTCATTTACCTCTTTAATGGATGATAAATAGGGGGGTTTGGGAGTTTCATTCTCTCTTCTTTCAATTGCATTTCCTCCTCTCTTCCTCCCTCATTCTAGCCGACCACTCCTAGAAGGTTTTCCCCTTGGAAAAGCTTCCACCAAGGTTCCATCTCCTAGATCTAAAATCTCTACAAGAGTACAAGGACAAGGGGGGTCTAGTATCCAAAGATCTTGCAATCTTCTTCTCTTCCTAGGTTCAAAAAATCAAGAAACCCAAGGTAAGACTCCCTCACCTGTGGTATAATAGTTCCCTATGATTTTTATGATTTTTAGTATGATATAGTGGTGGGTTTTTGAATTTGATGTTGAAAGGAAAGAAAACCAAGACCCTCATGCTTAAGGGTTTCGGCCACCATGAGTTTTAGGTCTATAAATATGATAAAAATATGTATAATGCTATTTAATGTTCCCTTATGATGTTTAGAGGTTAAGTATATTTTTTGGGGGTTTTTGGAGTACCCTAGGACACCCTAGGGTTTCGGCCAACATGAAAGAAACAAAATTAAGAACCCTAAGTTTAAGGGTTTCGGCCACCATGATTTACAGGTCTATAATTATGTAAAAATCTTGATAATGTTATTTAATGTTCCCTTATGATGTGTAGAGGTTAAGTATAATTTTTTGGAAATTTTGGAGTGCCCTAGGATACCCTAGGGTTTCGGCCAACATAAAAGAAACAAAACTAAGAACCCTAAGTTTAAGGGTTTCGGCCACCATGATTTTTAGGTCTATAAATATGATAAAATTCTGTATAATGCTATTTAATGTTCCCTTATTATGTGTAGAGGTTAAGTATAATTTTTGGGGATTTTTGGAGTACCCTAGGACACCCTAGGGTTTCGGCCAACATGAAAGAAACAAAACTAAGAACCCTAAGTTTAAGGGTTTCAACAACCATGATTTACAGGTCAATAATTATGCCAAAAATCTTGATAATGTTATTTAATGTTCCCTTATGATGTGTAGAGGTTTATTATAAGTTTTGGGAATTTTTGGAGTACCCTAGGATACCCTAGGGTTTCGGCCAACATGAAAGAAACATAACCAAGAACCCTAAGTTTAAGGGTTTCGGCCACCATGATTTAAAGGTCTATAATTAAGCCAAAAATCTTGATAATGTTAATTTGTGTTCCCTTATGATGTGTGGAGGTTAAGTATAATTTCTGGGAATTTTTGGATTACCCTAGAGACCTCATATGTTTCGGCCAACCTCAAGGACCCAGGGGTTAGGGTTGAGCCTTTAACTTCAAGTATATGTTTATGTGTTGCCATGATATAAGGGTGATGTAGGGAACCATGTTAAGTTATATGCCCATGCTATGCTAAGAACCATGCTAAGTGATTATGTATGTTCATGATAAGTATGATAAGTTTATGTTCAGGATATGAATGATGCCATGATAAGAATGATAGGGTTATGATCACGATAAAAATGATGCTATGATATGTTAGGTTCATGATATGAATGATGCCATGTTAAGTATGTTATGTTTATGTTCATGATAAGAATGATGCATGCCATGTTGTATGAATAAGATGTATGTATGCCATGTCTTAGGAATGAGGTTAAAGTACATGCCTTTAAGGCATAACGATGATGTTAAGTATGATGAATGAATGATGATGAATGACAAGTATGATGAATGAAAGATGATGCTTATGCCTTTAAGGCATAAATATGCTAAACGGCACGGTCGATGGTTGACGGTACGACGGTCAAGAGGACCGGTAAATGGGCCGGTAGACGGGCCGAGCCGTAACAAGTTATGATATGTTAAGAATGCCATGAATGTCTTATGGATGATGAAACAAGAAAAGTATTTTACTTTATGTATGGGCTTGTACCGGACCGAAGTATGGGTCAAGGGATGGGCATCTTAAGAACGCCTCGGTTTTGGACTACCGAAGCTGTCCACGGTTCTGGCACTACCGGAGCTGTGCAACAGGGATGGGCACCTTAAGAACGCCTCGGTTCGGGGACTACCGACTATGCTGTCCTTACCCTAGTAAGTCGGGGCTCGCGACCTCGGACTTGCTAGGGATGCGCGCTATGATGTATGTATGTGGTACAAGCCGGGGACCCCAAATGATGTTATGATGATTATGTTTAAGCATTTAAAAGTATGTTTTAAAAGTTAAGCATCCCTTATGTATATGCATTCCACTCATGCATCCATCCAGGTTATGCATTATGCTATGTTGATAAGATTTTATGCTTATGTTTCATGTTAAGAAGTATGCATGAGAATGCATGAATTATGCCATGCTTAGAATGTCTATGATGTTCATGTTTATGCCATGAATTATGCCATGCTTAGAATGTTCACTATGTTTATGATTTATGCCATGAATTATGCCATGCTTAGAATGTCTATGATGTTTATGTTTATGCCATGAATTATGCCATGCTTAGAATGTTCACTATGTTTATGATTTATGCCATGAATTATGCCATGCTTAGAATGTCTATGATGTTCATGTTTATGCCATGAATTATGCCATGCTTAGAATGTTCACTATGTTTATGATTTATGCCATGAATTATGCCATGCTTAGAATGTCTATGATGTTTATGTTTATGCCATGAATTATGCAATGCTTAGAATGTTCACGATGTTTATGATTTATGCCATGAATTATGTTCACTATGTTTATGAATTATGCCATGAATTATGCCATGCTAGAATGTCTATGATGTTTATATTTATGCCATGATGTTTATGCCATGTTATGTATACGACAAGTGACGTAAGATGTTATGTTCCAAGTAGAGCACCAAGTACGTTAATGTTTTATGTGCTCATTATGAGATGATGAATGATGAATGGTTTTGTGAGTAGGAAAGAGTCTTACTAAGCCTGTGTGCTTATAGTCTTATTTTCTTATACCGCAGATCATTCAAGGGGACAATGAAGGAAGCAGCAGGAGGGCAAGAACGCATGTGTGTCGTAGTGACTTGGCCCAGGACACTATATGTTTACTTATATGTTTAAATAATGACTTATGGAACCTTATGACCTTATAATATGATGTTATGTGAGACATGATATGATGCTTAAGTTCAAAGTTAATATGCTAAGGTTCCCATGTCAATAAGTTAAGAATGGTAACAGGGCATGTATAAGTTAAGTTATTCCGCTGCCTTATGATGTCTACATGCCCTAAGCATGTGAACGTAACGCCGCTTAGGAAAAAAAAAGTGGGCGTTACACTAAATACTTAAGATATGCTTGTTCTAAGATTAATGCACCATATAGAATGACATGTAGTAGCTAAGGATGCTTTTAGATATGGGAAATGAATAGTTACAATAAGAAGTTGATACAAACTTGGCACATTCACGTTTATGCTTCTACATGTCGCTTTTATGATTTCTAAGTTGCTATTCCTGCTAGAAACCCTCTAAAAACATGTATCAAATGCCCTAGAATCATTGTAGATCTGTTAGGAAGCTTAGATATGAATTTATGGAGCATTTGGTACGGAATAGGTCGACTTTGGCACATTCTGAAACTCTGAAATCTGGGTTTTCAGAACTACCAGTCGACTGGGAAAACACCAGTCGACTGGTATCGGGCATAGAACCATTCGGTGGCCCAACCAGTCGACTGGTATATATCAGTCGACTGGTGCTGTGTGAAACAAAATTGGTGTAGAGCAGCTGGTTAGTGCTTTAGTCATGCAATGCAGAGGTTGGGGGATCGAATCCTGACCAAGCTAATAAAATTAAAGTTTTTGTTTTATTTTGGCTGGTTAGTATTTTAAACATGATTATGAATTGTTAGTTCAGTAAATAGCAAAATAAGAAATTTTAAATTCTCCCAATTGGTTTAGCATTATCAGAAATCAGTAATTAGTCAGCCAGCCAGTTAGTCAGTTAGTAGTAGCGATCCGCCTTACAGCTTAGTACCAGAAGGCGGGTCGTTACATGGGGCCATCAAGTTTTTCTTAGCTATGAAGGTAGGTAATTATACCGATTACATATTGCATATATGTAACTATCATATTATGCTATCAACTAATTGAATATTTGCATAAATCATTGGGTTGTTAACTCATTAACAAGTATGCAACATTATACATAACTCCCAATTGCACCTCTCTTTACATCGACCTTGGCTGTGGCACAACAAATCGATGCTCCAAGCTTAAGGATGACCCATTAATCAAGAAATAGTTTTAATATGGTTGGAGCTCATTCAACCGTTTAGTCAGGCTTGGATGTGTCCAACAACCAAAACTAAGGATTTACCTCTGACTCCAACTATATTAATCATAAACTAATTCCATGGTTTGAACATGTTGAGGTTCAAGTCTGGCATGGATGTGTCCATCAACCCATACGAGAAACAAAACTCCGGTTCTAACCATATTAATGGAAGGTGTTGGCCTTAATATTTTGTAAGTGGTTTTGGTCTCATCCTTTTTCTTTTAAGCACATTCATGACATATAATTATGTCATGTTCTAACGATTACCTTAATAAAGTCTGTATGTGACTTAATTTATCAAGTCTCATTAATTGAATTAGGAACCGGATTTCCTAATTCTAATTTCACACTTTATTCAAGGAATTGTTTTGGGAAATAATTTCCTAAATTGTCATAATCAATTTTGGAAATAATATGTTTAAGACTTTGATTTCTCTAAATCAAATCTTATTAAATTAAGAGACAGATTCTCTTAATTCAACCACATATTATTTTCATAAAAATCTTATTTAAGGAAATATACTACTCTATAGGAAAATAATTTTCCTAATTAATTTTGGAGACAATAATATGTAAGAGTATCACCTCATAAATCAAATAAGGAAATTATCGTTTGAGAATCACCTCAAATTTTCCAAGATTTGATCACATATTTTATTTATGGAAAATTAATATCAATAAATAACTTAATTTGGACGGCTCCCCGAGGCTCAATCCAAAATAAGAATTTATTGATAATATAATTTGGACGGCTCCCCGAGGCTCAATCCAAATTAAACATTTGACAATTTAAATTCAATTTAGGAAATTTAATTATAACAACTAACTTTATATTGGACGGCTCCCCGAGGCTCAATCCAAAATAAATAATTTTGTAAATAATTTAATTTCCAATTATGAATTTAAATGCCAATTAATATTTCCATAATTTGTCTAGACTTTCTTGAAAAAAAATGCCCAAAATTACGAGCTTTCCATAAATGGAAAGTTTCCAAAAATAAAAATTTTTAGAATAATTGTAAGTTTCTGGTACAAAGAAAACTTACGTATTTCCAAGATTGGAAAATTTCCAAAATAGGAAATTTCCAAAATTGGAAGGTTTCCAAAAATGGAAGGTTTCCACAATTATCATAAAATTTCAGAAACAGGGATATTTCAAAAGTTTGCGAAATTTCATGAGGATTTCCAAACTTTGAAATTCCTAAATCTAAAATTTACCATAATTGGAAAGTTTCCATAATTGGAAAATTTTCAAAAATTGAGATCATGACAAAGTTTTCCGCAAAACAATTATATGATTATGTTGAACACTAACCGGCTCTGATACCACTGTTGGGACCAGGTGCATGTTTACATGGATGCGGGTTCGTAATTTTAAAATTAATTATGTGCAGCGGATAGTTTAGCATAAATAATTTCTCAAATTATTTAACCACACATCTAAGCATGCAACCTTATGTTGTGTAGACATGATCATATATTTAATATTTTGCAGAAACGTAAACTAATTTACTTGTTACCTCGCGTAACTCGAAGAAAGGGACGAGATCCAACCGTAAGCGTCCCTCGGAAGCTCCGCCTCTATTCGCGTCCACGCCGAGTATCTTCAGGATGACTTCGCAAAGCCACGAGTTTCGTGTTCTCGAGAACTACTAGATTCTCTGAGAACGCGACAAGAAACCAAGAGAGAAGTAATCATATCGGAAAAATTCACCACCAAGGTTGGCCGGAATCACAATTTCGACGAGGAGGAGGAAGATGACTTGCGCCCAATCGCAAGGTGATGATGGCCGGAGAGGAAGATCGTCTCAACGGAAGAACTTCGTCGCCTCGGTGCTTCTCCTTGTGCTCACGGCAAGAAGAAGGAGATGAAAGGAGAGGCCGGCCAAGAGAAAGAAGGGAGGAGAGGGAGAGAGCCCAAGCAAGAATACTTGGATTATTTCGAAATAATTCCAAGCCTTGCCTTGGGTCCTTTATATAGTGGCCTCTCAATCGCCAAGTCTCCTTTTTGTTATGAAATAAATTTTCATAAGAAATTTATCATATAAATTTTCTATGACTTATTCCATCATGCCAAGTCTTGATTTTATATCATGGTTAAAATCATATTTTAATTCATGATAAAAATCAACCAAGTCTCTTTTTCTTATAGAATAAATTTTCATAAGAAATTTATCATATAAATTTCTTTATATAAATTTCTTTATCATGGTAAATCAATCCATGATTGATTTTATAAAATAAAATAAACCAATCCATGGTTCATTTTAATTTCCATGAAAATAAATTTTATATAAATTTCTTTATATACATTTCTTTATATAAATTTCTTTATCATGGTAAATCAATGCATGATTGATATTATAAAATAAAATAAACCAATCCATGGTTCATTTTAATTTCCATGAAAAATAAATTTTATATAAATTTCTTTATATAAATTTCTTTATCATGGTAAATTAATCCATGATTGATTTTATAAAATAAAATAAACCAATCCATGGTTCATTTTAATTTCCATGAAAAAATAAACCAAACCTTGGTTTATATAAAAATTTATATCATCCATAATTTTATAAAACAAACCACACTTGATTTATTTTATAAATTGAACCAAACAATTTGGTTCCCTCCCTTTGTTGTGGCCGGCCAAGCAAAGAGTGTGGGGACCCTTTTTGGCCGGCCTATCCAGGCCACGCCCCAATAAATTAAACTCATTTAATTCATCTATTAAGTCTTCAAAAGACTTAGCCATTTTACGCTTCCGATGCGTCTCTGAAAAATTCAGATTCGACTTATCGTTTGGCTCAACCAAACCTAATCTCTCTTGATTGTAAAATCCTATTTTCAACTCATTTTAAATCCCTTGGATTACTCGTAGTGCGTGTGACTAAATAGGCTTTCGATTTATGTTGGCCGTCTATAATTAACAAATTATAGAACGATCATGAGTGGCACCTAGTAGTACATCATGATCCCCAATTAATCGAAAGATCAACAGTTGACCTCAGAAACAATTCTGAAACCCTTCAGCAGCTATAATGAATCGTGCCCCATTCCCTTCACCATCTTATACCCACTTGATTCAGGACATGGTCTATGTGTGTCAGTCCCCACTAAGCTGACTACGTCACACCTAGCCCAAGTAACGTTTTCTTGTCCTACGGATTCTAATTACTCTCATGTATTTAAGGGATTCATACTCCGAACATGTCATGCTCTGGCCAGAGGCTTCGAGAAACAATCCGACGATAGGCCTTGGGTATACAACTCCTCGCAAGGAGTGGTGAATCTTTTGTAGGCTGTTCAAACATCTTCGGGCACTTCGGCTTATACCCAATCATCCTGGGTCCACACCTCCTTGGAGATGCTTGCTTAAGATGTCAAAGTAAAAGTCTCCATGACCAAGATGACTTGAACACCACAAGTCAAAGGAACATCGCACTTAAGCTGCAGTAAGAACTTCATTGTCATTTCTATATGTAGACTACCATATGAAGTTTTACAGCCAGTCACTCCAATGAACTAGTTCCCTTATCTAGCATTCATGTTTATCTCCGGACATCCCAATGTCACCAGCTAATGAGAATCAGCTGATTAGAGAATAACCCATGCTAGTCTCAACAGAATTGATAGTGTCCGTATTTATTCATCGACTAGGGACAATTTCAATACTTCACAATTGCACATGTAGAGATAATCATTAGTTGTGAATTCATCACAAATTCTCTCATGCTGTGAATTGTATTACAGACATTCAGTAAATGAGTTTAAGATCTCAATCAAATACACAAACATGTATACTCAAATAGTGAATATTCATTTATTAAAATAAATGATTACAATAATTGCCTTAGGACACTTTTCTCATATCATTAACACACATACCCGAATCGTGAGTGATCATCGATAAAGGTAATGAAGTAGCTATAGCCTCCTTGTGCAAGAGTTGACATTGGTCCACATACATCAGTATGTATTAGACCAAGCAATTCTCCCACTGGTTTACCTTTTTCGGAAAAGGGTAATTTGGTCATCTTGCCTTTTAAGCATGATTCGCATGTATCAAATGAACCGGGTTCAAATGATTCCAGAATTCCACATCGGTGTAATTTGGTCATGCGTTTCTTGCTTACATGGCCAAGACGACAATGCCACGTATAGGAGTGTATTTGATTATCTATTCTAGCACGTTTGTTGCTTACTTCGATATTGAAAACGTCACCGGATAAATCTAACGTGTAGATACCATTGCATAAAGTTCGGGGCCCATAAAGAACACCATTTAAAGTTATGTAACAACAATTGTTACTAAAAGTTAAATGGTAACCCTTTTTATTCATGCATGAAATAGATACAATGTTCTTTATTAACGAAGGAACAAAATAACAATTATCCAATTCTATGACAAGTCCAGTAGGGAGCTTTAGGAAATATGTTCCGATGGCAATATGAGCAATCTTTGCTCCATTTTCAACTCGCAAATTCGCTTCTCCCTTGACGAGTCTTCTTCTATTCCTCAGCCCCTGTATGTCATTACATATATATGAGCTACACCCAGTATCAAGTACCCAGGTGTACGAGGAAATAGAGTGGCATTCAATAACGAAGATGCCTGAAGAGGATGGGGCATCGGATGCCTTCTTCTTCAATGACTCATGATAAACCTTGCAGTTTCTTCGCCAGTGGCCCTCCATGCCGCAGTGATGGCAAGTGCCTTTTGGTGCCTTTTCAATCCTTTTGTCCTTAGTTAACTTATTGGTGTCCAAAATGGAACGCAAATTCAAGGAAGACATGATCAGGTGATTATCCTAGAAATACAAATTGAGGTTATGTGATGAGAAGAATGCATCAATATACATTAATTAAATCCTATTTATTTTTTGAATTGAATAACCCTTTTTATCAATTCGGGAGATCGTAGGAACATCTCCAAATATGTTAATATCCAACCATAGATAAGAATGACCATGGCTGGAGTCCATCAAGTTATTCTTAGCTATGAAGGTAGGTAATTATTCCGATTACATATTGCATATATGTAACTATCACATTATGCTATCAACTAATTGAATGTTTGCATAAATCATTGGGTTGTTAACTCATTAACAAGTATGCAACAATATACATAGCACCCAACTGCACCTCTCTTTACATCGACCTTGGCTGTGGCACAACAATTCGATGCTCCAATCTTAAGGCTGACCCATTAATCAAGAAATAGTTTTAATATGGTTAGAGCTCATTCAACCATTTAGTCAGGCTTGGATGTGTCCAACAACCAATACTAAGGATTGACCTCTGACTCCAACTATATTAATCATAAACTAATTCCATGGTTTGAACATGTTGAGGTTCAAGCCGGGCATGGATGTGTCCATCAACCCAATCGAGAAACAAAACTCCGGTTCTAATCATATTAATGGAAGGTGTTGTCCTTAATATTTTGTAAGGGGTTTTGGGTCTCATCTTTTTCTTTTATGCACATTCATGACATATAATTATGTCATGTTCTAACGATTTCCTTAATAAAGTATGTATGTGACTTAATTTATCAAGTCTCATTAATTGAATTAGGAACCGGATTTCCTAATTCTAATTTCATACTTTATTCATGGAATTATTTTGGGAAACAATTTCCTAAATTATCATAATCAATTTCGGAAATAATATGTTTAAGACTTTGATTTCTCTAAATCAAATCTTATTAAATTAAGAGACAGATTCCCTTAATTCATCCACATATTATTTTCATGAAAATCTTATTTAAGGAAATATACTCTATAGGAAACAATTTTCCTAATTAATTTTGGAGACAATAATATGTAAGAGCATCACCTCATAAATCAAATAAGGAAATTATCATTTGAGAATCACCTCAAAAATTTATAAGATTTGATCACATATTTTATTTATGGAAAATTAATATCAATAACTTAATTTGGACGGCTCCCCGAGGCTCAATCCAAAATAAGAATTTATTGATAGTATAATTTGGACGGCTCCCCGAGGCTCAATCCAAATTAAACATTTGACAGTTTAAATTCAATTTAGGAAATTTAATTATAACAACTAACTTTAAATTGGACGGCTCCCCGAGGCACAATCCAAAATAAAGAATTTTATAAATAATTTAATTTCTAATTATGAATTTAAATGCCAATTAATATTCTCATAATTTATCTAGACTTTCTTGAAAGAAAGTGCCCAAAATTGCGTGCTTTCCATAAATGGAAAGTTTCCAAAAATAAAAGATTTTCAAAATAATTGTAAGTTTCTGGTACAAAGATCCCAAGCAAGAATACTTTGATTGATCTCCAAGCCTTGCCTTGGGTCCTTTATATAGTGGCCTCTCAACCGCCAAGTCTCTTTTTTCTTATGGAATAAATTTTCATAAGAAATTTTATCATATAAATTTTCTATGACTTATTCCATCATGACAAGTTTTATCATATTTTAATTTATGATAAAAAATCAATTAAGTCTCTTTTTTCTTATGGAAAGAAATTTCTTATCATGGTAAATCAATCCATGATTGATTTTATAAAATAAAATAATCCAATCCATGGTTCATTTTAATTTCCATGAAAAATAAATTTTTTTATATAAATTTCTTTATATAAATTTCTTTATATAAATTTCTTTATCAAGGTAAATCAATCCATGATTGATTTTATAAAATAAAATAAACCAATCCATGGTTCATTTTAATTTCCATGAAAAATAAACTAAACCTTGGTTTAAAAATTTATATCATCCATAATTTTATAAAACAAACCACACTTGGTTTATTTTATAAATTGAACCGAAACTTGGTTCTCTCCCTTTGTTGTGGCCGGCCAAGCAAAGAGGGTGGGGACCCTCTTTGGCCGGCCTATCCAAGCCACGCCCCAATGAATTAAATTCATTTAAATTTATATCATCCATAATTTTATAAAACAAACCACGCTTGGTTTATTTTATAAATTGAACCAAAACTTGGTTCTCTCCCTTTGCTGTGGCCGGCCATGCAAAGAGGGTGGGGACCCTCTTTGGCCGGCCTATCCAAGCCACTCCCCAATGAATTAAACTCATTTAATTCATTTATTAAGTCTTCAAAAGACTTAGCCATTTTACGCTTCCGATGCGTCTCTGAAAAATTTAGATTCGACTTATCGTTTGGCTCAATCAAACCTAATCACACTTGATTGGAAAATCCAATTTTTAACTCATTTTAAATCCCTCGGATTACTCGTAGTGCATGTGACTAAATAGGCTTTCAATTTATGTTGGCTGTCTATAATTAACCAATTATAGAACGATCATGAGTGGCACCTAGTAGTACATCATGATCCCCAATTCATCGAATGATCAACGGTTGACCTCAGAAATAATTCTGAAACCTTTCAGCAGCTTTAATGAATCGTGCCCCATTCCCTTCACCATCTTATACCCACGTGGTTCAGGACATGGTCTATGTGTGTCAATCCCCACTAGGCTGACTACGTCACACCTAGCCCAAGTAACCTTTTCTTGTCCTACGGATTCTAATTACTCTCATGTATATACGAGATTCATACTCTGAACATGTCATGCTCTGGCCAGAGACTTCGAGTAACAATCCGACGATAGGCCTTGGGTATACATCTCCTTGCAAGGAGTGGTGAATCCTTTGTAGGCTGTTCAAACATCTTCGGGCACTTCGGCTTATACCCAATCATCCTGGGTCCACACCTCTTTGGAGATGCTTGCTTATGATGTCAAAGTATAAGTCACCATGACCAAGATGACTTGAACACCGCAAGTCAAAGGAACATCGCACTTATGCTGCAGTAAGAACTTCATTGACATTTCTATATGTAGACTACCATGTGAAGTTTTACAGCCAGTCACTCCAATGAACTAGTTCCCTTAACTAGCATTCATGTTTATCTCCAGACATCCCAATGTCACCAGCCAGTGAGAATCAGCTGATTAGAGAATAACCCATGCTAGTCTCAATAGAATTGTATTGTTCGTATTTATCAATTCATCGATTAGGGACAATTTCAATACTTCATAATTGCACATGTAGAGATAATCACTAGTTGTGAATTCGTGACAAATTCTCTCATGCTGTGAATTGTATTTCGGACATTCAGTAAATGAGTTTAAGATCTCAATCAAATACATAAACATGTATACTCAAATAGTGAATATTCATTTATTAAAATAAATGATAACAATCATAAGGCGATTGCCTTAGGACACTTTTCTCATATCACTAACACCTTCACTTAATGTTATGCACTTCTATATGATTGTTTTATGTTACACTCTCCATGTTATGTCTTTCTATTGACTATATGTGATGTATGGTTTTAGTGAGTAGGAAAGAGTCTTACTAAGCCTATGTGCTTATAGTTTTACTTTCTTATACCGCAGATCAAGCAAGAGGATACTAAGCTAAGGGAAGCAGCAGGAGGGCAAGTGTGTGTGTGTGGCAGTGACTTGGCAAAAGAAAAAGAAAATATCCTAATACTTATACTTTGTCACATGTCTTATATTTGCTTTGTCCTCCTTAGTTTCATGCTATACTTATGATGGTTTTGCCTAAGAACAACTTCTTATGTTTTGCATTGTTAACTTTGGTTCCATGCTATACTTTATGTTGGATTTAAGCTTGATGGTAGAGTAAGGTATGTTTAATGACTGTAGTTCCATGCTATACTTTATGTTGGATTTAAGCTTGATGATAGGGTATGTTATGTTTAATGCAAGCATGTTCAAGAATGTTATGTCTCACATGTTATGTCTTATTCCTCATATGTTGTGACAATGCTAAGTTTACCAAGAAACCATGCTTAAGAATGATAGCTAGGACATGTTTACATGATTCAAGTGTTAGTTGCATGGTTAAAACACACATCATAAAGTTTAAAATTAATTCCACTGCATTAAGATCTCCATTGGTATATATGTATGTTAGCATAACGTTGCCTTCCACCTACACCGTAAGGCCGGGGAAGGGCGGGTGTTACAATTACAGGGACCTCAGGGTGGTGTGAAGAAGTCGAAAGGCAAGTGCTTCACGTGCAAGCAGTCTGGACATTGGAAGGCGGGTTGTCCCCACCGTCAGAAGAATAATTCAGGTATATCTTTTTCTTTTGTCGTTGTAACATGTTTAGCGGTGTTATCTACCGGTACATGGTGTGTAGATACAGGAGCCACTAATCATGTCTGCATTTCTTTGCAGGGGTTCCAGGAAACCCGACGACATGCTGAGGAAGAGATTACCGTCAACATGGGATATGCTACGGAGGTGGCGACCATTGCAGTGGAAGTTATTTATTTGTCTTTAGATAGGAAAATAAAGTTTTGGTTTTTCGATGATTGCTTTTATATACCTAATTTTTAGAAAGAACTCTATTTCAGTTTCTGAAATAATAAAGGATGGATATTCTATTACTTTGTGCTATAGAAAGATTATCTGTTCAGGTATATTGATAGGCAATTGGTACACTTTAGAACCAAAATCTCCCACGGTGTAAATAAAAGTTAATAGCTCATCATCTAACCAAAATAAGAGAAAGGTACCTTCCAAGATGATCCAAACATACCTTTGGCATCAAGGCTTGGTCATATTAACCTTAGTAGGATTCAAAGGTTGATAGCCGATGGGCCCTTGGGTTCATTGGTGGTGGAAAACTTCCCAACCTGTGAATCTTGCTTAGGTAGTAAGATGACCAAGAGGCCTTTCAAGGCCAAGGGGTATAGGGCCAAAGATATGTTAGAGTTGGTTCATTCTGATTTGTGTGGTCCTATGTTTATCCAGTATAGCGGTAGCTTTGAATACTTTGTCTATTTTATAGACGATTATTCAAGGTATAGGTACATTTATTTAACGTGCCGTAAGTTTGAATCCTTTCATAAGTTCAAAGAATTCTAGGCTGATGTCGAGAAACATCAAGGTAAATGTATCAAGACACTACGATTGGATTGTGGTGGCGAGTACCTCTTGGGAAAGTTTAGGACTTACTTATCAGAGGTTGGGATTCAATCCCAATTGTCTGCACCCGGTATGCCCCAATAGAATGGTGTAGCAGAGTGAAGGAATATGACTCTTATGGAGATGGTTAGGTCGATGATGAGCTGCTCCGAGTTGCCAGATTCGTTCCAGGGATATGCTCTGGAAACGGCAACGTACGGACTGAACTTGGTACCATCTAGGTCAGTACCCTCTACTCCCATAGAAATGTGAACTAAGCAAAAACCTAGTCTAAGACATATTCGGATTTGGGGTAGTCTAGCACATGTGCTGAAGGGAGATACTAAAGTTGGAATCTCGTACAAAAGTGCGCTTGTTCGTAGGCTATCCTAGAGGGACGAAAGGTAGTCTGTTCTATAGTGCTAAGAATCAGAAGGTAATCGTTAGTACGAATGCTCGATTCTTAGAGGAAGACTATGTGATGAACCACAAGCCCATGAGTAGACTTGTTCTTGAAGAATTAAGAGGGGACGTTCGGACTACCAACAGTACAAGAGGATGTACAATAAGTCTCTGCTCCGCGTGTCACAGAAGATACACAGGTGGTACCTCGTTATAGTGGGAGGGTTGTTAGATAACCTGAAAGATTCATGTTCTTGAGAGAGTCTTTTGGATTTGGTCCCTGGTGAACATGAATCAGATCCCTGGACCTATGACAAGGAACATCCACTTTGATGAGATAATCTAGTTATATGGATTTGTTCAAAGACCATATGAGATTTGTGTATATAAGTTATGTGACAGAAACGTAGTGGTATTCTTGTACTATACGTAAATGATATTTTGTTCATTGGCGACAATGACAAAGTATTATCAGATGTAAGGGTATGGTTATCCAAGAAGTTTGATATGAAGGACATGGGAGAAGTGGGACACATCCTTGGGATCAAAGTTCTAAGAGATCGCTAGAAAAGGATGTTGTGCTTATCCCAAGCATCATACAGAGATACTATTCTAGATCATTTTAGTATGGAAAACTTCTAGAAAGGTCTTGTACCATCCAGGCATGGAGTACCTCTATCTAAGGAGATGTGTCTTAAAACATCAAATGAGATAGAGAAGATAAAAGGCAGTTCCTTATACTTCGGCTATAGGAAGCCTCATGTATGCTATAAATGAGACCGAATATCTGCTTTGTCGTGGGCATGGTTAGCAGATATCAGAGTAACCTAGGTCAGGGAAATTGGATTGCAGTAAAGCATATATTTGTAATGCCCCAAATTTCCCTCTAGAACGATGAAATAATTGAACATGTGGCCAAGAATAAAATTATGAATTTAAAGGGGGAAATTGTGAATAAAGAAGATATTAATCACCTCCTTGATATATGGTGAATGTGTGTGGTAATTATGTTTATATGCTACATTAATATTATGCTTAACATCATGCACATGAATGAATGAATAATGATATAAATATGCATGTGTATGAACTAAATGGGTAGCATTCTCTTGTTGGGCGTTGGTTACATGGGCTTGGAAAAAAAAGAGGTGCCAAGGATTGAACCTTGGACCTCAAAGGAAAGCAAAGCCTTAAGAATATTCATATAACCAATTCACCTAGCAAGGGAGTGCTATTAGAAGAGGATGGGAAATTGTAGATAAGTGGGAATAAAGATGAAGAGATACAAAAAAAAAAATTGAAGAGACACCATTAGAGAGGTGCTTGTCTCTTTACTCACAATAAAAGGCCATGAAGAGGAGGAAATGCCTAAGGCATTTCGGCGAAGAAACCTCCCCCTTTTCTCTCCACCAAACTCTTCCCCTTCCTCCTCTTCCTCACCGAAATCCTTGTGGCCCTTGCTATCATTTTCAAGTCATTCACCTCCTAGAGAAAACCGGACCAAAAGAAGAGAAGAACAAGAGGAGTGCTAGAGTTTAAGAGGTCTTTTCTTCTCCAAAATTTGGAGATCTTTTGGGAACATAAGCACAAGTGATAAGACTCCCTCACCTGCAACATAATGACTTTTTTTATGTGTTTTTATGATTTTTATGTTTGCTTGTGATGTTGGGTGAAAGAGAATGGATGAAAACCTTGAGGGAAGTTTCGACCATAAAGGGGTACCCCCCTTTTCTATGTCCAAAAACATAAAGGAAGAGTTCATGAAATTGTTACTACCTTTTTGTAATGAATATATGATGGATACATGGTGTTTGAATGCCCTCCATGATGTAAAGGACTTGGAAGAATTCAGCCAAATCATGAAATGGATAAATGTTGAGGCAAGAAGTGGGCTATTGTTCTAATGATTGTTTCCTTGCTATATAAATGTTTTAGGCCAAGAAATTTTGTGGAATCTATGCTAAGGGACCCCTGTAACATTCGGCCAAGGGACCTTAAATTATGCCTTAAAATAGATTTTTTTAGACCTTCATGAAGTTATAGTTAAATCAAGTGATATGCATGTGATTGGGTGTTTTATTTCATGATGGAAATAATTTATACCTTAGGGTCAGTACCTTATCTAAGTTGTTTGAGCTTAAAATCATGCTCCATTCTATGTATTGATGTTTAGAAAAATGTTACATGTACCCATATGCATGATAATCCAAGTAGAACTCTAGATCATACACCTAAATTAGTGTTTGGTGAAGTACAAACTACTTTTACACTTGTGAATGAATTCTTATGAAAAATATGCTTTTATTCCCATGTTATGTGAATGATTATGCTATGAAATCCCTGTAGGACCGAGTGAACCGATAGAGGGGGGGGTGAATATCGGAAAGCGTTCGGATTTAAGATAGAGAATTTGCACATCGGAAGATAAAAAACAAAACACACAAACACAGTGATTTTTACTTGGTTCGGAGCCTAGGTCGACTCCTACTCCATGGCCCACGGTCATTGACCATTTTCTACGGGCAATTCTATATGTTCGCAAATCAGTTTACAGTATTGAGATACAAATATAGCACAGTAAACTTAACAAATGAAAGACTCTTCTTTTACCGACGTCCGATGTAGGTTGTCTTTTCGGAGTAGCAGGACGTCGTCGGCTCGAGTTGGGAGGTTTCCGGAGCTAGGCGCGAGAGAAGAAGAGCGTAGAAGCGTTGAATCGAAGTTGTTGTCGAAAGCCTTGGCGTGGGGTGCTATTTATAGCACCTCGGGGCGCCCTGGACGTTGGGGGCGCCCCCCACGTGTCACGCGATCCGAGCTTTGCTCGGTCAACCTCTATCCCACTCGAATAGCGATGAGGCTTGACACTGGGGGCGCCCTTCTTGACTCCTTCAGCGCGGGCTTCTCGGCTGGATAAGGGTAATCGGCTTCGCTGGTGTAGGCGCGGGGTGCCCTGGGCACTGAGGGCTCCCTGGGCGTTCGGGGCGCCCTGGCTGCTGGGGGTGCCCCGGCCAGTGGTCAGCCAAAGCCTTTGTTGCTTCGCTTGTTTTGTGTTTCCCCTGGGGGCGCCCGGGACACTGAGGGCGCCCTGCTCAGCTACTTGCCTCTCTCCTTTGGGCATTCTGAGCTGCAGACACACGTTCCTTTGGTCCTGCATCCAGGGTTAGTCCAAAACAATATAAAACAATAGAGTATTATGTTTATACAGCCTTAGCTGTCTTGGTTCTAACTTTGGGCCTCCAAAATGGAACCCTAGGTCGAACCGACGCCTACTGTTCCCTCGACGGGGAACGCGTCCTCACCTACTCCTCTCGGGAGAATGTACCTGATGCCAACCGCTCCTCTGGTTGGACTTTTGCCTAGCGGTCCTTTGCCAGGTCTTGGATACCGAGGTGTCCTTCGCCCGGTGCCTAGCATTCCTTCGCTAGGGCTTCAGTCCCAAGCTGTCCTTCGCCTGGTGCCTAGCTGTCCTTCGCTAGGACTTTGTATCCTGGCATTCCTTCGCCAGGTGCCTAGCAGTCCTTCGCTAAGGCTTTGTATCCTGGCATTCCTTCGCCAGGTGCCTAGCAGTCCTTTGCTAGGGCTTTGTATCCTGGCAGTCCTTCACCAAGTGCCTAGCAGCCCTTCGCTAGGACTTTGTTTCCTGGCAGTCCTTCGCCAGGTGCCTAGCAGCCCTTCGCTAGGACTTTTCCTGCACACTTGGTAAACACATTAGATCACAAATAGGACTTAACTTTGAATCCTTTGCCAATATCAAAACAAGGTTCGGTATGGTGCTTCCTGCACCAACAATCCCTACTGTGAGTTTTGACAAATTACAAGAATAAGGGTTAAGAATAGGCTCGAGTACAAAGCATGCCCCTAAACTAGTGTTTAATGAAGCCTAGACTACCTTTATGCTGGTATATGACCTTAATGGTAAAATATGTTTTTGTTTAGATGTTATATGAACTTTTATACCATGTTTTACATACTGTGAATATCGGCAAATTACAAGGGTAAGGGCTAAGAATAAGTGCAAGTACGATTCATGCACCCAAACTAAGGTTTAGTGAAGATTAGTCTACTCTGGTACATGCTAATGTTCTCTCATGTAAATTATGTTTTATTTCCATGATTGGATGACTTTCATGCCATGTTATCTAGCTGTGAATTTCGGACAAATACTGGGATAAGGGTTAAAAATAAGCTCAAGCACAAAACATGGACCTAAACTAGTGTTCAATGAAGCCTAGACTACCCTTGTGCTTGTATATGATTCCATGTGTAACGTATGTTTTTATTTCCATGATTATATGACTTTTATACTATGTTATCCATGCTATGAATTTTGGCCAATTACTAGAATAAAGGCTAAGAATATGTTCAAGTACAATTCATGCACCTAAACTAGTGTTTAGTGAAGTCTAGACTACCAGTGTACTTGTAAATGACCTCTTATGTAATGTATGCCTCTATTCCAATGCTATGTGAGTTTTATGCTATGATATCCTTGCTATGAAGTTTCGGCTAGCATGTATTAAGATGAGAAAAGAAAGATTAAACTAACATATTGCCTTGATTAAGACAAGCATGTTATATGTATGATGTATTGATGAAACTAGCATGATGGTTGCCTCACTTACATGTGTTAAAAGAAAGGTCCTTCCATGTCTTGCTATTTATGCTAATGATTATGCCATGAAAGTATGCCTATGTTTATGAATGATTGAATGCCTATAGTACGTGCAATATGAAAGAAAGAAAGAAAAAGAAAGAATGCATGTTCTATATATGAAAGTATGCTTATGATTATGAATGATTGAATGTCTATAGGACATGCAATATGAAAGAAAGAAAGAAAGGAAGGAATGCATGCTCTATATGAAAGAAAAAAAGAAAAGAAAAGAATGCATGTATGTATTTTACTTTAAAGATTGGCTTGTACCGGATCTTGAAAAGATCCACGGTTCCGGACTACCGATGATGCTGTCCGTAGGCTGAATGATAGTAAGCCTAGAATGTAGACCCCTGTAGGTCGTGATTAGCTACCTCGCATCCTACATAGGGGTATGCGCGCAAAAGAAAGAATGGGTACAAAGCCGGGGACCCCAAAGAAGATGATGTATATGATTTTAAAGTATTATTTACTATGTTTTCTAAAGAGCATCCTAATGTTTTGAAATACACATGTTCTATGTTTATATGTCTTCATGTATCTTATGTGCCTTATGAATTTTATGCTATCCATGAAATGTTATATGTTTTAAAATGCATGCGACGTACAGATTTAGTGAGTAGGAAAGAGCTTACTAAGTTTTATACTTATAGTTTGTTTGCTTATGTTGCAGATCAACATAGAAATTTCTGAGGAATGGGCAGCTGCAGGAAGGGCTAATGTGTGTGGTGGTGACTTGACTGATCGATCCACTTTAGTGCCATCTATAGACTTAGTTCTTATTTCTAATAAGACATATGTTGCTACTTTATGCATGATACTTGCTAGTTCTTTTGGAGGTTATTTAAGTATGGATGCTATTAGATGTTATATGATGTTATTACTTCCCTATCATTGCATATGCTTTTAGTTGTGTTTCATTTCCGCTGCAATGTTAGATTCATACGCAATGATATAAGTAAGAAAAAAAAAGGGTTAAAGGTAACGCGCCGCCTAACGGTAAGGGGCGGGCGTTACAATATTAGTGCCTGAGAAGGACTAGGGATTATATGCTGGTTTACCGAGCAGACCAATTACTCCCTATAGGTTTTGGGGATTTAGATTTCCAATCGGATAGGGACAAAATAAGTATTCCTCAGGGTTTTGTGTTTACATTAGGAGGTGGAACCATAGTATGGAGGAGTGTCAAGCAGAAATGCGTGACGAGCTCTAGCATGGAAGCTGAGTATGTGGCAACCTCTGCGGCGATCAAAGGAAGCTATATGGTTCAGGAACCTCATGATGGACTTGGATGTGATTCTTGGTTTGCACAGAACTATCACAATTTGTTGTGATAACAGTGGTGCTATTGCAAACTCGAAGGAACCACGAGCCCATAAGGTGAGTAAACACATAGAGCGCAAGTACCACCCAAGCGATGAAAAATTGTTGTCGCCTAGATTACATCAGAGGACAACCTGGGAGATCGTTTCACAGAGGCCTTGATAGCGAGAGATTTTAGGCATGTGGAGGATAAGGGAGTTAGATGTATGACATTGTGAGGACAGCAGAGTCTTTTAGTATAAGTGGGAGATTGTTAGGATGTATACTAAAAGTCTTGCTTTTTGTATGAACATCTATATTTTGAAAGAGAATCACAAAATCACAGGTTGCATGTTTATGTTAGTATGTGCAAAATGTCCAATACATTACACTGTAGATAACATAGTATGTGCTGACGCATGGAAGATCATGTTACCAGTGTCTTGTAAAGTATAAGCAGAGGCTCATAACCGAGATGGATTTGGACAAACCATCGGGATGAATGTATTGTAATTTGGCATTGATTTGTCTTGAACATAGAATTACACTAGTGCACTTTGTGTGTAATGAGCAGCACCAACATAGAGATCATCCAATTTATATTGACTTTATAATTGGATTGAACCTCGGATTATTATGGAGTACATACTCTGAATCCCAATATAATAACGGGCACATGTACTTAATAGTTATTTCCTTTATTTTCCAATGGACGAGATTTATGTAATGACCCGACCCACTTGGCGGTCCATTCGATGACAACTTATTTTTCTGTGGGTCGTCGACCGTCAACCATCGACCTGTCTTGTTACCTTACTTAGGTCTTCCCACCCCCTGGACGGTGGATTTTTGCCTTCCCTAGGATTCAAACCCTAGACCCAGGCTTAAGTACTAGTTCATTATGAATCCTGGTAACGAATTGAGCCAGGCTAAATTGGTTACCAGGATTCATAAAGAACTAGTACTTAAGCCTGGGTCTAGGGTTCGAATCTTGGGGAAGGCAAAAATCCACTGTCCAGGGGGTGGGAAGACCAAAGTAAGATAACGGCACGGTCGACGGTTGACGGTCGACGGCGCACAGAAAAATAAGGAGTCGCCGAATGCACCGCCAAATGGGCCGCCAAATGGGTCGGGGTTGCCAATGGGCTGCCATATCGGCCGGGTCGCTACAATAAAACGACACCTTTTTATTGTAACGACCCGACCCATTTGGCGGCCCATTTGGCGACCCCCTTATTTTCTTATGGGTCATCGACCGTCAACCGTGTCGTTACCTTACTAGGTCTTCCCACTCCTGAGCACTGGATTTTTGCCTTCCCCAGGATTCGAACCCTAGACCCAGGCTTAAGTACTAGTTCTTTATGAATCCTGGTAACCAATGTCCATGGGGTGGGAAGACCTAGTAAGGTAACGACACGGTCGACGGTCGACGACCGATAGAAAAATATGGGGTCGCCAAATGGACCGCCAAATTAGCCGGGTCGTTACAATAAAAAGGATTTTTGCCTTCTCTAAGATTCGAACCCTAGACCCAGGCTTAAGTACTAGTTCTTTATGAATCCTGGTAACCAATGTCCAGGGGGTGGGAGGACCTAGTAAGGTAACGACATGGTCGACGGTCGACGACCCACAGAAAAATAAGGGGTCGCCGAATGGACCGCCGAATGATCCGCCAAATGGGCCGGGCTGTTACAATATAAAGGTGCAGACCTAGTAAGGTAACGACACGGTCGATGGTCGACGACCCAGAGAAAAATATGGGGTCGCCGAATGGACCGCCAAATGGGCCGGGTCGTTACAATAAAAAGGATTTTTGCCTTCCCTAAGATTCGAACCCTAGACCTAGGCTTAAGTACTAGTTCTTTATGAATCCTGGTAACCAATGTTCAGGGGGTGGGAAGACCTAGTAATGTAACGACATGGTCGATGGTCGACGACCCACAGAAAAATAAGGGGTCGCCGAATGGACCGCCAAATGGGCCGGGTCGTTACAATAAAAAGGCACCTTTTTATTGTAACGACCCAACCGATTTGGCGGTCCATTCGACAGTCCATTCGGCGACCCCTTATTTTTCTGTGGGTCATCGACCGTCGACCGTCGACCGTGTCGTTATGTTACTAGGGCTTCCTACCCCCTGGACAGTGGATTTTTGTCTTCCCCAGGATTCGAACCCTAGATCAGCTCAATTGGTTACCAGGATTCATAAAGAACTTGTACTTAAGCCTGGGTCTAGGGTTCGAATGCTAGGGAAGGCTAAAATCCACTGTCCAGGAGGTGGGAAGACCTAGTAAGGTAATGACACGGTCGACGGTCGACGACCCACAGAAAAATAAGGGGTCGCCGAATGGACAGCCGAATGGACCGCCAAATGGGCAAGGTCGTTACAATACTCAATTGGTTACCAGGATTCATAAAGAACTAGTACGTAAGCCTGGGTCTAGGGTTCGAATCCTGGGGAAGGTAAAAATGCACTGTCCAGGGCGTGGGAAGACCTAGTAAGGTAATGACACGGTCGACGACCCACAGAAAAATAAGGGGTCGCCGAATGGACCGCCAAATGGGCTGGATCGTTACAATAAAAGACACCTTTTCAT
Organism: Boesenbergia rotunda; assembly: GCA_024364735.1. NCBI lineage: Eukaryota > Viridiplantae > Streptophyta > Magnoliopsida > Zingiberales > Zingiberaceae > Boesenbergia > Boesenbergia rotunda. The sequence continues at coordinate 89,123 of JAGFNQ010001348.1, read as the reverse complement.
TGTAACGACCCGACCCATTTGCCGGCCCATTTGGCGGTCCATTCGGTGACCCCTTATTTTTCTGTGGCTCGTCGACCGTCAACCGTCGACTGTGCCGTTACCTTACTTAGGTCTTCTCACCCCCTGGACAGTGGATTTTTGCCTTCACCAGGATTCGAACCCTAGACCCAAGCTTAAGTACTAGTTCTTTATGAATCCTGGTAACCAATTGAGCTAAGCTCAATTGGTTACCATGATTCATAAAGAACTAGTACTTAAGCCTGGGTCTAGGGTTCGAATCCTGAGAAAGGTAAAAATCCACTGTCCAGGGGGTGGGAAGACCTAAGTAAGGTAACGGCGCGGTCGACGGTTGACGGTCGATGACCCATAGAAAAATAAGAGGTCGCCGAATGTGCCGCCAAATGTGCCGGGTCGTTACAATTTATTCTGTGAAATTGATAGGCCCGGTAAGTTGGGAAAGAATATTATTTACATGGTGTGCCATTGATTATAAATGGAATCCGTGTCCTGGTGAGTCAGGATGATGATGCCACCTTGATGAGCTCATAAGATTAATCATGTTAAATCTTGCAAGTGGACTTGGTCCAACATGATGATAAGGATGAGTGGTACTAATCAAGGAGTTAGATGTTAATTAGTTAAAATTATCAGTAATTTAAATTAGTCAATGAGCATTCGATATTTTAAACACGGGGAGAAATTGTACTCATAATAGGTGGAGCCCATATGAAAATATGGGGGTTGGTGAGGTGGTTCAATGAAGGGCCTTTAGTGGAATGATTCTTTATTAATGGATCGGGTTTGCATCCATTAACAGGCCAAGACCCAACTCCTCCTCATGGTCCCTATTGTAGCCCTATTAATACCCCATGGTATCATGAAACCAATTAATCCAATTAATCCTAAAACCCTAAACCTCTCTTTCTCCTCCCCTCTCTCCCTTCTCTCTCCTTGGGTATCGGTGGGTGGAAGAGCTTGGCTCGTCTTCTTCTTCACGCCTTCTCCTCTCATCCTTCTTGCTGCCAACAACCACTAGCCAAAGGAGGAGCTTTCCTCTCCCTTTGTGGTGTGCGGCAAGTAGAGAAGAAGAAGGCTTTGCCTGTGCAAGGTGAAGGTTGGCGGTCGGCGGTCGGCGGTGGAGGTGGAGAAAACCCTTGGTTTTCTTCCACTTCTCTTCTCCTCTCCCTTCTTTATTGCTTCCGACGATCACTAGACAAGGAGAAGCTTCTACCTCCTTTGTGGCGTGCGGAAGCAAGGGTTAAGAAGAGGGTGGCCGACGGCGGGTGGAGTCTTCTCTTGTGGTGTTTGTCACCGGAAGAGAAGAAGGTGGTGGACTTATCTTCTTCCTTGCGTGCTTAGTGCCGTGAGATAGGAAGAAGAAGGAGAGGTTGGTTAGGGTGGTTGAGAGGGAGAAGAGCTCTTCTCCCTTCTTCTTTACCTTCATCTTGCTTGAAGGAGCCAGCGGAAACCCTAGCTTCTAGGGTTTAGTTGGCGCATTGAAGAAGGAGGAAGAAGGAGGATTAATTGGTGACCATTGGTGATTCCGGTTCTTGATAGATCGTCGCCCACACGACGTCCAATAGGGGAGGGTCATACGATAGAAGATCGCGAGGTAACGGGAAGGTATAACCTCTTCCTTGGCTCTTTGATTCTATCATTGCATGTGGTGTTAATTAATTATCATGTTCTTAATTATTTGATAATTATTATTGTTAATTAATTATTTTAGACCCCGATAATAAACACAAAAATCGGAGATCCGCTCGTCATCTTTGTTGGATCGAGAGAACCGATAGAGGGGGGTGAATATCGGAAAACGTTCAGATTTGAAAAGAGAATGCGTAGCGGAAGATTAAAAACAAAAACACGCAAACACAAATATTTTTACTTGGTTCGGAGCCTAGGTCGATTCCTACTCCAAGGCCCACGGTCGCTGACCATTTACTGCGGGCAATACTATATTCGCGCAAAAATAGTTACAGAAATGGAATTACAGTTTAAGTGCAGTACTGAAATTAATCTCTTCTTTTTACCGACATCCGATGTAGATTACTTTTTCCGGAGAAGTAGGTCGTCGTCGGTGCTTGTATCTTGAGTCGGGAGGTTGCAGGAGCAAAGCGCGGAAGCAGAAGAGCGTTGAAGCATTGAAAGAATTCGTTGTCCTGAAGCCTTGGATCAAGGGTCCTTTTATAGCACTTGGGGGCGCCCGAGATGTCGGGGGCACCCCTCCACATGTCAGTCGATCTAGATCCTTCTCGGTCAGCTCTGATCCCTTAAAACTCGGGATCAAGCTTTGACCGGGGTGCCAGGGACGCTGGGGACGCCCGCATTGACCGGGTCAGACTCTTATCCTCCTGGCTTCGCTGGAGCTGCTTCGACTACTTGCCCTGGGGGCGCCCACACCATCCGGGGAGCCCGGGAGCACGGGGGTGCCCCGCCCAGTAGCTGCAGAAGCAGTTCCTTTCTTCGACTATTTTGGGTGCACCTTGGGGGCGCCCGGGACACTCCGGGCACCCTGGTCAGCTGTTGCCTCACTCCTTTGAGGCTCTCTGAGCTGCAGACACTCATTCCTTCGGTCTTGCATCCAGGGTTAGTCCAAAACACCATGATGTAAATAAGAAGTTAGTTTATACAGCCTCAGCTATCTTGGTTCTGACTTTGGGCCTCCAAAATGGAGCCCTAGGTCGAACCGACGCCTACTGTTCCCTCGACGGGGAATGCGTCCTCACCTACTCCTCTCGGGAGAATGTACCTGATGCCAACCAGCTCCTCCGATTGGACTTTTGCCCAGCGGTCCTTTGCTAGGTCTTGGATACCGAGCTGTCCTTCGCCCGGTGCCTAGCAATCCTTCGCTATGTCTTCTGTCCCAAGCTGTCCTTCGCCTGGTGCCTAGCAGTCCTTCGCTAGGGCTTCAGTACCCTGGCATTCCTTCGCCAGTGCCTAGCAGTCCTTCGCTAGGACCTTAGTCCCCTGTCATTCCTTCGCCAGTGCCTAGCAGTCCTTCGCTAGGACTTTTCCTGCACACTTGAGTAATATGTTAGATCACAAGTAAGACTTAACTTTTGAGCTCTGTTGCCATTATCAAAACTCAGGTTCGACTTGGGTGCTTTCTGCACCAACAATCTCCCCCTTTTTGATTTATGGCAACCCTGGTTCAAAAAGTTAAGTTTAATCAAGGCATATAAAAATTACCTTTTGTTCCCTCCCCCTGGAAGGAATCTCCCCCTAGATTTTTTCAAAAATTCGTGGGGTTTTTGAAAATAGGTCTTAAGTCTGAAGATGGTTTAACATAAAGACTTTAAAGCTTTTGTTTTCGAAAGTGATTTTTGTTATGTACTTTGGAAAGAGTTTAACCACTTTGACAAATTGCCTTAAGTACTCAGAAGTTTTGAAAACTTTACGTTTTAAAGTACTTGGTTTAAATTTGACCACTTTAATTTTAAGTACTTAGAGTTTGAAAAACTTCAGTTTTAAGTACATAGGAAACCTTTAAGAACCGTTAGTTTAAAGTACTTAGCAATTTTGAAAATTTTAAGAACTTAGTAAAATTTTTGAAAGCTTAAGTGCTTAGTAAATTTTGAAATTTTAAGTACTTAGTAAGAAAAATTTTGAAAAATATAAGTACTTAATAAAATTTGAAAAACATAAGTACTTAGAAAATTTTGAAAACTTGAGAACTTAAGTACTTAATAGAATTTTGAAAATTTAAGAACTTAAGTACTTAATAGAATTTTGAAAATTTAAGTACTTAGAAATTTTTTTGAAAACTTAAGTACTTAATAGAATTTTGAAAATTTTTGAAAGGCTTAAGTATTTTGAGAAACTTAGTACTTTTTGAATAAAGGATAGAGAGTTTTTTTAAAAAAAATTTGAGCTAGAAAATTTTAAACTCTCTCCTTTCCTATCTCTCCCCCTTTGCCATATATCAAAAACAGATAAATATTGTAGAAATTAAATTGCATAACGGAAATAACATTCATAAAAGAAAATATTTGCATGATTTTGCTGTACTGAACCAATTCATGATAAGACTTAAACCAAATCAGTTAATTTTCTCTTGTAGGGACCTGTCTAACCCAATTAGCTACTTACTAACTGTTATAAATAGTAGTTTTTGCTAGGGTTAGTCAAGTTAAGTGTTTTTGTTCAAGTTAGATTTTCTAAACTTGACACTTAACTTGATTGCTGTGTAATTTGTATTTAGTGCCCCAATTACTGCAGATGCATTGACTTAAAGCATCTTGAATTAAGGCAAAGACCTAAGCATCTCAACCCTTTTTAGGTTATCAATCAAAAGTACCCTAAGGTGCTTGTGAGATGCTGGCTTCTAAATCTATAGGTGCATGCAGTTCTAGGGTTAGGGCCTAGGCTAAGTCCATTTGCGAAAAAGCCTTAGTTTTGAAAAGGGGTAGTTTTGAAATAAAATTAAGCAAAAAAATTTAAAAAATTGATTTTGAAATTAAATAAAATAGTTTTTCAAATTCTTTTAGAAACTGATTTTTAAGTCAAGTAAAGCAGTAAGAAAATCAAAAAGTAGAATTAATCTATTCTACAGAGCACAATCCTAACTGCGTTTCTTAGTGAGCTGAACTCAAATTAAGGTAAGGGTTTTGTGAGTATATCAGCTAAGTTAGATTTAGAGTCTATATGCTTTAGTACTATTTCACCCCTGGCTACATGGTCTCTTACAAAGTGATGTTTGACTTCTATGTGTTTGGTTCTGGAATGTTGGATTGGGTTTTTAGTTAGATTAATTGAACTTATATTGTCAATAAATACTTGTGTTTGGGTGTAGTTAAGCAGGAAGTCCTTAAGAGTGTGCATCATCTATAAAAGTTGTGCTACACACTCTCCTAAGGCTACATACTCAGCTTCAGTTGTGGACAGAACTACACAGTGTTGTTTTCTGCTGCACCAACTTATTAGACTATTTCCTAACAGTTGGAAGCTTCCACTTGTACTCTTTCTATCTAATTTACAGCCAGCATAGTCAGAATCCGAGTATCCTGACAAATCAAAGGTTGAGGTCCTAGGATACCAAATCCCTACATTTAGGGTGCCCTTAACATATCTTAGTATTCTTTTTAGGGCTGCTAAGTGCGTTTCCTTAGCACAGGTTTGGTATCTGGCACATATCCCTACAGCAAAAAGAATATCTGGTCAGCTGGCTGTAAGGTACAGTAGTCTACCTATCATACTTCTATATAGTTTGAGGTCTACTGGCTTACCATCAGGGTCACTATCTATTTTTACATTAGTGGCCATGGGGGTACTTATGCTTTTAGAGTTATCCATTTTGAATTTCTTTATTAACTCTTTAGCATATTAGGATTGATGGACGTAGTTTCCATCTTTAGTTTGTTTGATTTGTAGTCCTAGGAAAAAGGTAAGCTCACCAACTAAGCTCATTTCAAATTCATTTTCCATTATCTTGACAAACTCTTTTAGGAAGTTTGTGTTGGTGGATCCAAAGATTATGTCATCTACATAAATTTGGGCAATAAATATATCTTTTCCTAGGGTTTTAATAAATAAGGTTGAGTCAATTTGTCCTTGTTTAAATTCTTTAGAAGTTAAGTAGGTTGATAAACGTTCATACTAGGCCCCAGGTGCTTGTTTTAGTCCATATAGTGCTTAAGTTAGTTTGTAAATGTGGTCAGGTTTGTCTAACTCCTCAAACCCAGGGGGTTAAACTATATAAACTTCTTCTTTAATGAATCCATTTAAGAAGGCTGACTTTACATCCATTTGGTATAACTTAAATCCTTTATGGGATACAAAGGCTAATAACATCCTAATGGACTCAAGTCTAGCTACTGGGGCATATGTTTCATCGTAATCTAACCCTTCTACTTGGCTGAATCCTTTCACTACTAGGCGGACCTTATTTCTGACTATTTCTCCTTGATCATTCAATTTATTCCTAAAAACCCACTTAGTGTCAATGACGGATTTGCCCTCAGGTTTAGGTACTAATTCCCAGACTTGGTTTCTCTCAAATTAAGCTACCTCTTCTTGCATAGCTATGATCCAATCAGGATCAGGTATGGCTTCCTCTATAGTTTTGGCTTCAATTTTTGATATCATTGCTATTTGACTAAGGTTTCTATAGGAGGATCTAGTCCTGACTCCTAGAGTTGGATCACCCACAATTTGATCGGTTGGGTGACTAAGTCTGGGTTTCTTGTTCTTCTAGAACTTGGTTCAGCCTCAGGTCCGGCTGGTCGGTTTGGTTCACTAGCTAGTTCATTTGTTGGTTCGATATTGGTTCAGTTGGCTCATTAATTGGTTCAATAGTTAGTTCGTTTAAGGGTTCAATTAGTTGTTCATTTTTCTTGGTCAGAATTTGATGAAATTGGTCTGGTTGTCAGATGTTGAGTTGATTTCTTCATCAAATATTAAGTTGTTGTTTCTTCAATTTTCTTAGTTTGTTTGTTGTAAACTCTATAGGCTCTACTTGTGGTTGATACCCTAGGAAGATACCTGGGGTTGATTTGGACTGAAATTTCCCTAAATAGTCTTTGGTGTTTAGGATATGGACTTTGCATCCAAAGACCCTTAGGTAATGTAGATTTGGGAGTCTATGTAGTACAGTTCATAGGGTGTTTTGTTGTGTCGCTTGTTAATTAAACCCTATTTGGATATAAAAGCCGTACTAATCGCTTCTCCCAATATTGATTTGCTAAGTTAAATTCGTTGAGCATAGCCCTAGCGCTTCCTGTAATGTTCTATTTCTTCTTTCGACTATCCCATTTTGTTGGGGGGTTCTAGGACATGAAAATTCATGTAAATACCCATTTACTTACAGAATTCTCGAACCGTTGATTTTCAAATTTCCCCCGTGGTCACTCCTAAGTTTTTTATTTTAGTGTCGTTTTGATTTTCAATAATTTACAGAATTCAAAATAGGTTTAGGGTTTCATCTTTGGTTTTTAGAAACCTAACCCAGGTGAACCTAGAGTAATCATCCACTATTACTAAGCAGTATCGGTTCTCGCTTAGTGACTTGGCTCCATGTGAATCAAATAGGTCAAGGTGCAGGAGCTCAAGTGTGTTTGAGTTAAGTCAGATTGAATAGTTTGTGATTAGATTTGGTTTGTTTGCCTTGATTACATATTCACATATTATGTTTTCATTATTTTTGATTTTGGGGATACCTTTGATTAGGCCAAGTTGGGTAATTTTTGATATGGTTCTTACATTGGTATGTCCTAATCTCCTATGCCAGAGGTTTGTTTGTTCTAATGTGTTAACATACATTTGGGTATAATGGAAGATTTATAGTGTATACATTGTTTTTCCTAGGCCTGAAGTATGATTTTGAGTCTTGTCATTTCTAATTAGGCATTGGAACTGTTGAAAGTACTCTATAACCACTATCACATAACTGACTTATGCTAAGCAAGTTAAAATTAAAGTTTTCAACCAATAGAACTTTCTTAATAATGAAATCAGATTTAAGCTCAATGTTACCTGACCCAATTACCTTGAGTGTGGCATTATTGCCAAATGCCACTGAGCCTAGGTTTTTGAGTTTGAGCTTGGTGAATTTCAATTTATCTCCAGTCATGTGTCTGGAGCAACCGCTATCCAACATCCATTGGTCCAAATCTTTATGTTCCTACGCATAAAGAGTTTTCTTGATTTGGATCCAATTAGAATCAGGAATAGCTTAAATTGAGTTTCACTGCCTAGTCTGTCTCACCCAATCTAGGGTTTTCAATCACGTTAACTTTATAGGTTTTGTGAGACAGTTTTTGATTAGAAGTTATTTTGAAAAAGTTTGATTAATTTTGAAAACAGTTAAATTTATGTTTAAATCTATAAATAACTGAAATTTTATGTTAGATTCGAATTTAACAAAAATTAATTTGAATTTGAAATTCAAAAATTGGCTTCCAGGTCTTGGCGAGGCACTAGGCCTTCTTTGGCCGAAGCCTTATGGGATCATCCACCCTTTCCTTGACAAAGCCTTTTAATGAAATTTCATTTTCAAAATCAATTTCTGAAAAATTTCTGGTCTAACTAGTTTGGATTTTGGATCGGTAGCTTCGGTTAGTTCCGCCAGTCTAAAGAGACCAAGTGAACTTGATCTTATTAGAATTGGTTTCCCCAACATACTATCATCTCACCTCTACCCAATACTATGTTGTCAAATTTCAGCTAAGTTTGTTCAGTCCTTAACTAACCTAAGTCTAAGCATGGTATATTGCAGAAATTAAATAAATAATCAAACAATCAATTTAAATCAATAATGACAAGTTTATCTAATAATAAAAATGGTTTTCAGTTTGGCTCCCCCTGGACTAAAGCCACGGTGATGGTTAGGCAAGATGTGAATCTTGTCCTTGGGGATCCAATACTGATTTGATCCAATTGGTTTGTTCAGGCATAGTTTAGGTACCCATGCCTGAATTTTTCCTCTGGACTGATTCAGTACAGACAAATATGATCTTTGTCGGGATTTGGTTCGGTAGCCAAGTCCAGATCGATTTAGAACGGATTTCTGTTTTCCAAGAATCATGTCAAGATTTTTGGAACCAGAAGTGAATCGTTCTAAAGCTGTTCTAAATTCCTTAACCTGAGTTTTCAGGGAGGAGTTCTCCTTTTCAAGTTTTTCAACTTGAATAGGAGTTCCGTCCTGAACCTTCTCGGTTAAGGGTTTAGAGTCAGCTCCCTCTTTCAGGAGTTTTACTTCCTGTCGGAGGGATTCGACCCGGAGTTTGGCTTTTGCCAAATCACGAGAAAGAAAAGAAATCAACTCAGTTAACTGTAATCTATTAAAACCAGTTACCTTAATTTCTCCGTCCTCTGTGAAGGTCAGCTCGTCGTCCTCTTGTTCTGATTCTGACTCTGTCTCGACTTTATCTGAGGCGGTCAGAGCTAGGAGGTTGGACTGGGGTGCCTCTTCTTCTTCTTCTGAGGAAGACTCGTCCCAGGTTGCTTGCAGTGCCTTCTTTCTTCTCGGCTTCTTTGTCTCCTTTAGGTTAGGGCACTCTGACTTGTAGTGACCCTTCTTCTTGCACTCGTAGCAGGTCACATTGGGCTTGTTTGCTGGTTCAGTTGGTTCGTCCTTTCTTCGGCCGATTTTTCGTTTGTTGGTTCGGTTCTTCAGCTCCTTGTAGTAGCTTCGAGCGAGCCGGACCAGTTTAGTTTGATCTCCTTCTTCATCTTCTGAGTCTGTGTCAGACTCGGGTTCAAGTTCAGTTTTCTTCTTCGTTGTCTTCAAGTTTTTACCTGCAATGAAAGCGATACCTTTTTTGACCGAATTGGTGTTAGTCTGTTCGTGCAGTTCTAGTTCAGAAAATAATTCATCTAGTTTTATTTTAGAAAGATCTCTAGAGACCTTGTATGCATCTACCATAGATGCCCACAAGGTGTTTCTAGGAAAGGCGTTTAGAGTATACCTTATTAAGTCACGGTTTTCAACCTTGTGACCTATTGAGTGTAGACCGTTCATTACCTCTTGGATCCGTGCGTGGAGCTGGGCTGCTGATTCGTTGTCCGCCATCTTGATAGTGTATAATTTGTTTAGTAGCAGATCCCGCTTGCTGATCCTGGTGTCCGAAGTCCCTTCGTGCAGCTCGATCAGCTTTATCCATAGTTCTTTTGCACTGTTGAAGGGGCCCACTCGGTTCAGCTCTTCCTTTGTCAGCCCGCATTGTAGGGTTTGCGTTGCTTTTGCGTCGGCTTCTATCTTGCGCTTTAGAGTGTTGTCCCACTCCGAGTAGCTTTGTGGAAGTCCTTCTGCATTTCGGGGGATCTCCAGACCGGACTAGATAATGATCCACATGTCCACCTGAGTTTTCAGGTGGACCTCCATGCGACTTTTCCAGTAGGAAAAGTCTTCTCCACTGAAGAGTGGAGGTCTAGCGGTGCTGAATCCCTCTTGCATAGACATTTGTTCTGAAAAAGAGAAACTAAAAGAGATTTGCCAAGACTTGGTCTTGGATTAGCAGTGCTAGATAAGGGAAATAAAATATCGAGGGGTGTTGCACCAACCTCGATTAACGAAAGAAATTCGAACGAAAAAATATTTAAAAATTCGAAAAAAAAAATTTAAGAAAAATCCGAAAAGAAATTTTCAAACTGGTGGTTGCACCAAGTTTGAACTTCCCGCTCTGATACCACTTGTTGGATCGTGAAAGCCGATAGAGGGGGGGTGAATATCGGAAATCGCTCCTTTTCGGAAAACTAAGAGTAAGTGCACAGCGGAAACAAAAATACGAGACACAGCAAAAAGACACAGTAATTTTTACTTGGTTCGGAGCCTGTGTCGACTCCTACTCCAAGGCCCACGGTCGTTGACCGTTTACTTTGGGCAATTCTATATTCGCGCAAAGAGGTTACAATAATTTCAATTACAAAGAGAGTGCAATAAAATAATGACAAACTATTAAGCTCTTCGTTACCGACGTCCGGAGTGTGTCGATTCTTTTCGGGGGCAGCGGGATGTCGTCGGCTCGAGGTGAGGCGTTTCTGGAGCAAGGCACGAGCGTAGAAGAGCGTGGAAGCTTTGGAATCAAGTTGATGTTCTGCTCGGGGTCGAGGGGGTGCTATTTATAGCCCCTAGGGCGCCCTGGACGTCGGGGGCGCCCTGCCAAGTGTCATCTGATCCGCAGTTTGCTCGGTCAAGCTTTATCCCACCTAAATAGGGATGAAGTTTGACCTCTGGGGCGCCCTGGCTCCTGAGGGCGCCCTGGGCGCTCAGGGCGCCCTGGCTGCTGAGGGCGCCCTGGATGCAGAGGGCGCCCCGGCCAGTGGTTAGCCGAACTTCTTTTTGCCTTACTTGTTTCTTGTTCACCATGGAGGCGCCCTAGACACTCAGGGCGCCCTACTCAGTTGCTGCCTCACTCCTTTGAGGCTCTCTGAGCTGCAGACACACGTTCCTTTGGTCCTGCATCCAGGGTTAGTCCGAAAACAAGATAAAGCATTAATTTATACAGCCTTAGCTGTCTTGGTTCTGACTTTGGTCTCCGAAATGGAGCCCTAGGTCGAACCGACGCCTACTGTTCCCTCGACGGGGAACGCGTCCTCACCTACTCCTCTCGGGAGAATTTACCTGTTGCCAACCGCTCCTTTGGTTGGACTTTTGCCTGACGGTCCTTTGTCAGGGCTTGGATGCCGAGCTACCCTTCGCCCGGTGCCTAGCAGTCCTTCGCTAGGTCTTCTGTCCCAGACTGTCCTTCGCCTGGTGCCTAGCAGTCCTTCGCTAGGGGTTTTAACTCTGGCATTCCTTCGCCAGTGCCTAGCGGTCCTTTGCTAGGGCTTTCACTGCACACTTGATTAACTTGTTAGAAAACAAGAAAGACTTAACTTTTGATCTATGTTGCCATTATCAAAACACAGGTTTGACTTAGGTGCATTCTGCACCAACAAGGTCTTCCTGCCTGGTCTTCTAAACTAGGTCTTCATGCGCAGCTTCACTCACCAGATCATTGGTGCCCAATCCTCGATCAGGACTTCATGCTCAACCCTGCAGATCATGACTTCATGTCTAGTTACGCTAGGACTTTCTTGCACACTCAATGTAATAGATTAGAACCAAAAACATACTTAACATTGAATCCTTTGTCATTATCAAAATAAGGTTCGATCTGGTGCTTTCGCCACCAATAGCTCTAGCTGATATTTTGTCGACGTAAAACCTCTTTCGGTCAATGAAAAAATTCAATTTTTTTAAAATGTCAAAGGGTAAATTAGTTCGGTGTTCCGTCAACTGATCTGATTTATCAGTCGACGAACAGTTTAAATGTCGAAGACTTTTCTCCTTTTAGTCGTTGGGGTTAAAGTGCATGGTCTAGTGAATATTTTTTGGTCGACGTATAAGCATCGTTTTGGCTGCCAAATTGAAGGTTTCAGTCGACGAATAGTTTTACGGTTGACTCAATAATTAGTTACCGACAATTTTTGTGTTAAATGATCAGTCGATAAATAAATTTTATCAGTCGACTGATTGAGTGAATTTTTCAAGATAAGCCCTAGTTCATATAAGTGGTTTTAGGTTTTCAATCAAGATGCAAATAAATGTGTAAGATGAATTGTTTTTTTTTTTTAAGTTTGATAGGTTTGTAAGCTTCATAATGATTTGAAAGTAAGTTTTCAGAATAATAATAGATTTTAAGTTTGAAAGAAACTAATTTTTAAGTTTTAAACAATGATTCTAAAGTTTTGAAAAATAGTTTTTAAGTTATCGAATGAATAATAGTTTTTAAGTTTTGAGAAGGTAGTTTTTAGGTTTCAAAAAAATAACTTAAGTTTGTTAAAAATAAAAAATAATTTTTAAGTCTTGAAAATAATAATGTTAAAAAATTTACGTTAAAAAATAGTTTTTAAGTTGAAAATAATTTTTTTAAAAGTAATTTTATAGTTAGAGATAATTTTTAGAATAATAATTTTTAAGTTTGAAAATAATTTTTAATTTTAAAAAATAGTTCTTTAGATTTTTGAAAAAATAATAATTTTTAAGTTTTGAGAAAATAATTTTTAGTTTTTTAAAAAATAATTTAAGATTTGAAAAAAAATCCAGTTAAAAGCAATTTTTAGTTAAAATTAATATTGAAGTTTTGAAAATAGTTTTTAAAAATAAAATAATTTATGTTTTCAAAAAAAATAGGTTAAAATTAATTTTTAAGTTAAAAATAATTTTGTGGTTTTAAAAAAATAGTTTATTTAAAAATAAAATAATTTTAAGTTAACAGTAATTTTTAAGTTTTGGAAAAAATTTTAAGTTAAAATATTTTTTTTAGGTTTGAGAAATATTTTAAAATAATAAATTTTTTAAATAATATTTTAAGTTCAATTTGGTTTGGTTTGATTTTAGTTTGATTTGATTTGATTTAAGATTGGTTTGAATTTGGTATGGTTTAAGTTTGGTTTGATTCAAGTCTAATTTGGGTTTGGTTTGGTTTAAGTTTGGTTTAGTTTGATTTATGTTTGGTTTGAATTTGGTTTGGTTTAATTTTGTTTGGTTTGAGTTGGGTTGGATTGAGTTTGAATTTGGTTTGGTTTAAGTTTGGTTTGATTCAAGACTGATTTGAGTTTAGTTTGGTTTAAGTTTGGTTTGGTTTGATTTGAGATTGGCTTGAATTTGGTTTGGTTTGATTTGAATTTTGGTTTGATTTGAGTTGGTTTGAGTTTCATCTCACCTAGGGGTTTTTCAAACATCGTAATCCTATGATTTTGTGAGATCAGGAGTAGTCTTAAGTTGTGTTTGGTTTAAGTGTAGTTTTAGGTCACCCAAGCAAGCGTCCTTGACTAAGCTCCCATGTTGTGGTGAGTTACATAGAGATCATTAAAAGTAACCACAATCCTAGACAGAGCTCTCAACTGTTCTCACCTAGATGACTTGGTACTCAATTTGGATCCTTGACAAGTTAGGGTTAACCTTGATTTCACTAATCCTAAGTACGCGTATGTGTAGGTTGAGTTATTGAGGTGACAACTAACTTGTCACCTCCTATTTGAAATTTAAGTTTATTATTTAGAAAACAGATTTGGACCTCAGGTACAAAGTATTAGTTTGGTCCTACTTGCATTGTTAAGAAAATTTTCGGAAACCATGCTTGGACTTGGTTACTAAGGTTTTGACTGACCAATGAAAGATAAGACTTGTTAGTTGACTTGGGTTTATATCTGAGTCGAGATTTGTTTTACACAACCCTTTGGGACCCAAGTATCATGTTTAGATACTTGGTGCCCATGTTGAACTTGTCTAACATTGTCTTGAGTTCGTCAACTTATCCTTTCAAAGAGAAATTTTCTTCCTCAAATTTTACAACTCAAGGGGAGAATCTAATTTTAATTTATTCTTAACAAATTAAGACTTAATTTTCAATTTAAACCGATCTAAAATTTAATTAATTTTTAAATTTCAACTTAACTTAAATTTACATTAAAACATAGTTGAAAACTAAACCCGATTTTAAAATTAATTTTTTTCAATCCTTAAACAAATTTTTAAACATTTACAACTTAAAAAATAAATAAGATTTTATCAAAGATGAAATTTCAATCAAATATTTAATTTTGTAACATAAACTTAGTTTAAAATCCTAATTAAAGCGCTTAAACTAAATTTTCCTAAACTTTTAAAACTTAAACTAATTTTTAAAACTTAAACTATTTACAGAATTGAAATTTAATTACTAAATTTTTGACTTAAACATAAGCTTTAAAACCTAAACATTAAACACACTTTTGACTTTTACTATGTTACCTTTTTGAAACTTAAAACTCAGATTATGTGTCGTCCAATGGAAAAAATCACACACTCCTTAATAATTTTTTATAATCATCTATGACCCAGCGATCCGCAGAACAAGCTCATCCGATGGGGAGGAAGGCACTCAGAGCTGACGCGCAGAACTAAGCATGCAAGCCGCCATTGAAGGAATCTCCGAGCCGAGATGATAAGCTACTTATTTACATCCATCGATCATATACTCCACAAAGGAGTGTACATCACATCTAGATCGAAAGTAAATAAAAAGCTTGGCTAAACATGTGCCGTATTTAATTACTAAAATTAAATACTAATTTAGCCTCATCAACACAGAGGATTCAAATAATTACAACCATGCACAACCAATCACATACATACATTATTTAAGTCATAATAGTTGGAATCTCATGCCTGTAACCAAAGAGTTAGCCTACGCACATCCTACTATTATCCGACAAAAATAAAATACATGATAATATGTGCAAAAAGTAACCGAATCCAAAACATAAAATCGGAAACCTCAGCTCTGATACCAATTGTTGGAGTATGGCTTGGCGGTTTTCCTAAGCGAACATCGGGTCGTCCATGAGAGACCTCTCCATGTCTACGGATTAAAAATTTAATCCGAATAAAGACCTATCTCCCAAACGACCGTCTCGTCGTCGTACTAATTGGTTCATGTTACAACTTAGTCAAACTTGATAGTAAGCCTTGTAACTCGCCTAACCAATTGGTCACGGAAAAGATGACGAGCGAATCTCCATTTTTGTGTTTATTATCGGGGTCTAAAATAATTAATTAACAATAATAATTATCAAATAATTAAGAACATGATAATTAATTAACACCACATGCAATGATAGAATCAAAGAGCCAATGAAGAGGTTATACCTTCCCGTTACCTCGCGATCTTCTATCGTATGACCCTCCCCTCTTGGACGTCGAGTGGGCGACGATCTACTAAGAATCGGAATCACCAATGGTCACCAATTAATCCTCCTTCTTCCTCCTTCTTCAATGCGCCAACTAAACCCTAGAAGCTAGGGTTTCCGCCGGCTCCTCCATGCAAGATGAAGGCAAAGAAGAAGGGAGAAGAGCTCTTCTCCCTCTCAACCACCCTAACCAACCTCTCCTTCTTCTTCCTATCTCACGGCACTAAGCACGCAAGGAAGAAGATAAGTCCACCACCTTCTTCTCTTCCGGCGACAAACACCACAAGAGAAGACTCCACCCGCCGTCGGCCACCCTCTTCTTAACCCTTGCTTCCGCACGCCACAAGGGAGGTAGAAGCTTCTCCTTGTCTAGTGAACGTCGGAGGCAATAAAGAAGGGAGAGGAGAAGAGAAGTGGAAGAAAACCAAGGGTTTTCTCCACCTCCACCGCCGACCGACAACCTTCACCTTGCACAGGCAAAGCCTTCTTCTTCTCTTCTCGCCGCACACCACAAAAGGGAGAGGAAAGCTCCTCCTTTGGCTAGTGGTTGCTGGCAGCAAGAAGGATGAGAGGAGAAGGCATGAAGAAGAAGAAGAGCCAAGCTCTTCCACCTACCGGTACCCAAGGAGAGAGAAGGGAGAGAGGGGAGGAGAAAGAGAGGTTTAGGGTTTTAGGATTAATTGGATTAATTGGTTTCATGATACCATGGGGTATTTATATGGCTACAATAGGGACCATGAGGAGGAGTTGGGTCTTGGCCTGTTAATGGATCCAATCCCGATCCATTAATAAAGAATCATTCCACTAAAGGCCCTTCATTGAACCACCTCACCAACCCCCATATTTTCATATGGGCTCCACCTATTATGAGTACAATTTCTCCCCATGTTTAAAATATCGATTGCTCATTGACTAATTTAAATTACTGATAATTTTAACTGATTAACATCTAACTCCTTGATTAGTACCACTCATCCTTATCATCATGTTGGACCAAGTCCACTTGCAAGATTTAACATGATGAACCTTATAAGCTCATCAAGGGGGCATCATCATCCCGACTCACCAGGACACGAATTCCGTCTATAATCAATGACACACCATGTAAATAATATTCTTTCCCAACTTACTGGGCCTATCAATTTAACAGAATAAATCTCATCCATTGGTAAATCAAGGAAACAACTATTAAGTACATGTGTCCGTTATTATATTGGGATTCAGAGCATGTACTCCATAATAATCCGAGGTTCAATCCAATTATAAAGTCAGTATAAATTGGATGATCTCTATGTTGGTCCTGCTCAATGCACACAAAGTGCACTAGTATAATTCTATGTTCAAAACAAATCAACGCCAAATTACAATACATTCATCCCGATGGTTTGTCTAAATCCATCTCGATTATGAGCCTCTACTTATACTTTACAAGGCACTGGTAATATGATCTTCCATGCGTCACCACACATGTTATCTACAGTGTAATGTATTGGACATTTTGCAGATACTAACATAAACATGCAACCTGTGATTTTGTGATTCTCTTTCAAAATATAGATGTTCATACAAAAAGCAAGACTTTTAGTATACATCCTAACAATCTGCCACTTATACTAAAAGACTCTGCTGTCCTCACAATGTCATACATCTGACTCCCTTATCCTCCACATGCCTAAAAGCTCTCGCTATCAAGGCCTCTGTGAAAAGATCTCCCAGGTTGTCCTTTGATGTAATCTAGGCGACAACAACTTTTCCTCACTTGGGTGGTACTTGCGCTCTATGTGTTTACTCGCCTTATGGGCTCGTGGTTCCTTCGAGTTTGCAATAGCACCACTATTATCACAACAAATTACGATAGTTCTGTGCAAACCAGGAATCACATCCAAGTCCATCATGAGGTTCCTGAACCATATAGCTTCCTTTGGCCGCCGCAGAGGTTGCCACATACTCAGCTTCCATGCTGAAGCCCGTCACGCATTTCTGCTTGACACTCCTCCATACTATGGTTCCACCTCCTAATGTAAACACAAAACCCTGAGGAATACTTATTTTGTCCCTATCCGATTGGAAATCTGAATCCGTAAAACCTACAGGGAGTAATTGGTCTGCCCGGTAAACCAGCATATAATCCCTAGTCCTTCTCAGGCACTAATATATGCTTTACCGCAATCCAATTTCCCTGACCTGGGTTACTCTGATATCTGCTAACCATGCCCACAGCAAAGCAGATATTCAGTCTCATTTATAGCATACATGAGGCTTCCTATAGCCGAAGTATAAGGAACTGCCTTTTATCTCCTCTATCTCCTTTGATGTTTTAAGACACATCTCCTTAGATAGAGGTACTCCATGCCTGAAAGGTACAAAACCTTTCTAGAAGTTTTCCATACTAAAACGATCTAGAATAGTATCTCTGTATGAAGCATGGGATAAGCACAACATCCTTTTCTGGCGATCTCTTAGAACTTTGATCCCAAGGATGTGTCCCGCTTCTCCCATGTCCTTCATATTAAACTTCTTGGATAACCATACCCTTATGTCTGATAATACTTTGTCATTGTCGCCAATGAACAAAATATCATTTACGTATAGTACAAGAATACCACTACGTTTCTGTCACATATCTTATATACACAAATCTCATCTGGTCTTTGAACAAATCCATATAACTGGATTATCTCATAAAAGTGGATGTTCCTTGTCATAAGTCCAGGGATCTGATTCATGTTCACCAGGGACCAAATCCAAAAGACTCCCCCAAGAACATGAATCTTTTAGGTTGTCTAACAACCCTCCCACTATAACGAGGTACCACCTGTGTATCTTCTGTGACACGCGGAGCAGTGACTTATGGTACATCCTCTTGTACCGTTGGTAGTCCGAACGTCCCCTCTAAATTCGTCAAGAACAAGTCTACTCATGGGCTTGTGGTTCATCACATAGTCTTCCTCTAAGAATCGAGCATTCGTACTAACGATTACCTTCTGATCCTTAGGACTATAGAACAGACCACCTTTCGTCCCTCTAGGATAGCCTACGAACAAGCGCACTTTTGTACAAGATTCCAACTTATCAGTATCTCCCTTCAGCACATGTGCTAGACTACCCCAAATCCGAATATGTCTTAGACTAGGTTTTTGCTTAGTTCACATTTCTATGGGAGTAGAGGGTACTGACCTAGATGGTACCAAGTTCAGTCCGTACGCTGTCGTTTCCAGAGCATATCCCTAGAACAAATCTGGCAACTCGGAGCAGCTCATCATCGACCTAACCATCTCCATAAGAGTCATATTCCTTCACTCTGCTACACCGTTCTGTTGGGGCATACCGGATGCAGACAATTGGGATTGAATCCCAACCTCTGATAAGTAAGTCCTAAACTCTCCCAAGAGGTACTCGCCACCACAATCCAATCGTAGTGTCTTGATACTTTTACCTTGATGTTTCTCGACATCAGCCTTGAATTCATTGAACTTATCAAAGGATTCAGACTTGCGGCACATCAAATAAATGTACCTATACCTTGAATAATCATCTATAAAATAGACAAAGTATTCAAAGCTACCGCTATACTGGATAAACATAGGACCACACAAATCAGAATGAACCAACTCTAAAATATCTTTGGCCCTATACCCCTTGGCCTTGAAAGGCCTCTTGGTCATCTTACTACCTAAGCATGATTCACAGGTTGGGAAGTTTTCCACCACCAATGAACCCAAGAGCCCATTGGCTATCAACCTTTGAATCCTACTAAGGTTAATATGACCAAGCCTTAGATGTCAAAGGTATGTTTGGATCATCTTGGAAGGTACCTTTCTCTTATTTTGGTTAGATGATGAGCTATTAACTTTTATTTACACCGTGGGAGATTTTGGTTCTAAAGTGTACCAATTGCCTATCAATATACCTGAACAGATAATCTTTCTATAACACAAAGTAATAGAATATCCATCCTTTATTATTTCAGAAACTGAAATAGAGTTCTTTCTAAAAATTAGGTATATAAAAGCAATCATCGAAAAACCAAAACTTTATTTTCCTATCTAAAGAAAAATAAATAACTTCCACTGCAATGGTCGCCACCTCCGTAGCATATCCCATGTTGACGGTAATCTCTTCCTCAGCTAGTCATCGGGTTTCCTGGAACCCCTGCAAAGAAATGCAGACATGATTAGTGGCTCCCGTATCTACATACCAGGTACCGGTAGATAACACCGCTAAACATGTTACAATGACAAAAGAAAAAGATATACCTGAATTATTCTTCTGACGGTGGGGACAACCCGCCTTCCAATGTCCAGACTGCTTGCACGTGAAGCACTTGCCTTTTGGCTTCTTCACGCCACCCTGAGGTCCCTGTAATCCAGCCACTTTCTTTGCCCCAGCTTATTTTTTCTTCTTCTTGCCTTTCGGTTTAGAAGTAGAAATCACTTGAGCAATGAAAGTATGTGAACTCTGAGGAGAAAACCCTTTTGCCTCCTGGAGTTCTGTCAGAAGTTCTGCTAACGAATATGTACGTTTGTTCATATTGTAGCTTAGGCAAAACTGCTCAAAACTCTTTGGTAGAGATTGGAGGATGAGATTGACCTGGGTTTCCCCATCAATTTCTGCTCCAAGAATTTCCATCTCATTTAACCAAGCCATCATTTTGAGAACATGTACCCTCACGGGCATACCCTCAATCATGGGGGTCGTCGTCATGTTTCTCAGGACCTCTTGCCTAGAGACCCGATTATGATGTCCAAAGAGTTCGTTGAGATTGGACGTTTTATCACTGGAAATGGAAGAAGCCTAATGTTGATGACTCTGTTAGTGATATGAGAAAAGTGTCCTAAGACAATCGCCTTATGATTGTAATCATTTATTTTTAATAAATGAATATTCACTATTTGAGAATACATGATTATTTGATTAAGATCTTAAGCTCATTTACTGAATGTCTGCAATACAATTCACAGCATGAGAGAATTTGTGATGAATTCACAACTAGTGATTATCTCTACATGTGCAATTGTGAAGTATTGAAATTGTCCCTAGTCGATGAATTGATAAATACGGATACTATCAATTCTGTTGAGACTAGCATGGGTTATTCTCTAATCAGCTGATTCTCACTGGCTGGTGACATGGAGATGTCCGGAGATAAACATGAATGCTAGTTAAGGAAACTAGTTCATTGGAGTGACTGGCTGTAAAACTTCATATGGTAGTCTACATATAGATATGTCAGTGAAGTTCTTACTGCAGCTTAAGTGCGATGTTCCTTTGACTTGCGATGTTCAAGTCATCTTGGTCATGGAGACTTATACTTTGACATCTTAAGCAAGCATCTCCAAGGAGGTGTGGACCCAGGATGATTGGGTATAAGCCGAAGTGCCCGAAGATGTTTGAACAGCCCATAAAGGATTCACCACTCCTTGCGAGGAGATGTATACCCGAGGCCTAACGTCGGATTGTTACTCGAAGCCTCTGGCTAGAGCATGACATGTTCAGAGTATGAATCTCTTAAATACATGAGAGTAATTAGAATCCATAGGACGAGGAAATGTTACTTGGGCTAGGTGTGATGTAGTTGTTGGGACCGGGTGCATGTCGACAAGGATACGGGTTCGTAAAATTTTAAATTTTTACGTGCAGCGGAAGAATTAGCATAAAATAATTTTCTAAATTATTTTAACACGTATCTAGCATGCAACCTTATGATGTGTTGACATAATTATAAATTAAAACATTGCGAAAAAGTAAACTAATTTACTAAGTACCTCTCGTAACTCGAAGTAAGGGACGAGATCCAACCGTAGCGTCCCTTGGAAGCTCCACCTCTATTCGCGTCCACGCCGAGTTCTCTTCGGGATGACTTCGCAAAGTCACGAGTTTTATGTCGACGAGAACTACTAGATTCTCTATAGCACAACTAAGAAGATCAACAAGAGAAAAGTATGGGAAACTCACTAACAAGAATCGGAATCCAAATTCCGGGAAGGAAGGAGAGGTGATCCGCTTCTTCTCTTCTTGGTTGGCTTCTCCTTCTTCTTGATGGCTCACGGCACCACTTGGAGGAGAAGATGCGCTGGCCCTAGGTGAAGGAGGCACCGGCCCTAGGGTCCAAGGTGGCGCCAGCCCTAGCTAGGGAGAGGGAAGAAGAGAAGAGAGAATAAGAGAGAGAGGGAGGAAGCTCTATCAATTGATTACTCAATTAATTGGAATTAAGGGCTAGCCTTTGGTTCCTTTATATAGTTGCACCTCCCTTGCCAAGTCTCCCTCTTAACGGAATTTTTATAAGAAATTTATCCTATAAATTCTCTTTATTAATTATTCCGTTTAACCAAGTCTTATTATAACTAATTTATAATAAAACAAATACCTTCTCTTCTTTTTATGGAATAAAATTTTATAAGAAATTTATAAACTTTCTTATTATGGAAAAATTAATTCATAAGTGATTTTATAAAATTAAAATAAAGCATTTCATGGATCATTTTAATTTCCATAAAAAGAATAAATTTCTACAAATTTATATAAATTTTCTTATACAAATTTATTTATCCATAATTAATAAAACAAATCGCGCTAGATTTATTTTATTAATTAAACCAATTAAATTGGTTTATTCCCTCTTATTGGCCGGCCAAACCAAGAGGGTAGACACCCTCTTTGGTCGGCCAAAAATAACCCGAACCGATCGTGAATTAAACTCATTTAATTCGCCCAATAAGCCTTCAAAAGACTTAGCCATTTTTAGTTTCCGTTGCGCCTCTGATTAACTCAGATTCGACTTATTTCTCTTGATCGGAAAATCTAATTTTCAACTCGTTTTAAATCCCTCGGATTACTCGTAGTGCGTGTGACTAAATAGGCTTTCGATTTATGTTGGTCGTCTATAATTAACCCATTAATTATAGAACGATCATGAGTGNACCGAATTAACGGAATTTAACGGAATTAGTTATAAGAAATTTATCTTATAAATTTTCTTATTAATTATTCCGTTTAAACCGGTCTTTATTATAAACTAATTTATAATAAAACTAATTCTTCTTCTCTTTAAATTATGGAATAAATTTTTATAAGAAATTTATAAACTTTCTTATTATGGAAAAATCAATTCATAATTGATTTTATAAAATTAAAATAAACCAATTCATGGATTATTTTAATCTTCCATAAAAGAATAAATTTCTATAAATTTTATTTATATAAATTTCTTTATACAAATTTATTTATCCATAATTTATAAAATAAATCACTAGATTTATTTTATTAATTAAACCAATTAAATTGGTTTTTCCTCTTATTTGGCCGGCCACCAAAGAGGGTTTACACCCTCTTTGGCCGGCCAAAACCAACCCAAGCGCGAATTAAACTCATTTAATTCGCCCAAAAAGCCTTCAAAAGACTTAGCCATTTTTAGCTTCCATTGCGCCTCTGACTAACTCAGATTCGACTTATTTCTCTTGATCGGAAAATCCAATTTTCAACTCGTTTTAAATCCCTCGGATTACTCGTAGTGCGTGTGACTAAATAGGCTTTCGATTTATGTTGGCCGTCTATAATTAACCCATTAATTATAGAACGATCATGAGTGGCACCTAGTAGTACATCATGATCCCCAATTAATCGAAAGATCAACGGTTTGACCTCAGAAGAAATTATTCTGAAACCCTTCAGCAGCTCTAATGAATCGTGCCCCATTCCCTTCACACCTTATACCCACTTGGTTCAGGACACGGTCATGGTGTCAGTCCCCACTAGGCTGACTATGTCACACCTAGCCCAAGTAGTGTCTTTCTCGTCCTTTGGATTTCTAATTACTCTCATGTATTTAAGAGACTCGCACTCTTAACATGATATGCTCTGGCCAGAGGCTTTGAGTAACAATCCGACGATAGGCCTGGGTATACATCTCCTCGCAAGGAGTGGTGAATCCTTTGTAGGCTGTTCAAACATCTTCGGGCACTTCGGCTTATACCCGATCATCCTGGGTCCACATCTCCTTGGAGATGCTTGCTTAAGATGTCAAAGTATAAGTCTCCATGACCAAGATGACTTGAACACCGCAAGTTAAAGGAACATCGCACTTAAGCCGCAGTAAGATCTTCATTGACATATCTACATGTAGATTCCCATATGAAGTCTCACAGCTAGTCACTCCAATGAACTAGTTCCCTTAACTAGCATCCATGTTTATCTCCGGACATCCCAATGTCACCAGCTAGTGAGAATCAGCTGATTAGAGAATAACCCATGCTAGTCTCAACAAAATTGATAGTGTCCGTTTTTATCAATTCATCGACTAGGGATAATTTCAATACTTCACAATTACACATTAGAGATAATCACTAGTTGTGATCCTATCACAAATTCTCTTATGCTGTGAGTTGTATTGCGGACATTCAGTAGATGAGTTTAAGATCCCAATCAAATACACAAAACATGTACACTAAAATAGTGAATTATCATTTATTAAAATAAATGTTTACATCATAAGGCGATTGCCTTAGGACACTTCTCTCATATCACTAACAAACTCCCACTTGGCCTAATGCCAATCGCTACGGTATCCAATACCACAGGCTCTAATATGACCCTCAAACTTGTTTTGAGGCAAGGCCTTAGTTAAAGGATCCGCTATATTCCTTTCAGTGGCAACTCTCTCAATTTGTATGTCATTCTTACTTATAATCTCTCTGATCAGATGATAGCGTCGAAGCACGTGTTTGGATCGCTGATGAGACCTTGGTTCCTTTGCTTGTGCAATAGCTCCATTGTTGTCGCAGTATACCGGCACTGCTTCATCAATGGTTGGAACCACGCCAAGTTCGGAGACAAACTTCTTGATCCAGACTGCTTTCCTTTGCTGCTTCCAAAGCTGCGATATATTCCGCTTCCGTGGTAGAATCGCTACGGTGTCTTGTTTGGAACTCTTCCAACTTACTGCGCCTCCATTCAAAGTAAATACGTATCCAGACTGCGATTTGGAGTCATCCTTATCTGTCTGGAAACTGGCATCTGTATACCCATGTATTATCAAATCTCCTTCTCCATATATTAGAAATACATCCTTAGTTCTTCTTAAGTACTTAAGGATTGTCTTAACAGCCGCCAATGATCCATTCCTGGATCAGATTGGTATCTGCTCGTGACGCTCAGAGCATACGATACATCGGGCCTAGTACATAACATAGCATACATGATAGATCCTATTGCGGATGCATAGGGAATCTTATTCATGCTAATCCTCTCGTCTTCTGTGCGCGGACACATAGACTTCGAAAGGTTGATCCCATGCCTGATGGGAAGGTAACCTTTCTTGGATTCCGACATGCTAAACCTTTTTAGCATTCGGTCTATATATGTAGACTGCGAAAGACCAAGCAACCGTTTTGATCTATCTCTATAGATTCTAATCCCAAGGATATAGGTTGCTTCTCCCAGGTCTTTCATGGAGAAAGTTTTGGACAACCAAATTTTAACTGTCTGTAAAACTGATACATCGTTTCCTATAAGCAATATGTCATCGACATATAATACTAGGAATACGACTGCACTCCCACTAACCTTCTTGTACACACAAGGTTCGTCAGGATTTTGTGAGAAATCAAACTCTTTGATTGTCTCATCAAAATGGATGTTCCAGCTCCTAGATGCTTGCTTCAGTCCATATATGGATCGTCGAAGCTTGCATACTTTGGTTTTATCAACCGATGTGTAACCTTCAGGTTGTATCATGTATACATCCTCAATCAGGTTTCCATTAAGGAAAGCTGTTTTCACATCCATTTGCCATATCTCATAATCATAATGAGCTGCTATGGCTAGGAGCATCCGAATGGATTTAAGCATAGCTACTGGCGAATAGGTTTCGTCATAATCAATTCCTTGTTTCTGACGATATCCTTTTGCCACTAATCTAGCCTTAAAGGTAACAACATTACCTTCCATGTCGGTTTTCTTCTTGAAAACCCACTTGCACCCTATGGGTTTGATCCCTTCAGGTGGGTTAACCAAGTCCCATACTTGATTTTCGTACATGGAATCCATTTCCGACTTCATGGCCTCAAGCCATTTGTCCCTTTCTGAACTTTTCAGAACTTCTTCATAACTGATAGGTTCGTCATCACCAATGAGCAACACGTCGTTCGATTCACTTACGAGAAATCCGTATCTCTCTGGAATGTTGCGTGTCCTATCAGACCTACGAAGAGGTGGTGTAGTTTTAGGTTCAACTGATAGCTCATCACTATGAGTTCTCGGTTGTGGGTCTAGACTAGGTGTCTCTTTAATGTCTATTGGAGTTCCTTGAACTTCATCAAGCTCAATGCCACTCCCACTATTTTCTTGTAAAAGAAATTCTTTTCCAGAAATACAGCATGCCTTGAAACAAACACCTTTTGTTCCAAGGGATGATAGAATTGGTAACCCTTCGTTTCCTTAGGGTATCCAATAAATAGACATTTATCAGACTTAGCATCCAATTTGTCTGATACATTCCGCTTCACATAAGCAGGACAACCCCATATCTTAAGGTGAGTTAAGTGGGGTTTCTTACTATTCCATGTCTTATATGGAGTAGTAGAGACTACCTTGGTCGGGACTCTGTTTAGCAAGTAAACAGCTGTCTTTAGTGCATAGCCCCAAAAGGATTTTGGAAGAGTTGCATGATTCATCATCGACCTAACCATGTCCATCAAGGTTCGGTTGCGCCTCTCAGATACACCATTATGCTGTGGTATATACGGCGGAGTCCATTGAGACAATATCCCATTGTCCCTAAGATAATCTTGAAATTCTTGACTTAAGTATTCACCACCCCGATCGGATCGAAGTATCTTAATACTTTTGCCAAGTTGTTTGTTTACTTCATTTCTGAATTCTTTGAATTTATCAAAAGCTTCAGATTTGTGTTTCATCAAGAACACATAACCGAATCGTGAGTGATCATCGATAAAGGTGATGAAGTAGTTATAGCCTCCTTGTGCTTGAGTTGACATTGGTCCGCATACATCGGTATGTATTAGACCAAGCAACTCTCCCACTGGATTACCTTTTCCGGGAAAGGGTAATTTGGTCATCTTGCCTTTCAAGCATGATGCGCATGTATCAAATGAACCGGGTTCAAATGATTCCAAAATTCCACATCGGTGTAATTCGGTCATGCGTTTCTTACTTATATGGCCAAGACGACAGTGCCACGTGTAGGAGTCTATTCGATTATCTATTCGAGCACGTTTATTACTAACTTCGATATTGAAAACGTCACTGGATAAATCTAACGTGTAGATGCCATTGCACAAAGTTCCATTCCCATAAAGAACGCCATTTAAAGTTATGTAACAACAATTGTTACTGAAAGTTAAATGATAACCTTTTTCATTCAAACATGAAATAGATACAATGTTCTTTATTAATGAAGGAACAAAATAACAATTATCCAATTCTAAGATACGTCCGGTAGGGAGCTTCAGCAAATATGTTCCGATGGCAACAGCAGCAATCTTTGCTCCATTCCCAACTCTCAAATTCGCTTCTCCCTTGACGAGTCTTCTTCTATTCCTTAGCCCCTGTATGTCATTACATATATGTGAGCCACACCCAGTATCAAGTACCCAGGTATTTGAGGAAATAGAGTGACATTCAATAATGAAGATACCTGAAGAGGATGGGGCATCGGATGCCTTCTTCTTCATGGACTCAAGATAAATCTTGCAGTTTCTTCGCCAGTGACCTTCCTTGCCACAGTGATGGCAAGTGTCATTTGGGGTTTTTCAGTCTTTTCGGCCTTTTTCTTCTTTCCCTTATTCTGTTCTTTAGGCTTCCTCTTAGAACCTTTCTTTGAGGAACCAACTAACAGTGTTGTCTTCTGATCCTGCTTTACAGAAGGCTCTGCAGTCTTCAGCAGGTTGAGCAACTCAGGAAACTGGTCTAGAGTTGCATTTTCAGAAGGACGTTTGGGAAGTTGATCTTCAAGGACATAAGCAGGCTTTTCTGCCTTAAGGACTATCCTCAAGTTTCTAAGCCAGTCCATGAAGTTCGGCCTAGTCAGTTTATTGGTGTCCAAAATGGAACACAATTTTATGTGAGAAGACATGATCGAGTGATTAACCTAGAAATACAAATTGAGATTATGTGAGAAGATTTATTAAAGAATGTATCAACATACATAAATTAAATCCCATTTATTTTACGAATTGAATCACCCTTATTATCAATTCGGGAGATTGTAGGAACATTTCCAAATAGGTTGATATCCAAACATAGATAAGAACCACCATGGCTGTGGCCATCAAGTTTTTCTTAGCTATGAAGGTAGGTAATTATACCGATTACACATCACATATATGTAACTATCACTTTATGCTATCAACTAATTGAATGTTTGCATAAATCATTAGGTTGTTAACTCATTAACAAGTATGTATCATTATACATAGCACCTAACTGCACCTCTCTTTACATCGACCTTGGCTGTGGCACAACAAATCGATGCTCCAAGCTTAAGGCTGACCCATTAATCAAGAAATAGTTTTAATATGGTTGGAGCTCATTCAACCGTTTAGTCAGGCTTGGATGTGTCCAACAACCAAAACTAAGGATTGACCTCTGACTCCAACTATATTATTCATAAACTAATTCCATGGTTTGAACATGTTGAGGTTCAAGTCGGGCATGGATGTGTCCATCAACCCAAGCGAGAAACAAAACTCCGGTTCTAACCATATTAATGGAAGGTGTTAGCCTTAATATTTTTGTAAGGGGTGTTTGGGTCTCATTCTTTGTTAAGCACATTCATGACAAAAATTATGTCATGACTAACGATTTCCTTAATAAAGTATGTATGTGACTTAATTTATCAAGTTTCATGAATTAAATTAGGAACCGGATTTACTAATTACAATTTCATACTTTAGTAAAGGAATTGTTTTGGGAAACAATTTCCTAAATTGTCATAATTAATTTCGGAAATAATATGTTCAAGACTTTGATTTCTCTAAATCAAATCTTATTAAATTAAGAGACAAATCCCTTAATACAACTACATATTATTTTCATGAAAATCTTATTTAAGAAACTCTATAGGAAACCATTTTGCTAATTAATTTTGGAGACAACAATATGTAAGAGCATTACCTCTTAAAACATATTTTATTCATAGATTTAATTAATTACAACAAATCGTTTTCTAAGGGTGGCTCCCCGAGGCTCAGATACCCAAAGAAAAATAATTTTTCGTAAATCCAATTGGACGGCTCCCCGAGGCTCAATCCAAATCAAACATGACAATTTCAATTAAAATTGGGAAATTAAATTACAACAACTAACTTTAAATTGGACGGCTCCCCGAGGCTCAATCGAAAATAAAGAATTTTGTTGTCAATTTAAAAACCAATTCAAATTTAATTGTCAATTAATTGTCCATGAATTTGTCTAGACTTTCTCAAAAGAAAGTGCCCAAAATTGCGAGATTTCAAAAATAATTTTTCAGAATAATTGTAAGTTTCTGGTAAAAAGAAAACTTACATATTTCCAAAAATTGGAAAATTTCTAAAATAGAAAAATTTCCAAAATTTGGAAAGTTTCCAAAGATGGGAAGTTTTCACAATTATCATAAAATTTTAGAAACTAGAAAATTCCAAACGTTTGCGAAATTTCATGAAGATTTCCAAACTTTGAAATTTCTAAATCTAAAATCTATTATAATTTGAAAGTTTCCATAATTGAAAAATTTTTCCGAAATTGAGATCATGACAAAGTGTTCCGTAAAACAATTATATGATGATGTCGAACACTAACCGACTCTGATACCACTGTTGGGACCGGGTGCATGTCGACAAGGATACGAGTTCGTAAAATTCAAAATTTTTACGTGCAGCGGAAGAGTTTGCATAAAATAATTTCCTAAATTATTTTTAACTTCGTATCTAGCATGCAACCTTACATTGTGTTGACATAATCATAAAATAAAACTTTACGGAAAAGTAAACAAATTTACCAAGTACCTCTCGTATCTCGAAGTAAGGGACGAGATCCAACCGTAGCGTCCCTTGGAAGCTCCACCTCTATTCGCGTCCACGCCGAGTTCTCTTCGGGATGACTTCACAAAGTCACGAGTTTTGTGCCGACGAGAACTACTAGATTCTCGGAAGGCACAACTAGAAGGACAAGAGAAATAATGGAAAAACTAACCAATGAAGTAACGGAATCGTATTCCGGAAGAGAGGAGTCGCTATCCGCTTCTTCTACTTCGTGTTCGGGTTCTCCTTCTTCTTGGTTGCTCACGCCAACTTCACCCTTGGAGGAAGGTTGGGTGCGTCGGCCCTAATCCACAAGAATGGGCGCCGGCCCTAAGGGAAGAAGAAGAAGAAGAGGAGAGATTAAGAGAGAGAGAGGGAGAGCTCTAATAACAATTGCTCGATTTGGTTAGGAATAAGGGCTAGCCTTTGGTTCCTTTATATAGTAGCAACTCCTTTGCTAAGTCTCCCTCTAAATCGAATTAACGAATTTAACGGAATTAGTTATAAGAAATTTATCTTATAAATTTTCTTATTAATTATTCCGTTTAAACCGAGTCTTTATTATAAACTAATTTATAATAAAACTAATTCTTCTTCTCTTTAAATTATGGAATAAATTTTTATAAGAAATTTATAAACTTTCTTATTATGGAAAAATCAATTCATAATTGATTTTATAAAATTAAAATAAACCAATTCATGGATTATTTTAATCTTCCATAAAAGAATAAATTTCTATAAATTTTATTTATATAAATTTCTTTATACAAATTTATTTATCCATAATTTATAAAATAAATCACACTAGATTTATTTTATTAATTAAACCAATTAAATTGGTTTTTCTCCTCTTATTTGGCCGGCCACCAAAGAGGGTTTAACACCCTCTTTGGCCGGCCAAAACCAACCCAATAAGCCGCGAATTAAACTCATTTAATTCGCCCAAAAAGCCTTCAAAAGACTTAGCCATTTTTTTGCTTCCATTGCGCCTCTGACTAACTCAGATTCGACTTATTTCTCTTGATTGGAAAATCCAATTTTTAACTCGTTTTAAATCCCTCGGATTACTCGTAGTGCGTGTGACTAAATAGGCTTTCGATTTATGTTGGCCGTCTATAATTAACCCATTAATTATAGAACGATCATGAGTGGCACCTAGTAGTACATCATGATCCCCAATTAATCGAAAGATCAATGGTTTGACCTCAGAAGAAATTATTCTGAAACCCTTCAGCAGCTCTAATGAATCGTGCCCCATTCCCTTCACCACCTTATACCCACTTGGTTCAGGACACGGTCAATGGTGTCAGTCCCCACTAGGTTGACTATGTCACACCTAGCCCAAGTAGTGTCTTTCTCGTCCTTTGGATTTCTAATTACTCTCATGTATTTAAGAGACTCACACTCTTAACATGATATGCTCTGGCCAGAGGCTTTGAGTAACAATCCGACGATAGGCCTGGGTATACATCTCCTCGCAAGGAGTGGTGAATCCTTTGTAGGCTGTTCAAACATCTTCGGGCACTTCGGCTTATACCCGATCATCCTGGGTCCACATCTCCTTGGAGATGCTTGCTTAAGATGTCAAAGTATAAGTCTCCATGACCAAGATGACTTGAACACCGCAAGTCAAAGGAACATCGCACTTAAGCCGCAGTAAGATCTTCATTGACATATCTACATGTAGATTCCCATATGAAGTCTCACAGCTAGTCACTCCAATGAACTAGTTCCCTTAACTAGCATCCATGTTTATCTCCGGACATCCCAATGTCACCAGCTAGTGAGAATCAGCTGATTAGAGAATAACCCATGCTAGTCTCAACAGAATTGATAGTGTCCGTTTTTATCAATTCATCGACTAGGGATAATTTCAATACTTCACAATTACACATTAGAGATAATCACTAGTTGTGATCCTATCACAAATTCTCTTATGCTGTGAGTTGTATTGCGGACATTCAGTAGATGAGTTTAAGATCCCAATCAAATACACAAAATATGTACACTCAAATAGTGAATTATCATTTATTAAAATAAATGTTTACATCATAAGGCGATTGCCTTAGGACACTTCTCTCATATCACTAACACTGAGGCCGTCCAGCCAAGTCCATATGTGTAACCTGTACAACCTGCACACTCAATATACACATATAAGAATATAAGGATAAACCTAACTTAAACCCTTTGCCCAAACATCAAAACACCTGGTTACTCCAGACCCAGATTGCCTCAACAAATATGACTTAACTTAAGATGCCAAAGATACATTTGGTTCATTTTTGAAGGTTCTTTTCTCTTATTATGATTAGATGAAGAGCTATTAATTTCTATTTGCATCGTGGGAGTTTTTGGATTAAGAGTGTATAAATTGCCAACCAATGTACCAGAACAGATAATCTCCCTATTCCTTTTTATAACAACTCTGTCATTAAAAGAAATAGAATATCCATCCAAAAATAATTTAGAAACTGATGTAAGATTATATCTAACTGAAGGTACATAAAGGCAATTTCTTAAAACCAAAGTGTTATTTCCATCAAAAGATAAATAAACATCTCCCATTGCATTAGCCGCCACCTCCGTAGTATTGCCCATGTAGACGGTAATCTCTCCCTTAGTTAGTTGTCTGGTTTCCTGGAACCCCTGCAAAGAATTGCAGACATGATCAGTGGCTCCCGTATCTACACACCAGGTACCGGTAGATAACACTGCTAAACATGTTTCAACAACTTAGCAAAAACATATACCTTGATTTTTCTCCTTTCGACGGGGATAGTCTGCCTTCCAATGTCCAGTCTGCTTGCACGTGAAGCACTTGCCTTTTGGCTTCTTCACTCCAGTTTGAGGTCCTTGAGATCCTGCCGCCTTCTTTGCTAAACCTTGTTTCTACTTCTTCTTGCCTTTCGGTTTAGAAGTAGAAGCCTTTTCAGCAACAAAAGCATGAGCACTCTGACTAAATAGCCCCTCTACAACCTGGAGTTCTGTCAGAAGTTCCGCCAACGAATATGTCCTTTTGTTCATATTATAATTCAGGCGAAACTGCTCAAAACTCCTAGGTAGTGACTGGAGAATGATATCGACCTGGGTTTCCCCATCGAGATCCGCTCCAAGGACTTCCATCTCATTCAAATGAGCCATCATTTTGAGAACATGATCCCTCACGGGTGTTCCCTCAATCATAGTGGTCGTCATCAAGTTCCTCATTGCCTCTTGCCTAGCGGCTCGATTCTTGTAACGCCTGCCCTTAATCCCCTAGGGATTCGGCGGCGCTATTTTAATTTTCATACATTACAACTACACGCATGCATTCATATTTTTCTATCTAATCTATGCATGGGCATATGTATCATTTTAGCATAACATACATCATGGGGTAATCAACCTTCATAAACCTAATGTTCCATGCTTTGGCCGAATATCACATGCTAGGGAAAAATTAAGTTTTCCAATCAAACATTCCATTTAAACATCACTTGCATATACATATCATCATCCCAAACATAAGCATATCTCATAGGGTAGTTTATCCTTTACAAATCCTAACTTTAGGGTGTTGGCCGAATGGTGTAGGGTAGGGGGATTAGGGTTTTTGGAAATCAAACCTTCACACAAACATTTACACAAACACCTCACATACATATCATTCAACATTATTAAACATGGATTTCATCATAGGTTAATCATGCACCCTAAAACCTAATTCTTCTAGGGTTGGCTGAAAGTGTAGGGTAGGGGGATTTAGGGTTTTTGAAATCAAACATTCATACAACCATTTATACAAATACCTTATCTACACTATCATGTCATACACTAACATAAGATACATCATAGAGTAATTCAACCTTTGAATCCCTAATTTTTCCATGTCTTGGCTGAAACTTGTAGGGGGTGCAAACCCTAATTTTTGTTATCACAACTTGAAGGAAATCAACATATAGGTATACCCTAAGTTCCAAGGGGTCTTCTCATGTATCAAAAAGTAACCAAGGCTTTCCCTTAAGGGGTGGCCGAAACTTACCTAGGGCAAATCCCCATTTTCGCAAACTACAAGAAGAAGGAAATCATACACAGCAATTATGCTACAGGTGAGGGGCACTTACTTCTTTCGCTAAATATGCTTAAGGTATACCCTTAGTTCGGAGGGGATGTGCTTGTCCTTGCTCTTGAGGTCCTTGACTTCTTCTTGCCTTGCAAGAGATTCAAACCTTCAATGGGGTCTTGGGAGTGTCCCTTGGGATGAGACCCTTCCCTTGGATTTTCGAAAATCTCAAGGAGGAAGAGGAGTTTGAATTTCGAAAATTGAAGAGGGAGAGTGAGTGAGGGGTTTGCAACAATGATGGTTAGCCCCTTAGCACTCCCTCTTATTTATACTAAGGGAAGAGACAAAGTGCCTCTTCTCCAAGTGTCCCTTCACCAAGGGGTTTCTCATCAAGAGCCTCTTCCTCTACCCTTTCACATTCCCTAACCCTTAACAAGAATTTCCCTTCCTTCCTCTCAACAATCCCCTGCTGGGTGAATTGGTTACTTCGTTGCTTTTCAAGGCTTTGCTTACCAAGAGTTCCAAGGTTCGATCCTCAGCAAGAGCATATTTTTGCTCCGCTTTGGTTTTTCACTTTTGCAAAGCCTATTAGCCCAATTCACTCTCATATTCTCAAATCACATTTATGCAATCACATATTCCAATTCATGAAATCACATATTCTAATTTATGCAATTACATATTCCTAATCCTTTCTAATGAAATCACATAACATTAAATCATGAAATCACAAAAAAGGTAATTTTATTCATTTATGAAATAAATGTCATACAATCTGATAATATATATCGACATTTTTGTGCCCTTTTTACAATCGGAAGCAAGCCCAAAATTTGGGGCGTTACAATTCTGGTGTCCGAAGAGTTCCTTGAGATTGAACATCATGTCATAAGCAGTGGAGAAAGCCAGATGTTAATGTTGCAACACATTTGACATAGAAGCCCAAATGTAACACCGCGCCATCTTGTCTGCCTTCACCCACTTCTTATAACGTTCCTTCTCCTCTTCACTAGAATTCTCTCTAGGCTTTTCAGGACAGATCTCAAAGAGTACAAATTTGTACTCCTCAGCAGTTAAAACAATGCCCAGGTTCCTTTTCCAATCGATATAGTTGGGACCAGTAAGTTTATTCTCTTTTAAAATAACAGCAAGTGAGTTGAAAGCCATTTTGAAAAATCTTGAGAATCACAATGATCAAAAAATTAGATTTCAAAATAATATTGATTCCTCAAACAATATAATTTTAAAATCAACCAACACCTCAAAACACCGAGAATATCATATGCCACAATAGTGTGTAGGCATATGAATTCTATATTTGTAAGAGGAGGTTTTACCCATTAATTTTATTATCTTGTCAACCTTACTTTTTAACAAATAAAATTAATAGTTGGTTCCTCTTCGACCCTAAAATAATAGCAGTGACTCCGATGGGGAGGATACTATTAAATGCATCTAAGTGTACACCATTACACGATACTAAGGCAATTATCTAGGATTATGTCTCTTCCGATGAGGAAGATCACACTCTCCTAAATAATTTTCTATAATCATATTTGACCTAGTGATCCATGAAACAAACTCATCCGATATAGAGGAAGACACTCAGAGGCAACGCGCAAGTTTGTTCGCATCACATGTCAAATTTGTAATAGAGGCCATGAGACTCAAAGATTCCCTCTCCCACTTAGTAATTTAAAATTGAGGAATTTTATCATGCAAGCACAACAAGCATATAAACAATAAGCAATAAATAAGAACAACTAATTTTCCAACTATTATGGCTTTTGTTCTCCAATATGCCTTCAGTCGTGTCGCCACCTCGTCTGCTCCTCCCTACACCATGCGCAAGCCATCTTGAAGGGGATCCGAGCCGAGATAAAAAATTATTTTAATTTACATCCATCGATCCTATACTCCACAAAGGAGTGTACAATAAATCTAGATCGAAAGTAAATTAAAATGAGTGGCTAAATAATGTCGTATTTAATTACAAAAATTAAATACTAATTAGCCTCGTCAACCTCGAGGATTCAAATAAATATTACAATCATGCACACACAATCACATAAGCCATAATAGTCGAATCTTATGCCTGCAACCAAAGAGTTAGCCTACGCTCATCCTACTATTATCCGACATAAAGTTATATATGAAAAATGCATGAATGTAACCGAATAAAAAAAAAAATACAAAACCAGAAAGTTTGGCTCTGATACCAATTGTTGGTTTCGGTTATGCATGGGAATCCTCTCTATGTCTCCAGATTAAAATTTTATTAATTAAAATAAATCCGGATGGAAAAAAATTTCCCAAGCAACCGTTTCATCATCGTACTAATTGATTTGAGTGATCGCTTGAACCAACTTGTTGTTCAAGCAATCTAAGTCGTCTAATCAATTAGCTGTGGAATAGACGATGAATTGATTGCCGATTTTTGTGTTCTATCTTTGGAGTCCATGACAAACATGATAAGAATTAAATACAAGATGTAAGAAGTAACTAAACAAGAATTATACCTCTTGTTTACCTCGCGATCTTCTATTGTATGTCCTATCCACTTCTTGGACGTCGTGTGGGGGACGATCTTCCAAGAAACGAAGTCACCAAGACAAAGCCCTAGCTTCCTTCTCTTTCTTCTTCCTTGCATCGAAACCCTAGGGTTTCCTTTCCCTTCCTTTGTTTGTGCCGAAACCAAAGGAGCTGCTCCTTCTTTGTGCTGTCCACGAAGGAAAGTAGAAAGGAAGAAGAAGAAGAGGAAGAAGAGAGATAGAATTCTCTCCTTCCTCCAAACCCTAGCCGCCAGCCACCAAGCCTTCTTCCTTGCCGCCGGCGCCGAAAGGAGATGCCTCCTTGTCGCTGACCACTCTATCTCCCTCCTTGTTGCGTACAACCTTAGGAAGAGAGGTGAAAGAAGAAGAGAAGAGAAGGAGATAACCTCTTCTTGCTTCTTCTCCACCGCGCCCTCCTCCTTGCTTGTGTGCGACACCGAAAATCCTAGGAGAGAGAAAATATGAGAGGGAGAGGAAGAGAGAGGCTTAGGGTTATGTTGTGGTGCCTTGGTCTCATGACTCATGAAGTATATATAGGCTATAATAGGAACCATGAGGAGGAGTTGGGTCTTGGTCTCCTAATGGGTCCAAAGCCCGATCCATTAATGATAACCCGGTCTAATAAAGGGTTATCATTGAACTACCTCACCAACCCTCATAAATAAATATGGGCTCCACCATATTATGTGTACATAATCTCCCTGTGTTTAAGATCTCACATGTCCATTAATTAATTAAATTACTGACAATTTAATTAATTTATATCTAACTCTATGAGTATTACCACTCAACCTTATCATCATGTCGGACCAAGTCCACCTGCAGGATTTACATGATGAACTTTATGAGCTCCTCAAGGGGTCATCATCATCCTAACTCATTAGGACACGGTTTCCTTCTATAATCAATGATATACCATGTAAATAATATTATTTCCCAATTTACTAGGCCTATCGATTTAACAAATAAATCTCCCCCACTGGTAAATCAAAGAAATAGATATTAAGTATATGTGCCCATTATTATATCAGGATTAAGAGCCTGTACACCATAATATTTGAGCTCTGATTCGATTATATAGTCAGCATAAATCGAATCACTTCTAAGTCGGTCCTGCTCAATACACACAAAGTGTACTAGTGTAATTCTATGGTCAAGATAGACCAATACCAAATTACACTACAACCATGCCAATGGTTTGTCCAAAATCATCTTGGTTGTGAGCCACTACTTATACTCTACAAGGGACTGATAACATAATCATCTGTGTGACACCACATACCATGTTATCTACAATGCATAGTATTAGACAATATGCACACATATAATAAATATAAAATGCAAACAATGGTCATGCGATTCTCATTAGAAAATATAGATATTCATATAAAAGCTAGGCTTTTAGTATACATCCTAACAGCAGCGAATCAGATGGAAGCTTTATCTACCGTGCAGTCAAACATTATCCTAGTCAGGCACCTGAGTCCCTTTCAGGCACCTAAGTGCTGACCTGGATCTTCCACTCAGCACTCGCTACGTCAGTCTAACCGTTGCGCCAGCTCAGTTTCCAATTGTCAGCTTTTAGGCGCCTAAGTCCCTTTTAAGCGCCCCTAGTCAAGCTGCTTCAACTTTTTCAATTGCAACAAGAGTTAGTTCCAAACATCCAATAATATAAATAAAGCATATATGGAACACAACCAATGCTGTCTTGGTCCTGACTTTCAGGTTTTAGCCGAAACCCTAGGTCGGACCGACGCCTACTGTTCCCTCATGGGGGAACGCGTCCTCACCTACTCCTCTTAGGAGAGTTTACCTGTTGCCACCCGGAACCTCCGGTTGGACTTTTACTCGGCCTCTGAGAACCCAAAATTCGACGACATTCAATCTTGACCCGTCTTGACTCCTGTCCGCGATCTCCTCTCAGCAAAGACTTCTGCTCGGTCCCCCAGACCAAGTCTTCGTGCTCAGCTTCACTCACCAAGTCTTCGTTGCCCAATCCCCAACTAGGACTTTGTGTTTAACCCTGTAGGTCAAGACTTCTTGCCCAGCTTACCTAGGACTTTCCTGCAAACTCCACAAATCCATTAGTACACAATTCCAGCTTAACTTGAACCATTTATCACTTATCAAAACAAGGTTCGATCTGGTACTTCTGGCACCAACAATCTCCCCCTTTTTGATTATGACAATCCAGTTCAAAGATAAGCTAACAATATGCTTTTAACAGGGAAAAGAAATAAGTTCTTCTTTTAAGCTCTCCCTCTATGTTGGATAGCCTGGCATGTTTCCTAAGCGAACACCAGGTCGTCCATGAGAGACCTCTCCATGTCTATAGATTAAAAAATTTAATCTGAATGGAGACCTATCTCCCAAACGACCGTCTCGTTGTCGTACTAATTGGTTCGAGTTACAACTTAGACAAACTTGATAGTAAGCCTTGTAACACGCCTAACCAATTGGTCGCGGAAAAGACGACGAGCGGATCGCCGGTTTTTGTGTTTATGATCGGGGTCGATGACAATTAATTATTATACTTAATTAACAAATAATTAAGAACAAGATAACTAATTAAAACCACATGCAATAATAGAAAAATAAAGGAGCCGTAAGAGAAGGTATACCTCTCGTTACCTCGTGATCTTCTATTGTATGACCCTCCCCTCTTGGACGTCGTGTGAGCGACGATCCACCAAGAACCGGAATCACCAAGGCACGAACTTTTCCACCCTAGCTTGGCCGAAACCCTAGGGAAGAGAAAAGGGTCTTCTTCTTCTTCCTTCCTTGAACCCGCCGAAAACCTAACTTCCAAGGAAGTCACCGCTAGCGATCTTCTTTCTTCTCTTCTCTTGCTTGTGTCACCACCAAGAGAGGATGAAGAAGAAGTGAAGGGAGAGAGAAGAAGCCAACCCTAGCTCCCTCTTCCTTGTTCTTCCTTGCGCCGGCCAACACCTCACAAAGAGGTGGATCGCCGGTGACCTCCTTGCTTCCACCTTGCACCGCCGACACCTATTCCACCTTCATGAAAACGCCGACCACAGGTAAGAGGAGAGAATTAAGAAGACGAAGAGGAATCCAACCACAAGCTCTCTTCCTCTCAATTGTCGTCGGCGTCGAGCAACTCAATTGCACCGTCGGCGAGCTCCACCTCTTCTCCAACTTTGCTGCCGTGCTTCCTAGAGAAGAAGAGGAGAAGAGGATGAATAGAAGAGGTAGAAAAACCAAGTCCTCTTCCTTCCCTAACCCCTTGCGCCACCTTCTTCCTTCCCTTAAGCGTCGGCCACCAAGAACCCTAGGAGAGAGAGGATGAGAAGAGAGAATAGAGAGAGGCTTTGCTAGGTTAATCTCTCCTTGGTTTCATGACACCATGGGGTATTTATAGGGCTACAATAGGGACCATGAGGAGGAGTTGGGTCTTGGCCTGCTAATGGATCCAAACCCGATCCATTAATGATGAACCATTCCACTAAAGGTTCTTCATTGAACTGCCTCACCGACCCCCATATTTACATATGGGATCCACCTATTATGAGTACAATTTCTCCCTGTGATTAAGATATCGAATGCCCGTTGATTAATTTAAATTACTGACAATTTTAGTTAATCAACATCTAACTCCTTGATTAGTACCACTCATCCTTATCATCATGTTGGACCAAGTCCATTTGCAAAATTTAACATGATAAACCTTATGAGCTCATCAAGGGGGCATCATCATCCCGACTCACCAGGAAACGGATTCCGTCTATAATCAATGGCACGCCATATAAATAATATTATTTCTCAATTTACCAAGCCTATTGATTTAGCAGAATAAATCTCGCCCATTGGTAAATTAAAGAAATAACTACTAAGTACATGTGCCCGTTATTATATCGGGATTCAGAGCATGTACTTCCATAATAAACCGAGGTTCAATCCAATTATAAAGTCAGTATAAATTGGATGACCTCTATGTTGGTCCTGCTTAATGCACATAAAGTGCACTAGTATAATTTTATGGTCAAGACAAACCAACTCCAAATTACACTACAACCATCCTGATGGTTTGCCCAACTCTATCTCGGTTGTGAGACACTACTTATGCTCTACAAGGGACTGATAACATGATCTTCTGTGTGTCACCACACACCATGTTATCTACAATGCAAAGTATCATACATTTATGCATATACAAATATAAATATGCAACAGTGATCTTGTGATTCTCTTTCAAAATGTAGATGTCTATACAAAAGGCAAGACTTTTAGTATACATCCTAACAATCTCCCACTTATACTAAAAGACTCTGCTATCCTCATAATGCCATACATCTGACTCCCTTATCCTCCACATGCCTAAAAGCTATCGCTATCGAGGCCTCAGTGGAAAGATCTCTTAGGTTGTCCTCTGATGTAATCTAGGCGACAACAACTTTTCCTCACTTGGGTGGTACTTGCGCTCTATGTGTTTACTCGCCTTATGGGCTCGTGATTTCTTCGGGTTTGCAACTGTACCACTGTTATAACAACAAATTATGATAGCTCTGGGCAAACCAGGAATCACATCTAAGTCCATCTTGAGGTTCCTGAACCATATAACTTCCTTTTGGCTGCCTCAGAGGTTGCCACATACTCAGCTTCAATGGTGGAGTCCGTCACGCAACCGCTGCTTGACACTTCTCCATACTATGGTTCCACCTCCTAAAGTAAACACAAAACCCCGAGGAATATTTATTTTTGTCCCTATCCGATTGGAAATCTGAATCCGTATAACCCATAAGGAGTAATTGGTCTGCCCGGTAAACCAGCATATAATCCTTAGTCCTTCTCAGGCACTAATATATGTTTTACCACATTCCAATTTCCCTAACTAGGGTTACTCTGATATCTGCTAACCATGCCACGGCAAAGCAGATATCCGGTCTTGATTATAGCATACATGAGGCTTCCTATAACCGAAGCATAAGGAACCGCCTTTTATCTCCTCTATCTCCTTTGATATTTTAAGACACATCTCCTTAGACAGAGGTACTCCATGCCTGAAAGGCACAAAACCTTTCTAGGAGTTTTCCATGCTAAAACAAGCTAGAATAGTGTCTTTGTTGTTAGTGATATGAGAGAAGTGTCCTAAGGCAATCGCCTTATGATTGTAATCATTTATTTTAATAAATGAATATTCATTATTTGAGTATACATGTTTGTGTATTTGATTGAGATCCTAAACTCATTTATTGAATGCCCGCAATACAATTCATAGCATGAGAGAATTTGTGATGAATTCACAACTAGTGATTATCTCTACATGTGCAATTGTGAAGTATTGAAATTATCTATAGTCGATGAATTGATAAATATGGACACTATCAATTCTGTTGAGACTAGGATGGGTTATTCTCTAATCAGCTGATTCTCACTGGCTGGTGACATTGAGATGTCCGGAAATAAACATGAATGCTAGTTAAGGGAACTAGTTCATTGGAGTGACTGGCTGTAAAACTTCATATGGTAGTCTACATATAGATATGTCAGTGAAGTTCTTACTGCAGCTTAAGTACGATGTTCCTTTGACTTGCGGTGTTCAAGTTATCTTGGTCATGGAGACTTATACTTTGACATCTTAAGCAAGCGTCTCCAAGGAGGTGTGGACTCAGGATGATTGAGTATAAGCCGAAGTGCCCGAAGATGTTTGAACATCCTACAAAGGATTTACCACTCCTTGCGAGGAGATGTATACCCGAGGCATATCGTCGGATTGTTACTCGAAGCCTCTGGCCAGAGTATGACATGTTCAGAGTATGAATCTCTTAAATACATGAGAGTAATTAGAATCGTAGGACGAGAAAACGTTACTTGGGCTAGGTGTGACGTAGTCAGCCTAGTGGGGACTGACACACATAGACCATGTCCTGAACCATGTGGGTATAAGATGGTGAAGGGAATGAGGCATGATTCATTATAGCTGCTGAAGGGTTTCAGAATTGTTTCTGAGGTCAACTGTTGATCTTTCGATTAATTGGGGATCATGATGTACTACTAGGTGTCACTCATGATCATTCTATAATTGATTAATTATAGACGGCCAACATAAATCGAAAGCCTATTTAGTCACACGCACTACGAGTAATTCGAGGGATTTAAAACGAGTTGAAAATTGGATTTTTCAATCAAGAGAGATTAAGTTTGGTTGAGCCAAACGATAAGTCGAATCTGAATTTTTCAGAGATGCATCGGAAGCGTAAAATGACTATGTCTTTTGAAGACTTAATAGATGAATTAAATAAGTTTAATTCATTGGGGCGTGGCTTGGATGGGCCGGCCAAAGAGGGCCTCCATCCTCTTTGCTTGGCCGACCACAACAAAGGGAGAGAACCAAGTTTTTGGTTCAATTTATAAAATAAACCAAGTGTGGTTTGTATTATAAAATTATGGATGATATAAATTTTTATATAATAAACCAAGGTTTTTTTTTTCATGGAAATTAAAATGAACCATGGATTGGTTTATTTTATAAAATCAATCATGGATTGATTTACCATTATAAGAAAATTTATTCCATAGGAGAGAAGAGACTTGATTGATTTTTTATCATGAATTAAAATATGATTTTAACCATGATTTAAAATCAAACATGGCATGATGGAATAAGTTATTCCATATTTGAGAGGCTTGATAGTTGAGAGGCCACTATATAAAGGACCCAAGGCAAGGCTTGGGTAATAATCATAGAGAAAAAGGCATAGGCTCTCTCCCTCTCTTTCTCTCCTTCTCTTCTCCCCTTCTTGCCATGCGCCAACCAGCCCTAAGAAGGAGCACCAATCGACCGCCCGTCCCCTTTCCCTGCCGACCACCACCTGCTACCGGAGAAGGAAGCTCCGGCCATCTCTTGGCTGGAAGAAGGTGCTGCCGGAATTAGAGTTTGCCGCAAGGATCTTTTTGCCACAAGCCTCTTCTTTTGCTTCGCCGGAATTTTGATTCCGACCATCCTTTTGTGGTTAGTCTTCCGACTTCTCTCTTGGTTTTTCTTGTCGCGTTCTCGGAGAATCTAGTAGTTCTCGAGAACACAAAACTCGTGGCTTTGCGAAGTCATCCCGAAGATACTCGGCGTGGACACGAATAGAGGCGGAGCTTCCAAGGGACGCCTACGGTTGGATCTCGTCCCTTCCTTCGAGTTACGCGAGGTAATACGTAAATTAGTTTACATTTCTGCAAAATTTTAAATATATGATCATGTCTACACAAGATAAAATTGCATGCTTAGATGTGTGGTTAAATGATTTAGAGAAATTATTTATGCTAAACCTTCCGCTGCACGTAATTAATTTTGAAATTACGAACCCACATTCATGTCAACATGCACCCGGTCCCAATAGTAGTATCAGAGTGAGGTTTGTGTTCGACAAAATCATATAATTGTTTTGCGGAAAGTTTTATCATGATCTCAATTTTGGAAAATTTTCAATTATGGAAACTTTCCAATTATGGTAAATTTTCGATTTAGGAATTTCAAAGTTTGGAAATCCTCATGAAATTTCGTAAACTTTTGAAATATCTCTGTTTCTAAAATTTTATGATAATTGTGAAAACTTT
The DNA here is from genome assembly GCA_024364735.1 of Boesenbergia rotunda. Classification (NCBI taxonomy): domain Eukaryota; kingdom Viridiplantae; phylum Streptophyta; class Magnoliopsida; order Zingiberales; family Zingiberaceae; genus Boesenbergia; species Boesenbergia rotunda. Next base: position 45,789 of record JAGFNQ010001348.1, on the reverse strand, counting down.
TCATTTTTGGAAACTTTCCAATTTTGGAAATTTCCGATTTTGGAAAATTTCCAATTTTGGTAAAACGTAAGTTTTCTTTGTACCAGAAACTTACAATTATTCTGAAAATCTTTTATTTTTGGAAACTTTCCATTTATGGAAAGCTCGCAATTTTGGGCACTTTCTTTCAAGAAAGTCTAGACAAATTATGAGAATATTAATTGACATTTAAATTTATAATTGAAAATTAAATTATTTACAAAATTCTTTATTTTGGATTGAGCCTCGGGGAGCCGTCCAATTTAAAGTTAGTTCTTATAATTAAATTTCCTATATTGAATTTAAGCTGTCAAATGTTTAATTTGGATTGAGCCTCGGGGAGCCATCCAAATTAAGTTATTGATATTAATTTTCCATAAATAAAATATGTGATCAAATCTTGGAAATTTTTGAGGTGATTCTCAAACGATAATTTCCTTATTTGATTTATGAGGTGATGCTCTAACATATTATTGTCTCCAAAATTAATTAGGAAAATTGTTTCCTATAGAGTATATTTCCTTAAATAAGATTTTCATGAAAATAATATGTGGTTGAATTAAGGGAATTTGTGTAACGACCCGGAAAATTTTCTCAATATTTTTTTAAAAATATTGATCATGTTTAGATAGTTTTTCGAGGAACCTAGAGATACTAGTATGAACTTTAGCCTAGTTATCCATGATTTTCCCATTTAATTTGAGAAGCTAAGTACTAATGGGCCTTATATGTGTTGGTGCAGAAAGCACCCAATTCGAACCTGAGTTTTGATAATGGCAACAGGACTCAAAAGTTAAGTCTTACTTGATATCTAATATGTTACTCTAGTGTGCAGGGTAAAAAGCCCTAGCGAAGGAATGCTAGGCACTGGCGAAGGAATGCTAGGGTAAAAAGCCCTAGCGAAGGACTGCTAGGCACTAGCGAAGGAATGCCAGGGTAAAAAGCTCTAGCGAAGGACTGCTAGGCACTGGCGAAGGAATGCCAGGCTACTGAAGCCCTAGCGAAGGACTGCTAGGCGCCAGGCGAAGGACAGCTTGAGACTGAAGCCCTAGCGAAGGAATGCTAGGCACCGGGCGAAGGACAGCTCGGTATTCAAGACTTGGCGAAGGACCGCTAGGCAAAAGTCCAACCAAAGGAGCGGTTGGCATCAGGTACATTCTCCCAAGAGGAGTAGGTGAGGATGCGTTCCCCGTCGAGGGAACAGTAGGCGTCGATTCGACCTAGGGCTCCATTTTGGAAGCCCAAAGTCAGAACCAAGACAGCTAAGGCTGTATAAAAATTAATATGTTACTGCTTTTTGGACTAACCCTGGATGCAGGACCGAAGGACTGAGTGTCTGCAGCTCAGAGAGCCTCAAAGGAGTGAGGCAGAAGCTGAGCAGGGCGCCCCGGATGTTCCGGGCGCCCCCAAGGTGAAGAGCAACCAGCAGGAGCAAAAACCGCTTCGACAGTTGACTGTCGGGGCACCCCGGATGCTCCGGGCGCCCCCATCGCGCCGGCGCCCCGTATGCTGCGGGCGCCCCCAGCACCAACTACCGAAGTAGCTACCCTCGAAGCCAACAGATGAGAGCTTGACCCAGTCAATACGGGCGCCCCGAGCGTTCCGGGCGCCCCGGTTAAAGCTGATCCCGAATTTCAAGGGATTAGAAGCTAACCGAGCAAATGCCAGATCGACCGACACGTGGGGGGGGGGGGCGCCCCCGACGATCCGGGCGCCCCCAGGGCTATATAATGGGCCCTCGACCCCAAGGCTCAGAACAACAATTCCTTCAACGCTTCTACGCTCTTCTGCTCTCGTGCCCTGCTCCGGAAACCTCCCGACTCGAGACTCAAGCGTCGACGACGTCCTGCTGCTCCGGAAAAAGACAACCTACATCGGACGTCGGTAAAAGAAGAGCTTTCGTTTTAAAAGTTTACGTTGCTATATTTGTAATTCAATACTGTAAACTGATTTGCGAACTTATAGAATTGCCCGCAGAAAACGGTCAACGACCGTGGGCCTTGGAGTAGGAGTCGACCTAGGCTCCGAACCAAGTAAAACTATCTGTGTCTGAGTTTGATTGCTTTATTTCGCTGCGCAATTTCTCTAATCCTAAAATCCGAACGCTTTCCGATATTCACCCCCTCTATCGGTTCTCTCGATCCAACAATATGGGCTTTTCTAGTACCATGGTTATGAGTGGATTTTAGGTAGAATTTAATATAAATATAAATGGGTTTAATTAGAAATATTAGCATGATTATGGGTGGGTCTTAGGGGGTATTTCTGGAAAAAAATAATAAAATAAAAATAAAGTGCATGCACCAAGGATTGAACCTTGGACCTATTGTACCACCATGCATATACTAACCAATTCACCTAGCAAGGGAGTTCTAGTGGAAAAGGGAAGGGATTTTAGTTGAGGCTAAAGGAAGTGAAAAGTCATAGCATCATGTCTCTTCACTTGCCTCCTTCATCTAGTATATAAGAGGGAGGAATGGAAGAGACAACTTAGCACTTAAGCATTTGTCTCTTCATCCACCAAAACTCCTTCTTCTCTTCTTATTTCTCCTCCTAGCCGAAACCTACAAGGTGGGTTTTTCCTTTGGAAAAGTTTCACAAGGAGACCTCTTCATCATGATCTAAGGGTTTTCTACAAGGCTACACGGGATAGGGGTAGTATAAGGTTAAGGAAATTTCTTTTGGCTTCTCTATTCAAGGTGATAATCAAGATAACCCAAAGTAAGACTCCCTCACCTGTGGTATAATGGTTGTCAAGTTGTTTTCATGATATAAGAATTTGTTTGGACTATATGTTGAGAAAACTAGGGTTAAGGCCTCCAAGGGTTTCGGCCACCACAAGGCTCCATGTTTAGGTTTCGATCTAACTTTCTAATAATGTTTCCTAGGTTTTCTCATGTTGTAAGGAATGTTAATGGGGAGTTATGTGAAGTTTTTACATGACCTATGGCCTTGTAACTTTCGGCCAAGTTAGGGTTTGTAGTAAGGAGTTAGGGTTAACTCCAAGCAAGGGTTCTAATGGCTTCCTATGGTATTGTATGTAAGGTATTAGATGTAAGTTGGAAATTTTATGAATTTTTCCATGTGTTTGTGACCCATTAGGGTTTCGGCCAAAGACAAATAAGAGGGATAGGAATTAGGGTTAGCTCCAATTACGGGGTCAAATGACTTCCTATGACATTGTATGAATGTATGGGTTCTCCTTTTTCCTATGGGACCTTTGCATGTTGCTTGAATGATGGGGTCTTTCCCCTATTGAACTTTCGGCCAAGACCATAAGTTAGGGTTTGGGTTGGGTTAAGTTTCAAAAGATACTTGTTTATGCTTTATTAGGATGTATATATATGATTAGGCATGTGTAAGAATTTTTATGTTACCTAAAACCCTAGCTTTATGTGTTATATATCATGATCTTGTATACTTAGGTTATGTGCTATGTTTAATCATGAATGTTTTAAACCTTATACCATGAACACATGTATTGTGATGTAGGTCTCATGTTTATGTAGAATGATGCATGTATGATGTTAAATGCCTAGGATAGATATATGATCATGAAGGTCTATGCATGTGCTAAGTTGAATGCCATGAACCTAAGTAGTATGTATCATGTCCATATGAATCCTACCCATGCATGCTTTAGGATAGATACCATGATTATGTATACCATGTAATATGTACCAGGTATGAAAAGATCTATGCATGTTTACCCTTTTGTACCATGATCATGCATGCTTTATGAATTATGATGCTAATTATGTATGTATGCCATGCTTTATGAATGAAGATGATGAATGAAAATGATGTTCATGGCTCTAAGACATGATGATGTATGCATGACAAACCTTATGAATGAAGATGATGAATGATGATGATGTTCATGCCTTTAAGGGATAATGATGTTAAGTATGAATGATGAAATGTTAAGTATGTTTATGTCATGCTAAGGGATGGGCACCTTAAGAACGCCTCGGTTCTGGACTACCGTAGCTGTCCACGGTTCTGGAACTACCGTAGCTGTTCCTATTCTTAGAGGATCCTTTAACTAAGGCCTTGCCTCAAAGCAAGTTTGAGGGTCATGTTAGAGCCTATGGTATTGGGTACCGTAGTGATTGACATTAGGCCAAGTCGGAGTTTGTTAGTGATATGAGAGAAGTGTCCTAAGGTAATCGCCTTATGATTGTAATCATTTATTTTAATAAATGAATATTCACTATTTGAGTATACATGTTTGTGTATTTGATTGAGATCTTAAACTCATTTACTGACTGTCCGCAATACAATTCACAGTATGAGAGAATTTGTGATGAAATCACAACTAGTGATTATCTCTACATGTGTAATTGTGAAGTATTGAAATTATCCCTAGTCGATGAATTGATAAATACGGACACTATCAATTCTGTTGAGACTAGCATTGGTTATTCTCTAATCAGCTGATTCTCACTGGCTGGTGACATTGAGATGTCCGGAGATAAACATGAATGCTAGTTAAGGGAACTAGTTCATTGGAGTGACTGACTGTAAAACTTCATATGGTAGTCTACATATAGATATGTCAGTGAAGTTCTTACTGCAGCTTAAGTGCGATGTTCCTTTGACTTACGGTGTTCAAGTCATCTTAGTCATGGAGACTAATACTTTGACATCTTAAGCAAGCATCTCCAAGGAGGTGTGGACCCAGGATGATTGGGTAGAAGCCGAAGTGCCCGAAGATGTTTGAACATCCTACAAAGGATTCACCACTCCTTGCGAGGAGATGTATACCCGAGGCCTATCGTCGGATTGTTACTCGAAGCCTCTGGCCAGAGCATGACATGTTCAGAGTATGAATCTCTTATATACATGAAAGTAATTAGAATCCGTCGGACGAGAAAACGTTACTTGGGCTAGGTGTGACGTAGTCAGCCTAGTGGGGACTGACACACATAGACCATGTCCTGAACCAAGTGGGTATAAGATGGTGAAGGGAATGGGGCACGATTCATTATAGCTGCTGAAGGGTTTCAGAATTGTTTCTGAGGTCAACCGTTGATCTTTCGATTAATTGGGGATCATGATGTACTACTAGGTGCCACTCATGATCGTTCTATAATTGATTAATTATAGACGACCAACATAAATCGAAAGTCTATTTAGTCACATGCACTACGAGTAATCCGAGGGATTTAAAACGAGTTGAAAATTGAATTTTCCAATCAAGAGAGATTAAGTTTGGTTGAGCCAAACAATAAGTCGAATCTGAATTTTTCAGAGACGCATCGGAAGCGTAAAATGGCTAAGTCTTTTGAAGACTTAATAGATGAATTAAATAAGTTTAATTCATTGGGTCGTGGCTTGGATGGGCCGGCCAAAGAGGGCCTCTATCCTCTTTGCTTGGCCGACCACAACAAAGGGAGAGAACCAAGTTTTTGGTTCAATTTATAAAATAAACCAAGTGTGGTTTGTTTTATAAAATTATAGATGATATAAATTTTTATATAATAAACCAAGGTTTGGTTTATTTTTCATAGAAATTAAAATGAACCATGGATTGATTTATTTTATAAAATCAATCATGGATTGATTTACCATGATAAGGAAATTTATTCCATAGGAGAGAAGAGACTTGATTGATTTTTTATCATAAATTAAAATATGATTTTAACCATGATATAAAATCAAACATGGCATGATGGAATAAGTTATTCCATATTTGAGAGGCTTGATGGTTGAGAGGCCACTATATAAAGGACCCAAGGCAAGGCTTGGGTAATAATCATAGAGAAAAAGGCATAGGCTCTCTCTCTCTCTTTCTCTCCTTCTCTTCTCCCCTTCTTGCCGTGCGCCAACCAGCCCCAAGAAGGAGCACCAGCCGACCGCCCCTGCCCTTTCCCTGCCGACCACCACCTGCTGCCGGAGAAGCAAGCTCCGGCCATCTCTTGGCCGGAAGAAGGTGCTGCCGGAATTAGAGTTTACCGCAAGGATCTTTTTGCCGCAAGCCTCTTCTTTTGCTTCGCCGGAATTTTGATTCCGACCATCCTTTTGTGGTTAGTCTTCCGACTTCTCTCTTGGTTTTTCTTGTCGCGTTCTCGGAGAATCTAGTAGTTCTCGAGAACACGAAACTCGTGGCTTTGCGAAGTCATCCTGAAGATACTCGGCGTGGACGCGAATAGAGGCAGATCTTCCATGGGACGCTTACGGTTGGATCTCGTCCCTTCCTTCGAGTTACGCGAGGTAATACGTAAATTAGTTTACGTTTCTGCAAAATTTTAAATATATGATCATGTCTACACAAGATAAAATTGCATGCTTAGATGTGTGGTTAAATAATTTAGAGAAATTATTTATGCTAAACCTTCCGCTGCACGTAATTAATTTTGAAATTACGAACCCGCATCCATGTCAACATGCACCCGGTCCCAACATCTGTATGAAGCTTAGGATATGCACAACATCCGTTTCTGGCGATCCCTTAGAACTTTGATCCCAAGGATGTGCCCCACTTCTTCTAAGTCCTTCATATCAAACTTATTTGGACAACCATACCCTTACGTCTGATAATACTTTGTCATTGTCACCAATAAACAAAATATTATCTACGTATAGTACAATAATACCACTATGTTTCCGTCTTATCTCTTATATACACAAATCTCATCCAGTCTTTGAACAAATCCATATGAATGGATTATCTCATCAAAGCGGATGTTCCTCGTTATAGGTCCAGGAATCCAATTCATGTTCACCAAGGACCAAGTTCGAAGACTCTCCCAAGAACATAAATCTTTCAGATTGTCTAACAACCCTCCCACTACGATGAGGTACCACCTGTGTATCTTCTGTAACACGCGATGTAGTGACTTGTGGTATATCCTCTTGTACAGTTGGTACTAAGGTCAGAATGTCCCCTCTTAATTCCTCAAGAATAAATTTACTCATGGGCTTGTGGTTCATCATATAGTCCTTCTTTAAGAGTCAGGTATTCGTATTAATGATTACCCTTTGAACCTTAGGACTATAGAACCACCTTTCATTCCTTTCGGATAGCCTATGAACAAGCACACTTCTATACGAGATTCCAACTTATCAGTATCCCCTTTCAGCACATATGCTGGACTACCCCAAATCCGAACATGCCTTAGACTAAGCTTTTGCCTAGTCCACACTTCTGTGGGAGTAGAGGGTACTGACCTAGATGGTACCAAGTATGTACGCTGCCGTTTCTAAAGCATATCCCCAGAACGAATCCGGCAACTCGGAGTAGCTCATCATTGACCTAACCATTTCCATAAGAGTCATATTCCTTCTCTCTGCTACACCGTTTTGTTGGGGCGTACCGGGTGCAGACAATTGGGATTGAATCCCAGCCTCTGATAAGTAAGTCTTAAAACTCTCCCAAGAGCTACTTGCCACCACGATCTGATTGTAGTGTCTGATACTTTTACATTGATGTTTCTCCACATCAGCCTTTAATTCTTTGATCTCATGAAAATATTCGGACTTGTGGTGCATCAAGTAAATGTACCCATACTTTGAATAATCGTTCTATGAATGAGATGAAGTATTCAAAGTTTCCTCTAGCCTGGATAGACATAGGACCACACTAATCAGAATGAACCAACTCTATTATATCTTTGACTTTATACCCCACGACCTTGAAAGGCCTCTTGGTCATCTTACCTTCCAAGCAAGATTCAAAAGTTGGGAAGTCTTCCACCACCAATGAACCCAAGGACCCATCGGCTATCAACCTTTGAATCCTACTAAGGTTAATATGACCAAGCCTTAAATGCTAAAGATATGTTTGGTTCATCTCAGAAGGATCCTTTCTCTTATTTTGGTTAGACAATGAGCTATTAACTTCTATTTGCATCGTGGGAGATTTTGGTTCTAAAATGCACAAATTGCTTATCCATGGTTCCTAAACAGATAATCTTTCTATTCCACTTTTCATAACAAAAAGTAATAGAATATCCATTATTTTAGAAACTGAAACAGAGTTCTTTCTAAAATTTAGGCACATAAAAGCAATCTTCTTAAAACTAAAACTTTATTTTTCTATCTAAAGACAAATAAAATATCTCCCACTATAATAGTCACCATATCCCATGGTGATCTTTCTCAACTAGACGTCGAGTTTCCTGGAACCCCTGTAAAGAAATGCAGACATGATTAGTGGCATCCGCATGTATACACCAGGTACTGGTAGATAACATCGCTAAACATGTTACAACAATAAAAGAAAAAGATATACCTGAATTATTCTTCTAACGGCGGGGACAGTCCACCTTCCAATGTCCAGACTGCTTGCACGTGAAGCACTTGCCTTTCGACTTCTTCACGCCACCTTGAGGTCTCTGTAATCTAGCTACTTTCTTTACCCCATCTTGTTTCTTCTTCTTCTTGCCTTTCGGTTTAGAAGTAGAAACCTCATGAGTAATGAAAGTATGTGAACTCTGAGGAGAAAACCCTTCTGTTGCCTGGAGTTTTGTCAGAAGTTCCGCCCATGAATATGTACGTTTGTTCATATTGTAGCTTATACAAAACTTCTCAAAACTCTTTGGTAGAGATTGGAGGATGATATCGACCTGAGTTTCTCCATCGATTTATGCTCCAAGGATTTCCATCTCCTTTAGCCAAGCCATCATTTTGAGAACATGTTCCCTCACGGGCATACCCTCAATTATGGTGGTTGTCGTCAAGTTTCTTATGACCTCTTGCCTAGCGTCCCGATTATGATGTCCGAAGAGTTCGTCGAGATTGGACGTTTTATCACTGGTAGTGGATGAAGCCTGATGTTGATGACTCTGCGCCATCTCGTCTGCTTTTATCCACTGCCTAAAACATTCCTTCTCCTCTTCATCATAAATCACACTAGGCTTTTCAGCACAGAACTCGACAAGCTCACAATTGGATTCCTCGGAAGTTGAGACAAAGTCCAGGTTTAATTCCCAATCACTATTATTAGGGGCATTAAGTTGGTTTTCTCTCAGAATTAAATCAAGTGGGTCTAGATCTATTTTGAAAATACCTGAGAATCACAACAATCACACAATTTAGATTTCAAAAAATATTGATTCCTCAAAACAATAAATTTGAAATCAAACAACACCTTAAAACACTGAGAATTTCGCATGCCTGATGGTGTGGATGTATACGAATTCTACATTTGTAAGAGGAGGTTTTGCCCATTAATTTTATTATCTTGTCAACCTAACTTTTTGACAAATAAAATTAATAGTTGGTTCTCTTTGGCCCTATAAATAATAGCAGTGACTCCGATGGGGAGGATACTATTATTTGCATCTAAGTGTTTACCATTACACGATACTAAGAAAATTATCTCGGATTATGTGTCATCTAATGGGGAAAACACACGCTCATCAATAATTTTTTATAATCATGTTTGACCCAGCGATCCACAGAACAAGCCCATCCAATGGGGAGGAAGACACTCAGAGCCGATGCATGCACAAGCTTGTTCACATCACTTGCCAAATTAGTAATCGAGGCCGCGGAACCCTTAGGGTCCGATCCCTCTCCCACTTAGTTATTTATAATGAGAAATTTTCATGCACACACGACAAGCACATAAACCAAAACAATAAACAAGAAAAATTCTAAATTTTTCCAACTATCATGACTTTGGTCTCCAATGCACCTCCAGTCGTGTCGCCTCCTCGTCCGTTCCTCCCTACACCATGTGGAAGCCACCATTGAAGGGATCTCCGAGCCGAGATGATAAGCTACTTATTTACATCCATCGATCCTATACTCCACAAAGGAGTGTACACAAAATCTAGATCGAAAGTAAATAAAAGCTCGGCTAAACATGTGACGTATTAAATTACAAAAATTAAATACTAATTTAGCCTCGTCAACCCCGAGGATTCAAATAAATTACAATCATGCACAACCAATCACATATACATAATATTTAAGCCATAATAGTTGGAATCTCGTGCCTGCAACCAAAGAGATAGCCTACGCATATCCTACTATTATCCGGCAAAAATAAATACATGATAATGTGTAAAATGTAACCGAATCCTAAACACACAAAATCGAAAACCTCAACTCTGATACCAGTTGTTGGATAGCTTGGCATGTTTCCTAAGCGAACACCGGGTCGTCCATGAGAGACCTCTCTATGTCTATAGATTAAAAAATTTAATCCGAATGGAGACCTATCTCCCAAACGACCATCTCGTCGTCGTACTAATTGGTTTGAGTTACAACTTAGACAAACTTGATAGTAAGCCTTGTAACACGCCTAACCAATTGGTCGCGGAAAAGTTGACGAGCGGATCGCCGATTTTTGTGTTTATGATCGGGGTCGATGACAATTAATTATTATACTTAATTAACAAATAATTAAGAACAAGATAACTAATTAAAACCACATGCAATAATAGAAAAACAAAGGAGCCGTAAGAGAAGGTATACCTCTCGTTACCTCGTGATCTTCTATTGTATGACCCTCTCCTCTTGGACGTCGTGTGAGCGACGATCCACCAAGAACTGGAATTACCAAGGCACGAACTTTTCCACCCTAGCTTGGCCGAAACCCTAGGGGCGAGAAAGGGGTCTTCTTCTTCTTCCTTCCTTGAACCCGCCGAAAACCTAACTTCCAAGGAAGTCACCGCTAGCGATCTTCTTTCATCTTTTCTCTTGCTTGTGTCACCACCAAGAGAGGATGAAGAAGAAGTGAAGGAAGAGAGAAGAAGCCAACCCTAGCTCCCTCTTCCTTGTTCTTCCTTGCGCCAACCAACACCTCACAAAGAGGTGGACCGCCGGCGACCTCCTTGCTTCCACCTTGCGCCTCTGACACCTATTCTACCTTCATGGAAACACCGACCACAAGTAAGAGGAGAGAATGAAGAAGATGAAGAGGAATCCAACCACAAGCTCTCTTCCTCTCAATTGCCGCTGGCGCCGAGCAACTCAATTGCACCGCCGGCGAGCTCCACCTCTTCTCCAACTTTGCTGCCGTGCTTCCTAGAGAAGAAGAGGAGAAGAGGAAGAAGAGAAGAGGAAGAAAAACCAAGTCCTCTTCCTTCCCTAACCCCTTGCGCCTCCTTCTTCCATCCCTTAAGCGTTGGCCACCAAGAACCCTAGGAGAGAGAGGATGAGAAGAGAGAATAGAGAGAGGCTTTGCTTGGTTAATCTCTCCTAGGTTTCATGACACCATGGGGTATTTATAGTGCTACAATAGGGACCATGAGGAGGAGTTGGGTCTTGGCGTGCTAATGGATCCAAACCCGATCCATTAATGAAGAACCATTCCACTAAAGGTCCTTCATTGAACCACCTCACCAACCCCCATATTTACATATGGACTCCACCTATTATGAGTACAATTTCTCCCTGTGTTTAAGATATCGAATGCCCATTGATTAATTTAAATTATTGACAATTTTAGTTAATCAACATCTAACTCCTTGATTAGTACCACTCATCCTTATCATCATGTTGGACCAAGTCCACTTGCAAGATTTAACATGATGAACCTTATGAGCTCATCAAGGGGCATCATCATCCCGACTCACCAGGACACGGATTTCGTCTATAATCAACGACACACCATGTAAATAATATTATTTCTCAATTTACCAAGCCTATTGATTTAGAAGAATAAATCTTGCCCATTGGTAAATCAAAAAAATAACTACTAAGTATATGCGCCCGTTATTATATCGGGATTCAGAGCATGTACTTCCATAATAAACCGAGGTTCGATCCAATTATAAAGTCAGTATAAATTGGATGACCTTTATGTTGGTCCTGCTCAATGCACATAAAGTGCACTAGTCTAATTCTATGGTTAAGACAAACCAACGCCAAATTATACTACAACCATCCAGATAGTTTGTCCAACTCTATCTCGGTTGTGAGCCACTACTTATACTCTGCAAGGGACTGATAACATGATCTTCTGTGTATCACCACACACCATGTTATTTAAAATACAAAGTATCAGACATTTATGCATATACTAATATAAATATGCAACAATGATTTTGTAATTCTCTTTCAAAATGTAGATGTCTATATAAAAGGCAAGACTTTTAGTATAACACCCTTAACTAGTTATGTCTCGCTAGATCATTTAACAATTATGTTTATAGAAGAGTGTAAATCTTCAAAAATAGACTTTGTCTTTTACGAAAATTTTAAACTTAGGGTTTTCTTGTGTTTCCGAAAATCTTCAAAAATAGACTTTGTCTTATATAGACTTTGTCTATATACCCCATATTGGTTGCAGTATGGCTTGGCGGGTTTCCTAAGCGAATACCTGGTCGTCCTTGAGAGACCTCTCCATGTCTACGGATTAAAAAATTAATCCGAATTGAGACCTATCTCCCAAATGACCATCTCGTCATCGTATCAATTGATTCGAATTACAACCTAGCCAATCTCAAAGATCGAGCCTTGTAATTCGCCTAACCGATTGACCGCGAAAAAACAACGAGCGGATCACCAGTTTTTATGTTTATTATCGGGGTCCAATAATTAATTATCAACCATTAATTAAACAAGTAATCAAACATGATAATTAATTGAAAGTTCACATAAAATGACAAGAAAACCAAGGAGACAAGGAAGAGATTTATAACATCCTTTACCTTACGATCTTCTACCGTATGACCCTCCCCTCTTAGACGTCGTGTGGGCGATGAGCTACCAAGATCCAGAATCACCAAGGGCATCCAATTAACCGCTTCTCCACGCGCCGATTAAAACCCTAGGGAAGGGTTGACCGCCGGCCTCACCAAGAAGAAGAGTATGAAGGAGATGAAGAGGAAAGCTCTTCTCCACCACCACCCTCTCCGGCCTCTTCTACTTCTTCCTATCACACGGCACAAAGCACACAAGGAAGATCTCTCTTCCTCTCTTCTCCCTAGCACCCGGCCGAACACTCCAAGCTCCTGCCGCCTCCTCTCCTTGCGCCAGCCACCGACTCTCTTCCCTCCCTCGCCGCATACCACAAAAGGGAGAAGAGAAGTCCCCCTTTGTCTAGTAGTGGCCACCCACCGTGAGGTTTAGGAAAGGAGAAGAAGGTGAAGCCCTTCTCCTTTGCCGCCGTGACCTAGGAGAGAGAAGGGAGAGAGAGAGAAAGGGAAGAGGCTTAGGGTGGATGAATAATTCGATTAGCCTTGGTTTCATGATTCCATGGGGTATATATAGGGCTACGATAGGGACCATGAGGAGGAGTTGGGTCTTGGCCTGCTAATGGATCCAAATCTGATCCATTAATGAAGATCCATTCCACTAAAGAATCTCCATTGAACTTCCTCACCAACCCCCATATTTTCATATGGGCTCCACCTATTATGAGTACATCCATCTCTCAGTGTTTAAGATATCGAATGCCCGTCAATTAATTTAAATTACTGAAAATTTTAATTAATCAACCTCTAACTCCTTGACTAGTACCACTCATCCTTATCATCTTGTTGGATCAAATCCACCTGCAGGGTTTAACATGATGAACCTTATGAGCTCATCAAGGGGGAATCATCATCCCGACTCACCAGGACATGGATTCCGTTAATAATCAATGACACACCATGTACATAATACTATTTCCCAACTTATCGGGCCTATCGATTTAACAGAATAAATCTCGCCCATTGGTAAATCAAAGAAATAAAATACTAAATGTTGGTGCCAGAAGCATCATATCGAACCTTGTTTTGATATTGGCAAAGGGTTCAATGTTAAGTACTATTTGTGATCTAATAAAGTTACTCAAGTGTGCAGGAAAGTCCTAGTTAATCTAGGCAATAAGTCCTGGCCGTGGGCTGGGCAACTAAGTCCTGACATAAGGTTGGGCAATAAGTCCTGGTTGTGGACTGGGCACTAAGTCCTGGCCGAGGGCTGGGCACCGAAGACCTGGTTCGAGGAATTGGGCACTAAGACATGGCCGAGGGCTGGGCACTGAAGACCTGGTTCGAGGAATTGGGCACTAAGTCCTGGTCGCAGACTGGGCACGAAGACCTGGTGAGTAAAGCTGGGCAAAAGTCCAACCAGAGGAGCCGGTTGGCAAAAAGGTAAATTCTCCTGAGAGGAGTAGGTGAGGACACGTTCCCTGTCGGGGGAACATTAGGTGTCGGTTCGACCTAGGGTTCCATTTGGGAGACCCAAAGTCAGAACCAAGACAGCTACGACTGTAAATATTGACTAATATTCTTGCTTTGTATGTTTTGGAACTAACCTTGGTTGCAGGGACCGAAGGAATGTGTTGCTGTAGCTCAGAACGCCCCAAAGGATGGGACAGGCAACTGGGCTAGGCGCTCGGGAGGTCTCGGGCGCCCAAGGTCAAAGCCAAAACAGCAAGGAAGCAAGAACGCTTTGAAACCACACTGGGCTAGGCGCCCCGGAGGTCCCGGGCGCCCAATGTCAAAGCCAAACAAACCATCGAAGTAAATCTGCCACGAAGTCATTGGACGAGGTCAAGCTAGGCGCCCAGGAGGTCCTGGGCACCCCAGTCAGACCAGGGGCTGAATCGGAGGGGATAAGCGCTGACCGAGCTGCGGATGAAGGTTTTCGCAGCTGAAGGCACGTCTCAGGCGCCCCCAGCGAATCAGGCGCCCCCAGGAGCACTATAAAAGGGTGCTCTACCCCAAGGCTTCAAGACACAACTTTCTAATGCTTCCAAGCTTTTCGTTCAAGCGCTCTGCTCCGGAAAACTCTGACTTCGAGATTCCAGCGCCGACGATGACCCTCTACTCCGAAGTATGATCCACACCGGGCGTCGGTAACGAAAAGTGTAGTTCTTTTTATTTACTTCAATATTCTTATACTAAAATCTGTAAACATTTTGCGCGATTATAGAATTGCCCATAGTAAACGGTCAAGGACCGTGGGCCTTGGAGTAGGAGCCGACCGCGACTCCGAACCAAGTAAAATACTTGTGTTCTTTGTGTGATTGTTTTGTTTCCGCTGCATTTACTCTTTCCTTATTCCGAAGAAAAAGTTTTAACGATATTCACCCCCCCTCTATCGTTTCTCTCGATCCAACACTAAATACATGTGCCCGTTATTATATCGGGATTTAGAGATTGTACTCCATAATAAACCGAGGTCCGATCCAATTATAAAGTCAGTACAAATTGGATCACCTCTATTTTGATCTTGCTCAATGCACACAAAGCGCACTAGTGTAATTCTATGGTCAAGATAAACCACACCTAAAATACACTATAACCATCCCGATGGTTTGTCCAACTCCATCTCGGTTGTGAGCCTCTACTTATACTATGCAAGGGACTGATAACATGATCTTCTGTGTGTCACCACACACCATGTGATCTACAATGCAATGTATCAGACTGTTATGCATATGCTAATATAAACATGCAACTGTGTTGTTGTGATTCTCTTTCAAAATATAGATGTTCATAGAAAAAGATAAATCTTTTAGTATACATCCTAACATAGTATACATCCTAACACCCTTAACCAGTTATCTCCCGCTAGATCATTTAACAATTATGTTTATAGAAGAGAGTAAATCTTCAAAAATAGACTTTGTCTTTTACGAAAATTTTAACGACTAAGTTAACTTTTGAAAAGCTGATAAAAACTTGTTAGAACATTCGTTTTGAAAAACTAAGTGCTTTTAAAAAAAAACTAAGTATGGAAGAAAAAAACTTAGTTTTGACCGACACAATTAATTTTGATTTTTGAATTTTTCTTTTCACAACATTTTGAATTTTAAGAAAACCTTTGAATAACACTAACTAATTTTCAAAAGACTAAGTATAGAAAAACTTTGAATTTTTCTATCGACTTTGAACTCTTTTCTTTTTCTCCCCCTTTGTCATATATCAAAATTATGTACGTAATACAAGGGTCAGAGCAAAAGAAATGACTAAAGTAAAAAAAAACTAAGTGTATCAGAGCGAGTAATTTTAAGCCAAAAAAAATCTAAGTCTAAGTTAAGTCTAAGTTTGGGCACCTTTACTTTGAGTCCAAGCATGAATAATAATGATAAGAAAATTTCAAAAAAATTAATTACAAAAATTAATTCCTTTTAGGCACTTGTCTAACCTTTTTGCTACTTACTGATTATAATAAACAATAATTTTTTACTTGGGTTAGTCAAGTCAAGTGTATTTTTATAAATTAGCTCAGTTAGCCAGAATACTTGACTTGATTAATTTGAATTATATTTATAACGCCCCCAACTTGTATTGATGCACTGATTTTGAAGCATCTGAGTCTAGGGCAACAATCCTAAGCATCTCAACCCAATCTAGGTTGTCAAACAAGTTAATCCTAATGTGCTTGTGAGATGCTGACTTCTAAATCTATAGGAACATGTAGACTAGGGTTAATCCTAAGCTAAGTCCATGTCGAAGAAAAGACCCAAGTTTTGAAGGGGTTGTTTTAAAGTTAAAATAAAACTAAGTAAAAAAATTTAAAAACAAAGTTTTGAAATAAGCGATAAAATTTTTTAAAACCATTTAAAGGAAAAAGTTTCGATGTTCAAATACAAATTAAATATTTGAAATCCTACTCTACTAAGCACATATAAAGCATAATGTAATTCAACTAAACTGAAGGAAATCATGAACTAGATATAATCTAAAGTAAGATAGACAAATCCAAGTCAGTCAGAAAAACAAGTCAGTCAAACCAAACAATCAAACCATAGTAAGACTAATACAAGTGATCTGGTCAACTAATCAGGTGAGTCAGATATCAAAGTCTAGGAAGAAGGGCCGGGGTGCCAAGACTGAAGCAGTTGCATAAGCTCGGCATGTCGATCTGTTGCCGTCTCGACCATCTTTGAGTATCAGGCCTCCAACTCCTCTCGTAAAGTCTGGATCTGAGTCCCGAGACGGTGAACCTCTATCTCGAGTAGACCCAATCTTTGACCTGTCAAGAGTGGAGGAGGCGATGGTGGATCCTACTGATGTGGATCTAATGTAACCTCGATCTCTGCAACTA